>VZTJ01006799.1:321735-541361 GCA_013397795.1 Orthonyx spaldingii | reverse complement strand
GGGGCTGGGCGGGGGCCGGGGGTGTCCGAGCCGGGCTTGCCGAGCCGAGGGTGCCAGAGCGGGGCTGCCCGGGGCTGGGGGTGCCCGTGCCGTGTGTGCCCCGTGCTCCCGCCGCAGCTCAGCCTCAGCCCGGGGCAGGCGGAGGGCTGGCGGGTCCTGAACTGGGAATGGGATTCATGAACGGAGAAGCGGGATCAGCGTCTCCGTCGGCAGAATCTTAATAAGCCCTAAATGTTGCTTCTGAGCGGTTCCAGTGACAATTCTCAGCCCTTCGTGTTGGCAGAGAGCCGTACCCCGGCCCGATCCCATCCGGTACTGCCCGGGACACGCTGCTGTGTTTGGGATGAGGAACAGCGACAGACATACAGGCAGTGTGGGCAGAGTCCACCGGGAGCGACAACAATCGGGACAGGCTTGCAGGGCTTTGCATTCC
The DNA here is from genome assembly GCA_013397795.1 of Orthonyx spaldingii. Classification (NCBI taxonomy): domain Eukaryota; kingdom Metazoa; phylum Chordata; class Aves; order Passeriformes; family Orthonychidae; genus Orthonyx; species Orthonyx spaldingii. Next base: position 540,928 of record VZTJ01006799.1, on the reverse strand, counting down.
GCAGTGCGAATGATCTCATTATCCTTGCAGGGGTCTTGGCCAGCTACTTGAAAAATACTTACTAAAAACCACAGCAGCTCTAGGGAGAGGGTCCCCGCCAGGGGAGGGTGAGAGAACAAACTGGATGTGTAAAAACAGAAGGGTGAAACAGCCACAGTAGCAATAATGGGTCGGGACCTGCTCTGGCCTGCTGTGTCCCTAGTGGAGGCTGAAAGGCCATGACACATCCCAGAGTGCACAGCAGGGTTTCGCATCTGCTCTGTTCCTCTAGCTGCCACATGTTCCCATGAAACCTCGTAGTGGGGAGTGTTGGTGCGTGTGGAGGCCCACCCAGCCCAGTCACACAGTAGCCAACCTCTGACATTCCCATTGCTCAAACACTGGGTCACCTGGCTCATCCCCTAGTCCTGCCCAGGCAGAGCCAGCCAGCCTGCCCAGGGCTAGCCTGGTTGGGTTTAAACACCTCCTGCCAGGGTCAGGGGAAGGCACAGATGGGCACAGGAATGACCCCACAGGTGTGCAGCAGTTCCTGGGGCTGCCACCTGCCCGCTGCCAGTGCTGCTGTGTATTCACGCCATCACGGCACCATTTCCACTGCTGCTGCTGCTGCTGCGTCTCAGTTTTTTTGAATCTGTGGGTTAAGAACATACACAAGTTGTGTAAGAGCTGTCATGTGTTTCTCTAAGGAACCAAGAGATGGAAATCAGCAGGAAGTAGAAATTCTGCTGGAAAATGGAAGGAACAAATGAAAGGAAAGCAGTGCAGCTTGAGTCTGGTCACAGGACACAAGGCATTGGTGGTTCTCGCAGTTACAGCCACTAAGTTGCTGGCAGAGGAATAGTGCCCCTGGACAGCCACATCAGCAGCTCTGGGGCCTCCTTCTGAGCCAGCAGCAATGGCAGCACTGTATGGGAGGTCAGAGAAAAGCAAGGGGCCTGAGGGGAGACAAAAACCAGAGGGAGCTGGGTAAATGGAAAGAGACTCTGGCGGTGTAGAACACAGGGAGAACTTCCACAGGGCAGGAGTACATGGGGATACAGAAATGAAGCAGAAAGAGAGGACCCCCCCTTCCCCTTCCATTTCCTTTCCCCTTCCCCTTCCTTTCCCCTTCCCCTTCCATTCCCTTTCCCCTTCCCTTTCCCCTTCCATTCCCCTTCCATTCCCTTTCCCCTTCCCCTTCNATCTCAATCTAAAATAATACATTTTTGATAATTTAAGATTTCCTTGTGGGGTTCCTGTCACCAGATGGAACTTCCTGAATGCATGTGGATGGTCATGGTTTTTAAGTGATTGAGATCTGGGTGCAAATATCACCAATCTGTGTCATTTCTTCCCTTCCCTTCCCTTCCCTTCCCTTCCCTTCCCTTCCCTTCCCGTTAACTTTAAGTCTCTGGCCAAAAAGAAAGGAGTATTCTAAGATAAAGGATAAAACCAAGGGAAACAAAGTTGAGACCATATTGCTGCTGCATAGAAAGCTTCATTGGCCCTGTTGGCATAGCAGTAATGAGAGAAAAAAACCCAAAACAGGAGTGACGTGAAGGGATTGACTGCCAGGAGAGGATGTGGTGCATTTGCCATCTCTTGATGTCTTCAAGCCCAGCCAAACACCTGTCTGAAGTTATATTAGTCAGACAAGTTACTAATTTCAGAGTAAGATAGTGAAATTTTCATGACCGTAGGTACATGAGGTCAGGCAGCCTAATCCCTTCCTGCTCACCCCAGGAATCTGCAGGAGGGAAATGCAAAGGAGCATCACAAGAACATGATGCGAATTGTGCTCTTGGATAGGACTTCACACCAGCACTGATGCATCTGGCTACAGCAGCATTCCACAGCATTGCTCAGCCCCTCAGGTGGGCAGACACTCGAGGGTAGATTTGTCTGGAAGAGACTGGGTCTGCTGACCTTATTTTCTTCTTTTTTTCAGATGTTTAGCAGCTGTCCCCAATCTTCAGGGTATGACATAGCCAGGTGGTCCTAACCTTGCTGAAGGTCTGGAGCATTTGCACAATCTTTCTCACAAGATCTCACTGCAGTCTCAGCTGCTGTAGCTCTGTTCCTCCTCAGGAATTAGGGCTTGGGGCTGTGGTAGAATAAAATCAGATGAATATGGAGAGATGGATCTGTGGAAACATTTGTTTAGTGCCCAGGAGCAGAGCAGCCCAAAAGGCAAACTGACTGTTAACAATTATCAGGAAAATAATGGAGAGCAGATCACAGTTCTGCCAGTGAACAGATCCATAGTGAAAACTGCACTGTGATTTCTATATGCAGCTCTGTCTGCCTCTCTCAAGAAAAAGATTTGGAAGTGTTTCAGAGAAGACCAACAAGGATGATCAAATGCAAAGAGTATTTTCCATGTGAGGAAAAAGTGTATAGTCTCTTTAGTCTGGAAAAGAAATGACTGAAGAGGATTATAGTATCAAGTTTAGCAAATAGAGGTTGCCTGCAGTATGATTTCTCATGGTCCCTTCAATATAAGAACTGGCAGCACCCCATAAATTATCAGGTAATAACCAAAAAGTAGAAAACAGATCTCTTTTTAACTGTCATGTGCTGTGTCGGACTGCTTCACACAGGGTATGGTGCGCCTCCAAAGCTCATATGCATTCAAAAATAAATTAAACATTTTAATGGGAGAAAAATATCCACTCACATTGATGGAATGCAAGACCCCGTTTCTGCTTCCAGAGCCCATGAGCTGCAGGTGGCTGAGGCTGGCAGAGTGTTCTGGGAAGCACTGTGGGATCTGTGGTCTCTATACCCCAGCATGGATGCACCAACCAGACTCCAGGAATCAATCACCAAATTGCACTGTCTCCTCCTGGAACAAGTCACCAGTGGAGAAATAGAAAACAGGGTTTTTGTAGCTATACTGAAACTTCACAGTTGATTTTAAGCCTCTTAGACAGTATAATACTGACTGCAAGTTCCTGCTGAGGGCTATCGACTCCAGCCTGTGCCAAGCTGCAGGGAACACCCCGTGCCATGCCTGCGTGTGATGGAGCGTGTCTCTGCACCAACAGCGTGACTGACTTGGATCAGAAACCAGCTGCCCGGGATTTCCCACCAGCATCCTTTCAGACTTGCCATCCAACAGCACAGATCTGTGCATCCACGAGGTGACAGGCACCAGACAACAGCATCATCTTCAAACCACATGGAGGGATTAGTGCAGGCTAGAAGCAGCCCCCCGCTGCCCTCTGTCCAGGGTGGGACACAATGCCTGGTGGGCTATAGGGAAGGAGGGAACTTGCACTTCAGAGGTGGCTCCCCCAGGTCGTGTGCTTGTAAGCAGACACTGTAGCACACAAATTGCATGTTCTTGTAGTGTAAATCCTAATCTGGTTCTCTCTAAGCACCTGCTGTTGTGCTGCTGTGGTGCTAAGGAACGTCTGCATGATGGAATGCAAGGCTATACCTTAAGTACTTCAAGTTAATTGAGAGCAGTGGTGTTTCGTGCTGTGGGACCACATTGAGGCCACTGATTATTTACAGTCCTGCAGGTTAGAGCTGCAGGCAGCATGGATTGTGTGGGCAGGATGGGCAGGATGGGCAGTTTGGCTTGTATGGGCCATGTGGGCAGGGCACTAGAGCAGCAGCTGACAAAGGTCAGCTGTGTGGTGCTGTTTAGTTATTACTTCAGGCAGTATCTCTGCCTTGTCACACACTTCCTATTCTGTGGCACAGTGAACTCTGCAGTGATCCAGCAGTCACAGTTTCTCCATCTTTTTATCAAGGTAATTCCCCATCACCATTATTTTTGCATACCTTCTACCACAAGAAAGAAGAGGCCAATACTGAGCTGCAGTGAATGCCCAGCCAGCATGGTAACCAGCCAAATTCCATATTAGCAGCAAGGTTTAAATGCCCAGCCTGCTTCTACATGGTGATCAAGAACACAGTGAGTGGAAGGGGCCCCTGCTCTAGTTTAGTAATGCTCCCCTATTTCAGGACTTTGTTAGCACAATATAAAAATTACAGACCACAACACTCTCCATTTCTTACTTTCATTTTGAATTAAAGACCTTCTATTGAAGACTCTCACTTCAAAAACCAGCCAGGCACTTTCTAATATCAAGCAAAATGCCTGAAGAATAAATTGCTCCTATCAGAAATAAAGCATTTTAGTTCTGCCAGAAGCAGGGAGATCTGTGTTTGTAAGTCCCTCCAAAGGCATCTCCATCTTTCCTGTTTTCTTCTCATTTTCTTTTGATGCACAAAGCCTGCACATTGCAGTGCTGTGATTGGATTCAGCTTTGGAGCAGTGTAATTGTAAATATTCATTGGAATCCAAGCTAGTTTTCCCAAGTCTCTCTTAAAAGCTTTGCAGTTATACAAACAGCCATGTCTCTGCATTAGCCTCACAGCCTGGAGGCTGCCTATTCCTCCCCAGCCCCAAAGTCTGCTCCTTCAGAGGGTGCATAGAGAGAAATCAGCCTTGCCAACCATTTTAATCAATGCTCTATTATTTTCTTTATTCCCTCTTTAATGACTGTGCTGTAGAACTGGCTCTCAGATACGGGTACCCAGTGGGGTTCCTCTCTGGTGTCTACACAAATAACATGGCTCACCTTGGCTCGCCGTCCCCCTGACTGTCGTGGCTGTGTTTCAGTCCCTGTCTCTCTGCTGATGGTGACAGGGTGTCTGTGAATGGCTCTGTGTCCTGGCATATGGTGTACAGTACATGGTGTGTTGTATAGGGTGTTATACCTGTGACCATTCCTCCCTCCTCTGTGAACGCTCCATGGCTGCTCTCATACAGTGGGGCAAGGCAAAGGGCAGCAGACTCCTACAGCCCCTGAGGAGCTGAGGCAAGCTCTGTCCATCAGCCAGACCCTGCCCTTGCCTGTGCCAGCCCTGCACAGCCAAACTGCATGCCCCAAGCTGATTGTGCTCTCCAGGTGGTCTCTGATTGCAGCCATGTCCTGCACAACTCATTTGCAGAGCAGCACATGTAAGAAACAGCACACAGCTATTCTGCTGAGAAGGGAAATTGAATCCAAAAGTTCTGATAGTGTATCTACACTCCCATCTCTGCCTCATCTACCCATGTGTTCCCCACCACAGGCGGGACTCTGGCCAAAGCCTGTGGCACAGCAGCACATGTAATGCAGATGGTGGTATTGGAGCCTTCATCACTCACTGACATCCTTCGGGCTCTGCTTGCTCCTTTCAGCATGTGTTACAGCCTCCCAGGCAGCCTGGGACCAGGCAGGTTGGCAGTAAAAGGGGAAACACTGAAGGAGACTGTGGTGGGGCTCTGGGAAAGGCAGAGCTGTGTTACAAGGTATAAGCAGGGATAGGTTTAGGAAATGAGCAACACTGGCGTGAATGTCAAGAGGCTGATAGTCTGTCTTCCAGTTCTGAGACAGGGGAACCTGCAAGTGCCCTGTGTATTGTGTATCTATCCTTAATGCTCTCCTGTGATGCAGGATCCTCAGGCCCTGGCAGTCTGTTTACCTGCTCTGTTCTCCTTCCCTTTAGAAAACTGTTCCTAACCCAAATCTTTCCTGATGCAGGCTCTGGCTAGTAGTTCTTGAGTGTTCCTTCATGGACATGTAGGGCAGATGCCTTTTTTCCTCTTTCCACGAGTTTCTTGCATACAATTGGTGTTCTGATCTCCCTCAGTCATGCAGAAATAAAAACCAAAAACCCAAACCCCAACAAAACAGCCAGATCATAAATCACAAGAGAAACCCTGTCTAGAACTCCCTGTCACACAGAGCAGTAGCTACGAGAGCAGATGCCCTGTGAAAGCAGATGAAGTAATGAGGCCTTTATAAAGATAACAGCTCCCAGAGCCAAAATGGCTCATGGAGAGAAATTCCCTGCTCCTGTAGATCCATAGTTCCTGGTGGCAGCCACCAAAGTGTCCTCTTCATCTCTTTTCCCAGCTCAAGGCTAGCTGCCTTCAGAATGTGATGAAGGAGATATCCCTGGGGAAAGTCCAGCATCCAGCTGAAGGGAAGGAACGTGGAAAACCACATGGTCACGAAGAAGGGCTGGATGTTGAAACATGCCCGATAGCAGGAGCAGAAGGGACCTGTCCCTGGGATCCCTGTGGGACTCCATGGTCTCTTCTCCAGATACAACACGTCACCTTAGTCCCACCTGTGGGTGTGACACTGTGACCCCTCAGCAGCTGCCGGGGTAGGGGTTGTACTGGTGGACACAGCCTGGAGTCCCATCAGGGTCCTTGGTGTAAGAACACACTGGTCCTTTCGCTGCACAGCCCTGGTGCAGAGGAGTCTTCATGGCATGAGCTGGAAGCACAGTCCTTCTCTTCCAGCTCCATTTTCCAAAACAGCCAGAGCACTGTTCTTCAGTGCTGCTGCTTGGATGATTTATCCAGGTCACGGTGAGGACAACTGGCTAACTGAGGTTAACAGCTTTCTCGGTTTCATTTCAAAAAGACATTAGCATGGGGGCTGTATTAAAGAATGATATGCCAAATCCTAATTCATTCACCGGGGAGCTCATGATCAGATGGGGGACTAAGCTGACAAGCAGGGCTGTGCTGCCAGTCTTTCTGTAAAGGACAGGACCATAACTCATGCGCCCAGTGCTAAATTACACCTGGCACTCCTTGTGGAGGAATCCTGCTGCCTGCTGCAGGGACCCGGGACCACCGGCCTCGGCAGGCCCAGGCCCCTACAACAGCAAATGTATCAGCAGCTGGGGCTGGCTCAGAAAAATAGATTGGAGTCCTTCCATCTGAAAGAAGGATGTTGGGAAGAAAATATGACAAAGATCTATAAAATCAGAAGTGTCATGGGAAGGTGACTAAGGAGTGACTGTTGTGGTCTTTTCCAATAAAACAGTGGAATTTGTCAGGGGACAGGTTCAAAACAAACCAAAGGAGGTGGCTTCTTATCCAAGCATGGTTAAGCAGGGAAACTCATTGCTACAGGACTTTGCAGAAGCTGGATAAGATCTGAGTTAGAAAATTAGTTTGACAAGTTATGGATGAAAATTCTTCAAGGGCTGTTAAACACTAAGGCTCCCCCTTGGGCTTGGGAAGCCCCTTCACCACAGAAGGTAGGTGAGCATCTTGGTGAATTTCACAAGCTTCCCCTGCTCTTCCCAGGGGAAAAGAGCTCTTTCCCAGACAGGGCCATAAGCTGCTGCCGGACACACAGCCAGGTGAAACAGTGTTCTGCCACAAAATAGTGTTATATTTTTATTTAACAAGGCTTGATGCTCAATACTTTAATTGAGAGGTTTGTAAGAGAAAGGTGAGAGCTAGGCTGTTTTATCTGCAACTTTCACATGGAAACCAAGAGCAAGGCTTCTCTGAATTTGGTATCAATAAGTGGAGAGATGAATGGGAAGGGAAGGGANTAGCCAGGGATGAGTGAATAATGGGTTGAATGCTGCCATCCTCTGGCTGGCTGCATAGAAAACTTGTTAAACTTGTGTGTCTTTAAGGTAATATTAGAAACTACACGGTGGTGTTTTCTTTTTTCAATGTGTCTAACTTCCCTGTCCAGACTTTCTAATCATTCTATATGGTGATAGTTTTAATCTACAAGAAGGTTACTTCAGAAATACTTTATATATAAGTGGGTGATTTACTTAGAAGGAAAGAAGGGAAGGGAAGGGAAGGGAAGGGAAGGGAAGGGAAGGGAAGGGAAGAAGCAGAGTCATTCCAACCCTGTCCTTGCATGCTGTCCTTGCACAAATCAACACACGGTCACCCATATGCATATGCAGAACAAAACAAAGGCACAGGCCTCTCCTGCATTCATCCATCTGCCACCATCCACACACAGAGACAAAGGCACACACATCCTGCTCCCACCTTCACTGTGGGCAGTTGGATTGCGGGCTTGCCACACAGCTCAGCCCACATGCTGGGCTGGCTCCTCACACACAGAACAATGGATGATGTAGGCATAAACAGCACAACATCTTGTAACCTTCCTTCAAATGCAAGAAATGTAATCCGTGCATTGTGTTCATATATATTGCAATGTATGTATCATCAGATATATGAACAAATTCATAGGAATAGATGTATCATCACCACATTAAAGGAAACAAAATGTCTCCACTTTGACTAATAAGGTGGAATCCCCCCCCCCTACTCCATCCCTGTTTTAAATGCTGCCCTCTGAGCTGCTGCTTAGACAAACCAGCGGTGCTGAGCTCATCCTCTCATCCAATATGCTGGTACCTGGTGCTCCAATATCAAAAGTACCTGGTTTATTCTACCAGAACCCCAAGCATAATTCATTAGCAAGTTGTTAAAATAGACACTTTTTAAAAATGGCATATGTGGTGCTGAAGGGCATGACAAATGGATACCAGGTTAAGCAAGTAATGCTGCAGTGTGCGGCAGCAGGAGCCCCGCAGGTTTCCAGGATCAGCTCTCCTCACCCCTGTTTGCCATGTGGATTCGAATGGCACTTTGTGGTTGGAGTCTGCTGAGGAATGCTGGTGCCTGAGTGGACATCAGGCAGACAGCCTGATGGCTGCGGAGGTGGGAGCGATGTGCTTTCCCAAGTCAGGCTCACACGCAGGGAGAACACACTGAGCAAAGGGTCTGGCTCCTGCAGCTTCTGAAATACAGGCGTCGGTGGCAGGGCAGGGCAGGGGCAAACAGACCCAGCATGGAGTAGACTGGCACAGGCTGTCCAGCAGGCCTCCAGCTGGCAACGAGGGTGCTCCCACCCTGATGTCCAGGAGCAAGCTGAGGGTTTTGTCCACAGCAGCATGGCTGAACAGGTCTGAGCAAGCCTAATCTCCCGGCTCACAGCATGTCACCGTTACCGCTGGCCAGGACAGCTCTGTCCTGAGGCAGTGTCTTTGTGGCCGTCCTCTTCCTGTCTCTCCAGGATCGGCAGAAGGAGCAACACCCATGACATCTGTGCATGACAGCCATCACACCCCCACAGCAACTGCAATCCCACCACCCATTTACAGCCAGCAGAGCTGTAGCCATCTCCCTGCTGCCCCCGACCTTCCCCTCCTCACTGGGAGGTGACAGACTACTCTCACATCTTCAGCCCTTCCTTATGCTGCCATGTAAACATGAGCAGCAGACTATCACTATTGCTGTGAATCCATCAAATAAAGTTCCCAGCCTGGGCCGCCGAGCTAGAGTGGACTGGTATCTTCTCCTACCTGCTCCAAGCTCCCTTCCGTAGCTGGTGGCTGGTCCCCAGGTCCTGGCTGAGCTGCTGCTCTGGCTGCGTTTCTGCTCCAAGTCTGCCTGCCTCTCCCTCTGCTTGGTCTGCAGTTGATAGATCCTCTGCTCTTGAGCATCCAGCTATTGACCCGCCCAGGGAAAGAAAGAAAAAATGGAAAAAAAATCAATTAATACTAAACGGCTTAACAAAACCCCGAACAGCACAGACCTGATGCTGCTGGGGGTGGGGATTGGCGGAAGGAGACACCCCCCGCACACATTAGCTGCAAAAATCTGATGTTCTGGGGACAGGAAGCCAATATGGTAGGTGTGATTTGACGTGCTTGCCCGCAGCAGGCAGACACGTCCAACTCAGGAACGCAGAGACTCTGCCGACTGGGGCACCTGCCTCTGCTCACAGAAGGGGTGTCAGGCTCCTGGGGTGAGTGAAGCAAGGAGCAGCTGAACAAGAACAAAGTTATTCTAACCAGTAATCAAACACCCAGCTCCTGTTGCAGCTGCGTGTTGAGCTCTTCAGGCATTTTCCCTGTCTCTGCTTGTCCTCGGAGCAGAGAGGAAGGGGCTTGGGTACCCCACAGCTTGTGCATCTCCCTCCCGTTCTGCCTGAACAGGAGTGGCTCTAAGGGTTCAGCGTATTCACTTCTTGGTGTCCCAGCTCAAAGGTGTTCACACAAGGTGGAAGCAGGGAAGAATCATGAATGTCAACCAAGGAGCATTAGCATGACAAGACTCGGCCCCAGCTCGGAGCCACTCTCCCCGATGGAGCCATTCTCCTCTCTCCTTGGCCATTTACCCCTCAGGGATGCTGCTCATCTTCTTGTGATGGGCGAGAGATGCCACAGTCAGCAGGCACTGTATGGCTCCTGCCTTGCTAAGGATGGGGAGGCAAGAGAAAATGCTGGTCACACAGCTTAGAAGTTGCTTCGCTTGGTGGGTTAAATTCAGCATAAGAACTCCTCTGCACTGCTGGCTGGGGACTGTGCCATGCCTGGCCATAACCAAAGGTCCTCTGTGCAGTGAAGTGGTCACTGCAGGTGAGAACAGCATCCTGCTTCCGCTGCTCAGATATACCTGGAAGCAGCCCTGTGCCCTGGAGAAAGGGGCCCCCAGAGTTTCCTGCAAGCACTGCCTGGCCACCACCACCTTGGCTTGAGCCCCCCTGCAGCGTGGGGTGCTCTCCCAAGAGCAGTGTTCTTGGGAGCAGAGGCTTCTCCCTCTGGGCATGTGTCTATCTGTCCTTCCAGCACTGCCACTGCCCCTGGACCACCTGGGACCACTTGTGCTCCACACTGCTGCCAGGCACAGCTGAGTGCTGCCAGCAACACCACCAACGTCCAGCAACACTGGCAGCAACAGAGGGGCCTCATCAATGTTTACTGACTCACTAAACCTAGGGAGGATTTTGATATTAATTAATGCTAATTGATTAGTAAAACATATTTATTGAAGACTGTCACCCAGCTGTCAACATTCAAGAAATACACTAATAATCAATTTGCATGTAATTAACACGAAATTATGTTAACGTCTACATTAAAGATGTATTTCAGCACACACAGGCAGTGTGCATCCCATGGTGCCAGGTCCTGCCTTCTGCTGATGGGGGGCTGAGTGGTGTGCTGGGCAGCTCACAGTGGGGGGCACTGGGAGGTCCTTGGTGGAAGGGTGAGCACCCGCCAGCAGCAGCAGGCTGGATGGATTCCAAAACCATAGGCTCACAAAGCTTTGTCAACAGGGATAATGAGAGATAGATGAGAGATGGAGAGGAGCTGATGTCTCCTCCTCATCCCCCTCCCCCTCAGCTGCCAGGCAGGTGAGCGGGTTTGGGAGGCAGAGTGATTCCAGGATTTTCAGTGCAATGAGGTTCCCTGCCAGCTCTCTGGCACCAGGAGTGCCTGTGACAACAGCGCATGTCACATGGCTCCACGGAGCAGCATCTGCCTGTGGGTCCGAGGTTGCCAAGGGGTGCATCCTGCCCAAAGCAGCACTGCCTGCCCGAGCTTCCCTCCTTTCCATGCCATTCAGACAAGCCCATCTTTCTTCTGTCCCAGCGCAGCCCCACGCAGCGATGTGCTTGCAGCAGGAAAGAAGGTGGCATGTCTAGGGTGAGCATCCCCCACCCCCACCCCTTCTCCTCTCATTTAAGTGGAATCAATTGTGCCATTTCTGCTTTGCTTTTCAAAAGCAATTACTTTCATGTCATTTTTACAGACATGCACGGAGAACGAGAGAGTGAGGGCTTGATTATGCCCCCTCCCATCCCTATCCTATGGCTTCCGCAGTGGTGGTGAAGTATTAAATTAAATGAGGTATCTATGGAGCGGCGATGGTTTCAGGTCAGAGGCGCTATGGAAAGCTGTATGCTGCACTGCTCCTGTATATGTAAATGGATATATTAAAACCACTGATGTCAACTTGCAGCACTCATCTCTTCTGCTCTCGGGTGATCAAAGCTGATTGCAGAGGCAATTACTGCGAAGGAAAAGAAAATCACGGCCTCCTGCTCATCCCTGAGCTACTGGAGTTTAATTGCTTAGTGTAGCTGAAGCTGCCTCTCCATCTCCCTGGTATGCACACACACATGTGGGAGCAGCACACGCCTAAAGACAGACAAGAATGGACATTTTTGGGGATGGGCGGAGAGAAGCACATGAAGCAGAGGAAGACCACAACATGAAAAATAATGATGCTTAAAAATGAATTAGACCACTACAGCAGGCAGGGCTGTATCTTAGCAAGCCACTGGATCGATAGCACAGGGAAACAGGGCAGCATAAATACATGCCTGTGAGACAGCCTCTCCCGTTCTCTGGTCTCTGGTCCAGGATTTACAGTAAGGCTGCTTCAGTCTTTTACAGGATGTGGCTAATCAGGCTCCCAAATTCTGGTGACACAGGTAAGAATTATGACCCCTATTTTACAGCTGAAATCACTTGAAGGGAAGGTGTTGGTGCTGTCCTGAGCAGTCCCAGCTCCTCACCCTGGTCTTAGCTTTGTGTTTCACATGGGATTCCACAGATACACCACGAAGGCAGAGGACACTTTTTAGGCAGGGAACACTGTAATGCAAACACAACACTTGGCCGAGTTGCCGTCAGCCCTGTGCCACACACCTGCTTAGGTTGCCCAGATGTACCACGGGGTCACTCAGCGCTGGTCAGGCTTTGGCTGTGGCATCTGACCTGTCCTGAAGCAGGGCTGAGCAAAGTGTAAGGCATCAGATCTGTCACTCACATGTTACAAGAGAGCAGAGGGGCAATAAAGAAGGTGGGGAGGGGGGCAAACAAAAGACCTGCCTTCCCACCTGAGCGAGGCCACCCCTGTGGCACTGCAGAGGTGTTGGCACCACACTCACACAAGGCAGGAGAGACCCCAAGGATATACTGTCTGCTGTAACCCAGTCCTCCCTGATAGCTGTCGCTGTCTTCCCAGCCTCGGCCAGGATGAGCGCTCCTGTGATACCACCCTCACCTGACACCTGGGGAATAGGACAGACCCAGAGAAATCCAGGTGCTGCAGTGCACAGACAGAGCAGCCACCAGCAGCAATTCCCTCAAAAGCAGAGGAACAGAAATGCCTAATGGTGAGAACAGTTCTGCCATCCCACAGCTGCATTTGGGAACAATGAGTCTGGCCCCCAACAGAAAGTGTTTACAAAATTATAAGTGCTAAGTCACTTGTTCTTCCGAATTTTTGACCCTTGAGGGTTTTGCTTTTGTGCCTTTCTCCTGAAGCACTGGAAAGTGAAGGATAGAGGTTTTTTTTAGTTGCAACCAAAACCCGTGACTCTGTTCTTCCTGTTTGATTTTACAACAGGAGCTTCAAAAAATCAACAGAAAATCAGGAAACCCAGAAATGAGCCCTGTGATTTGCTCTGGCTTCAGGAGTGCCAGAAGCCCTCAGCAGTGCTGCCTGGCAGCCCATTCCAGTCCATTCCCCATGGGTGGGCTCTACCATGCAGCCTCCTCCCTGCCCTGTGAATTCAGATTTTCAACCTAAGGATGCAATTCCTTTTTTATGAGCTGCCTGTCTCTTTTTGTTTAGCTGAGAGTGCTTGGAGCCCTTCCCCCACCACCTTTTCCACCGCTGCTCTGGTTTTATTCAATTCAACACTTGAGGGAACTGCAGATGAAATGTCTCTGAATCTAAATTGCCAGCGATAGATCTAACAGCCTTTTTCCCTCTCCCCTCCCCGAACTCCCCTCAGACAGAATGCTCCAGCACAGTGTCTGCCGCGCTTGGCTCCAGCTGCGGAAGGGCAGCACCAGGATGGGAACAAGGCAGTGAGAGCATGGGGTGCACAGCCCTCTCCTGCCCCATGTGCTGGCAGGTGAAGGGAGAGGAGGTTGGAGAACTCCCCCGCTGCTGGTCGTGCCCGTGTGGCCAAGCACTGCCACCAGGCTTGTTATGGGGTTTGTGATGCCAGGTGGGCAAATGGTGTAGGAAAGGCTAGGAAAGGCTAAACTTTTTCTTTCCACAGGGAAAACCCTTGACCTTAGAGCATAGAGAAGTGGTCAAAAAGGAAAAATAAGGCAAAGAGAAAGTATGAAGCAAAGCTGGGCGACATAGAGGATTTAAGAGCCTGAAGGAGTCTGTACATGGGGAGGAGATTCTTGAGCAGTCCTGAGCAGCAGCTCCCTCCACAGAACTGGGACTCATGGCATTATCTTCATGCTGGGGAAATTAACTTATTTTTGTCCTTTGGCTGCAGAGAAAAATAATCAAATATTGTCAGAATATTACTGAAACAATATATTTTTTTTTCTGAGTGTAGAGACAGAAAGTGAAGCGTTAAGTGTAATGAGGAATGAAATACTTCACTGGACTCTAAAGCCTGGTAATACTGAAACCTAAAGACAACTGCTTAAAAATGTCAGCTTTGCAATGTCAATATTATTCTACGGAAAAAAACAGTTGGTGTGTTAATCCACAACTGCAAATGGTGCCCATTTCCACTCAGATAATAAAAACCACAACAGAGCTCTGTCCTGCTCCCATAGTCCTTCAGTCCCATTCACTTCTCCTACACAGATGGTATGGAAAATTCCCTGCCAACGGAAGGACATACTGAGAACAAAACAAATAAATGGAGTATAAAAATAAGCATACCAAGAGGTATCATGCTGACTGTGTTATAGATTTTCATATTTAATTAAAAGAAAATCTGCCTTTGGGTATCTGTTAGGAGAACAGAATCCTGCTGTAGAATCCACGGCCTGTCCAGGCTCTGGAACAGTGGAGGTTTCCACGGAAATCTGGCTCATTATTTGCAATGAGAGCTTCCTCTTCACAGGAGGTTTTCTGCCATGGATCCAGGCATTTTTATACCTGTCATGAGGAATAATCAGACAGCCTGGCTTGGTTTAAAGCACTGGAAAGGGAACTGCTGGAAAAATGTGTGTTTGCACACACTATGTGTGTGAAAAGGAGCGGAAAAGGGATCATATGGCAACATCTGAACACCACCAAGACACAGTCCCTCTGGCAGAGCTCTGATTACATCAGTGGAAAAGTCGGGGTTTTCTGATGAAACAAGAAATCTGCAGCTATGCAGCTCAGAAAATAGAAATCTTCCCTGCCCGACATTCCTGTGTCCTGATCTGCTGTGCTAAGGGTGTTTCTCCCACCACTCATCTCCCCTCACTGCAGCATCACTCATCTCTGGCTGGAGTACCAGGTGATGATACATGAAACACAGGTTACTGGGCACACACTGAAGTGACAGGCACAGGGTCTGGTTTTCTGGAGCAATGGATCTGCGCAGCTCCTGTGAGCAACTCATGGATGCTGGATGCTGAGGAAGGGGAAGCAGAAGCTGTGAAATGACCACATTCATCATTGACGGGCACGTGCTCTCATGACAGTGAGGGGAAGCCCAGAAAAAGATGAATGCTGGGCTGAATAGACAGAGGAGCACAGACAAGCAAAGGAGTAAGCAAAGACCATAAAAATTTAGCAGCTTATTCTGAGGTCCTGGTGGCTACAGTGATGTTACTGCCAAACTGCAAACCAGAGCAGTTTCTGCTGGAGGATCATTGACACAAAAAACAACACAGTTGCTCAGTGTCTGGGTGAGGAACAGCACCAAAAAGGGCCTCCACACACCAACTGGTTTTCCCTTCTTTACCACTGCCATGAGACAGTCCTGACACTCACAACTGTGCCTCCACTGCAGCAGCTTTGAGCACCCACCTGCTCCACTGACTGACCGTGGCTGCAGACAAGTGTGGAAATACTGAATAACAACCAAGAACTTCACTGGAAAAACCCTCAAGGAAATTCTTGAGATTTCCTGAAGACACAAATTCCCCACAGAAACATCTGAGATGCAAACATGAGGACTTGATACACATGGCTGTATCACCCTCCTGTTCACTTTAAACTCAGTCTATATGTGTTCACTCAAGACCAAGAACAAGCTAAAAAAAGCCCCACAGGTGAAGGCTGTGGCTTTTGAAGTTGGTGCCAATGCCTCCATGGTTGCTTTAGGGACAGCTGAGGCACATCTGTCAATACTGAGAGCCCCATCGTCTCTGGATGAAGAAATACACAGTACTTATAAACACTGTAAGAGAAACCTTTTCTGTGAACATGTTGCAGCCATGATGCACAGCCCCATTTCACTCATTTTCATGGTTGAGGCTTTAGCAAGGAAACAAACCTCAGGTCTAGTCTCCTTTTCAGGCTGTATGAGCTGTCCACCCCAAACCACCCACCGCACCCCAGACACCCCTGATTCTGCAGCTCAGCATGAGCCCTCATGAAAACAGCTCTTCTGAGGGGCCAGGGATTCCCAGCACATGCTATCACTTACGGAGCACCCCTCTGCCTCCTGCATTTAAGAGAGGTCACTTGTCTGGAGCAACGCCTGCTGATGAGAGAATGCAGCTTGAGCTAGAGGAAGTAGATGGCCCCTGTAGACTGTGAGAGCAGACACAGGCAAAGGGCTCCAGGGCAGTGCAACGCAGCAGAGAGCAGACACTGATCCTACTTGGGCTAAAACCTGCACTGCCAAACAGCGGGACCGAGCCGAGTTGTGTGAGGGAAGACCAGCACAGTGGCTGTGGCAGTGCCCTCGCCGCCCTGGTACGGGCAGGTCCAGCTGCAGGAGCCTGGAGCAGGGTCCCACTGGGATGGCAGTCCCATGGGCAGACTGAGGGCTGGCAGGGGAGCCCCTTTTCCTCTGAAGAGCTTCCAGTGGCAGTGAGGTTCTCTCAGAACCTCATCAGCCATTGCTGACAGGTTTCAAGGTGAGATGGGAAAATATCACACAACTAAAAGGAAAAGACAGGAGGAAGATTTTAACCTCACTCTGCAATCATACTAGCTTTGTCAAAATAAAAGTCAGAGCTAAATCCTGCCACCTCACAACTTATCCCTCTGGAAAGTGCTCAGGCACAGACATTTCCCATTGGCTGCCCATTGCAGGCGCAAGGAAGAGACTCCAGCATCATGTCTGCACAGCAGCACCACCAACAAATGCTGCAGCAGTAATGGAAGACTGTCGTGATGCAAAGCAACAAGGTCACACGTTATGTCCAAGAGCCCTCCGAAAGGCAGATCCAGATATTGCAGAGGGAAGCTCAGAATTGCTCTCAGTTCATTAGGCTTTGCCTGAGGGGTTTTCTTCCAATATTAACTACAAACAAGCTTAAGGTTTCGTGCATGCAATGCAGAAAGGTGAAAGGGAAGGGTTACCAAAAGCCATTTGTAAATATGCTAAGGCAATTCATATCTGTTTTTAAAACTCATCAAACACCCTGTGTACTAAGTCACCTTAAACAAGAGCATTGAAAAAGATCTGTCAATACAGCAGCATCTTTTTCTGCATAGAAATTTTACATCAATGCTGGCAAAGAGTCTGTGCATAAATTACACATCGCAGAACACACAGTGCAATTTCCTTCCCTCCAGGCACCGACACTGTGTTCCCCTGCAGCCCGCCTGTTCCTCCGAGCTTTATGACCCCGGTGAGATGAGCTCTCGCTGTTTTTTTCCTCGTTACATTCTGATATTTCAAAGCGTGGCCTGCTTCTCACTCCCATCTCCCTGCTCCACATTATTAATGAATTGGAAAGCAGACATCATTAGTTTTTGGAGACCATTTCTTTTAAAATTTACAGAACCCTTCATCTGAATCCCCAGAGCCAGTCTGCTGTTCTCATCTTGGAATCTTATTAGCATCATATCTCCTGGATCCTGCCATGCAAACTGCATTGCTATGCACTTTCCAGCACTTGACCCTTTTGCGGACGGAATTAATTTTCTCTTTGAAGCCGGAGCAGCATGATGTTGTGCTTGTTAAAGGAATAAAACTCATGGTGGAAGGGAGGAAATAAGCAGAGGTTATTCTCAGTTAAATATAGGCCACAATGAGTTTTATTTAGGCAGGCTGAGAGAGATTGGCCAAAAGAAATAATAGATTGATGATGCTTTATTACCAGAAACATCTCCCAAAATAGCAGGCAAATAAACTGATGGATAATACTCACTGGGAATTTCTGAGTTTATAGCTTCTGTTCAGCAGCATCACCTTTCTTTGCAACAATCTGAATCTGCCACCTGCTTCTGTATCCAAAATACCCCCAGACTTCTGGTGAATTAATGGTGAATTTTGGTGGAATTAATGTGAAAAATGCAAAGAACCAGAATTTGCTCCCTGCTCCGGGCAATGGAAAGGTGCCCAAGCTCTATCTGAAGTGCCTAAATTAAATCCCTGGTACACAGAGGTCTTTCTCTGAAAAAGTTTAATATCTAGCACCCCAAGAACATCAGTGTCACTGCTACTACCCCCGTAAAAGGCACAACTCCCTAATACATGAAGTAAAGTAGTACTAGAAAATGTAAAGTGTTTGTTGCTCAGTTTGGGCTATTTCTTATTGCACAGGACTTCTGGAACTGAAAAACTTCTCTCCCTCATCTGCATTGTTTTTACAATTTTGCTTCTGCTGTCTGGTTTTAGCAGCAATCTTTACTATGACTGCTGTAAATTCCTTAGATGAAGGCTTCATCCTTTCCTAAAACTCATCAGGAATATGTTAATAAAAACTGCAGAAGTTTATTTTTAACTAACTTCTTGCAAAACATACAAAGCCAAAGAGCCCAGAATAGCAGAGCAAGGCTTACACCTTCACTATCAGTAAAGTGACCAGGCTGGACTCAGGAACTGGAACGGGTCTTGGATAGTTCACACAAGTGGTGGTGAGATGGGTTGCCAGTTTAAATTGACAGCTGACTGGATTGCTCTTTTCTCATGGCTGGGTAGTGGTCCAACTGAAAAGAGGACAGAGGAATCCAACTCATCCCAATCACACAAGGAAGCCCCAACCCTGGAGTCCTGTCCATGTCATGGATTCTAAAGGAAAAATAAAGGCTCCTGAGCCAGGTGGGACTGGAAGCAATTCATTCCTCTCTGCACACACCTGTCCTGTCCATCAAAACCAGCCCAGAGGTTAGCCCTGAAGATGGTCTTTGTTGTGAAGGTCTTTGTTGTGTTCTACCTCACTTAGCTCACAAACAGCCAAGTCTTGACAGCACCATCCAGACACTCCTTCCAACACTCCAGAGGCCATGTCAGAGGCATATTCAGCACCCTAGTCACCTCTCCCTCCCCTTCCTATCTTGCCATGACCCGTAACATTGGTCTGTCTGGGAAAGAAAAGATCCCAGGCACAGGTACCTCAGGCAGTGATAGGATGGTGCCTCATGGTGTGCAGCAAGCCCGAATGTATTTTCCAGGCTACTGTGCTAGTAACACTGGGTGAGTGAGTGTCATGTCCATTGCCTTATCCTTCACCCTGTCCTCCAAAGTGCAAGAGAACTGGAGAACTGGTACTCACCCTTTCTCCTTGTTTACTCTTCACCTTCTGAAAACATGGCAGAAGTTGGTGCAGAATTCATCAGACAAACAGTGTTGCAGCAGCACAAGTGCCAGAGACAGACTGGCAAGAGCTTATGAATAGCACAGTGGATGATCTATAGCCAAAGCCATGGGCAAGCGCTAGCCATTAGTCTGGGCGCTGGTAATGCACTCCCCGAGTCCATTACTCACCAATCCATCAGGCAGCCTGCTACAGACGGAGAGATTCCAGCACTTCTAAATCTGTAAAGCGATGGCTGGCAGCCTGCACTACATGCCCTAGGTTACAAGGGCACGGAGGAAGACAATTCATTTTATGTCATAGCCAGTATTTCTTCTTCTCCTTTTCTGTGTGTACTTAAGAAATGGACCTTCTATTATCTGCAGATTGATAGCCAGGAGAATGCTCTGGTGTCTCTGATCACATTTACTACTGAGAAAGCTTTCAGAGGACGACGAACCTCACGGTTCTCATTAGCTGGACTAAGTATGGAAACATGCACAAGTGCAGATGGAATTTCTTAATTTATGAACAGTGTCTACAGTAGAACTATTTGAGAAAAACACTGCAGTTACAAGACACTATTGGAACACTGGATATGACAGAAGCAGGGTTGCCAGCATAACCTAGGATCTTCTGCATAAGCATTTACTATGGGCTCTGATGCACATCTCACACTATCCTGGACTTATTAATTCATACGTGCACAGAAAAGGCATCAGTCAGTGTTTCCTACCATAGCTCAGTGTGTGGCTCCAGCTCCAACTTGCATTTAGTGCCCACTTTTCAAACCTCTCACAGAACTTTGCTATTAATCTGCTTGTGGAATTTCTATGACATTCATCACTCTCAGTTCTCCAGGAGCAGTCCCTAATCTTAACACCTCTGCAAGAAAAACGTTTTATCATCTGCACTTTCCAAGTGCCAAATAGAGGCAGAAAGAGACTCAAGCACAAGACTTGTCCTCTGATTTTAGGTTCTGGGTTCGAGGTGTCTAGTTCTAATTTGTGAAGCACCTAACAACTTTATAGCATTTCATATGTTTCAAGCAAAACTGTGAGTCCTCAGCAATTCTGCAAAGAAATACATTCCTGTTCCGGGTGTGGAAGACAAGGAGTTATCTGTAAGGATCCTGGCTTGTCCGCTGCCTCCAGTAACATATCAAACATAACAACCCTGTGGCTGTGTCTGTCACTAAAGGCAACTCCCTGCCGAGGCGGCTCTGAAGCCACTGCCTGCCATCCACCAACACTTTCAGGTTCCACAACAGCGGGGTGAGGAATCCCTCACATGACAACCACACGTGCCACATGCTGATCCATTTCCAGTGCAGGATCTGTGCACACAGCAGGTCACCGAAGAACAGGCACTCACACCTGAGGCTGGGCTGAATCACGCCAGCACCGCAGGTTGTGTAGTTCGGAATGTAGGTCAAGAAGTGGCAAGCAACCAACAAGAGAATCTTTCCATAGAAAATGTCAATACTACTTTTATGTGACAATCTGAGTCAATATTTACATGTAAAAATAAGCAAGCACAGGAATGTCACACATTAAAATTTAAATAGGAGATTAATTTTGAATACCTGGTTCTAGGCACTCTTTTAACTGTCCCTTGCCACAGTCGAAGTCTGTAATGATGAACACACCAAACTCTCCCTCTTCTCCAACTTGCCCCTGTTTACCCCATCCACAGCTGACTCGGTGTCTGTTTTAACTGAGCTTTTATTCAGGAGTCTGAGCAAAAATAGGAAATGCTGCTCATGTCCAACGCAGGTGGATTCGTGTTGCAGTAAGTGCCTGAAATTTCTCATTTCATGCATTTTGAACACCCAGATTCATAATTCAAAACCACTGATATGTTTTGGTTTGTTTTCCTTTTTGGGAGCCAGTCTGGCCATAGAAGAAAACGCGCAGCCTGAAGCATGAGGCGTGGCCAACGCA
This sequence comes from Orthonyx spaldingii, assembly GCA_013397795.1. NCBI lineage: Eukaryota > Metazoa > Chordata > Aves > Passeriformes > Orthonychidae > Orthonyx > Orthonyx spaldingii. The sequence continues at coordinate 519,971 of VZTJ01006799.1, read as the reverse complement.
ACCATAGGAGCTCCCACTCCCTGCCCTGGCCAGAACGAGGACTTGGAAGCAAGGAAATGGAAGAATGAATGACAAATGGAAAAACCATGCAAGGAAAAGCACATGAGCCTGGCAGAACTAAAATCAAAGCTTTGTCATCCTAAGGAACATTCACCATCCCAAAGAAGGAGGAAGAGGCACACAGCGATGAAATGGGAGCAGTAGGAATTCATTTGCCTTGGAGGCATCCCTGCACATGAACTCATACAGGCACAGAGGAAACCTCACTCTGCTATTCCTGCAGGGAACCCTCACCCTCAGGCTAACCCTAAAGCAAGCATTAACCTACTTATTGTGCCCTGGGGCAGTTTGCAGGGTGAGGAAGCTGCCTGTTTGGGAGGAAGGGGAGCAGATCTCAGCATCTGAGTACAGTATCCTATGGTCACCTGAGAGCAACAACATGAACCTCTTGTCATTTTGGCAGAGCTGGGCTAAGGCAGGGCACCCTCCTGTCCTTGTTTTGAGACATCTTCTTCCATGAATAGACAAAGTATAACTTCATTAGAACAGCAGTGTCACCATTTTAGGAGCCCTTTGCTGGGGTAGCTTTGGAACCTTCAGCTTCTTCCTTCTGCCATTAATGCTCTCTGACGGCACAGTGAGGGCCTAGGCTGAGTCACCTGTGCCAGCTCTGTTCTGCTCATCTCATGGGATGGGAGAGGGACACGGGCCATGACCCTGCTCGCAAAACCCTCCCAAATCTCAGCTGCTCTCAAAGAGGCAAACGCCACCTGCCAAACTCGGGGAGTGCCAAGAGCTCCCTTCCCTGGGCACATGCTCAGCCTTTGTCCCTTCAGAAGATTTATCCTGCATCACCTGTTTCCCCTGGCTCACCACCAAACTCCGAAAACCTGCTGTTGGCCTGACTGTTATCCTGGATCTTCAGGATCAAACACCAGTGCTTCCATTCAAACATATGATCACAGCAGCAGGAGATAGTGCTGCAGTTCTTAGCGTGGGTCATCATGGTGCTACCTTTGAGACACACATAAGTAGGTACTGGAGCAGAAAGTCCCAATCCTGGGTCTGGGGACAGCACAGTGACAGTGGCAAAAACAAAGTAAACAGAATCACTGAGCTGGCAAAGTGGGTGGGCACCACTAGGTTGGGCAAAACATGAGAAAGGGTGACAGAGTGTCTGGGGGAGGAGAAGTCACAGGGACTGTGTGAGTAGGCAAACAGAGGGGAGGCACCAGCTGGCAGTGAATGCTGAGTGACTGCGGTGATGATCTGCAGCAGTACTGCTGGCCTTTGCTGGAGGGCTTTCACCTGTCCTGTGACAGCTACAGCCAGTGATGTTCCTCTACTTTATACCTTGGAATATACACTTAAGAAAGGAACACATGGTTCTAAGGAAGAGAAACACCAGATCTCTCCAGCTAGGAGCCTAACCCTACAAAATCTGCTCCTTCAGTTATCGAGGAAAAGTCTAAGTGGCTGAATTTCACTATGCCAAGATATTTAACAACATCATTTCCAATCAGAGCTATCTCTACAAACACAGATCAGCTGCAGCGACCACTGTGAAGAGAGTACCAGAACCACAAACAGGCCTGTCTGAAGCTCGGGACCTTAACATCGGCATGAATCTTGACAAGGATCCTGATTTCCATCTGGGAATTCAGCAGCCTGTCCTGTTTTGCTGAAGATGCTGTCCACACAGCACCACTATGTTCCCCAAGTCTGTAGCACCCTGACAAAATCTGCCTGTAGCATCTTTGATACTTTTGAGTCACTCTTTTGATACAGAATTGTGCTGTATTGCCTCATCTCACTGAATTTATGCCTCCATCAAACGCAGGACCAGTGGTCTGGTTGCCATCCTGACACCCTAATTTTATCTACACCAGGAACACGGGAGCTGCACATTTACACTCTGATTGTTTTCATTTTATATATTTTCTCTGTCCTGCAAGTGATCAGCTTGCTTCTTTTTAAAGCCTGCAGTCAGCTTTAATCTACTTAGCTGGGATTAATGAGAGATTTGTTAAAGATTTAAAGATTTTACACACTTTGCTTACAACTGTTTTTTATCTATAACCATCAGGCAAAAAGCCCCACGCAGGCAAGCCGTTCCTAAGGCTGGGCACATCGGTCAGGTGTGCCAAGGCTGGTGATGTGACGCTAATGGCTGATGCCTTTTACTGGCACACTGGTGCCCTCATGGACCTGGTCAGACAGCAGTGCTCAAAATCTGTCTGTATGCCACCCTTCTTCTGCAAGACTGAGTAAGGGAGGGAAAGAGCTGCCAGCTCAGAATGTGGATCATTGCATTGGCATCAGCAGCTCCCACTGCCACAGAGTTTGGCATCGATAGGAGTGGAAAATTGGGATTATCCATCCAGCCGAGGCTGGCATTGCCTGGTGGTGCATGCCTTACCCAGGAGAGGTGGGAAGGAAACTGCAGTTCCTGGGGGTTATCTGTAACTGTATCCTACTGCCCCAAACAGCATTGGTACTAGAAGGATGGAAGCAGGCAGTGGAGTGACTCTAAGTTGAATGAGAACTCTTCTTGTTGGAAATGATAACAATAGGTAATGCCAGAAGGCACTTGGCTAAACTATGCTCTGCTAGGGGGCCCCAGGCACAGAGAAGCCACAGACCACAAGTCCCTGAATCTGTGTTTCAGACAACTTATCTCATTGAGGGACAGAGAGCAAGTCCTGCAGAAAAAGGTCCCAGGAAGTCCTAAGGATGGAGCTGCAGGGAATTCTTCCAATGCCACAGGTGAGGAACCACAAGAGAACACTGGAAGAGAGCAACAGGAGTCTTTCAGGTATGCTCTGTTCAGCTGGCAAAAGCCACCACCTCAGTAGAAACCGAGACCACGAATGAGCAGCAGTGTGAGGGATTCCCCATGCACTGTCCCGTGTTACTGACCTACAGAGACCAGACAATCTTGTCTGGCAGCTACAGAGGTTCGGTGCCTGTTCTGGATCACCTTTCCTTCTTCCACCCCAAAAAAGCTGTTTCATCCCTAAATATTCGCCAGTCCTCGGTGCAGCATCAAAACCACAAGAGAACATTCATGTGTTTTGGTGGTTTCATAAAAATATCTGAAAGCAGGATAGAGTGTGGGGTGGGGGGGACCAGAACCAGGACACTGAACAGACCAGAGCAGGACGGGGACTGGGCCCAGCTCCCCATGCAGCCCTCGGCACAAGGAGTGGGATGGGGATCAGCCTCCCGCGCAGCCCAGAACACGGTGGGGCGGCTCCCGACACAGCAGTGGGCTCTCCCCAAACAAAGACTGAGTACCCCCTGACACCTGCAAATTGCCCCACACGCAGAGCTCCTCCTCACAGCCATGGCCCAGCCCTGGCAGCCTGCCCACCCCTGTCCCCCCTCTGGAAAACCACACCACTCCTGGTGTAAGATCTGCTGATGCTACACTGAAGACCCCAATAGGGAACCAGACAGCCTCTTCTCCTTTCCAGCCTGCAGGAGCCTTTGTGACAAGTGAAGCAGGGTGGTTTGCCTTGAGGTTAAAAAGATCTCTAAGTCCTGACATTGCAGGGCCACTGATCATACAACTGTGGGAAATTCCCCAGGGCCATCATCCCTCTCCCTCCCTCTGCCCTCAGCCCTTCCTGCTCTGCACAAAGCACCCTACCTCCAGAGGGGCACACCAGTTGTTCCCCAGTCACCCTGGTCTTGCACCGTCTCTAGGTCAGACTCAGCTACTTTTCTGTGCCAGCAAGGACCAGCAAGGGGACAGTCACCCCTTGGTGCTGGGGCAGGCACCAACCCTGAGCAGCAACAAGCATAATGTGCTTCAGAGTCTGGCTGTGCTGCTGCCTCTCACTGGCGTGTCACACAGACTACATGCCAGTTTGCCTTGTACCTAATGTGGAGGGTCTCTTCGTATTCCCACACCTGAAATCTCTGGTCACAGGTAAAAGCACAGTCTGTTAACTCACTGCTTTGTCCTGGGAGTGCTCAGTGTGACTCTCACTGTCACAGCCTGGACCTGCATCCACTAAGCAAACCACACACACAGCCACAGTATTTTGAAGCTGATGCAAAGTGTGAGATTCCTCACGTTGGAGGTATCTAACACCAAAAGTTTTTTTGGAACCAGGGAGATAAACACATTTGGGTTTTACAGTCGAAATTCAAGAACAGCAAATCACACTTTCTTGCCCAAAAGCCCTTTTGGGGACTTCCCAGAGCTGAAGAAGGCTGACGCTGAGCTGCCCTGACCCCTGGGCTCTCCCATCCCACTGCTCCTTGTCAGATGCTGCCCAGAGTGGCAGGCTGTGACCCATACAGCTTTCCACGGGCCTGCACATTATTATTTACTCTCTCCCTATGCAGACAGCTCAGAACAGCAGCTTGCTCACATGCAAGAGCCCAAATGCATCTTCTTGGTGCTTCCCAGATCACCAGACATGCAAAGAAGAGGGAGGAAATAAAAGAAAATGTCTTGATACCTGTCCTGAATGTCCGGATACTCCAGAGACCTTTCCAGTGCCGACACCGAACGTTGTGGCGTTGGACAGGACACCCAGGGTCCCTCCGCTGGCAGTGCCAGCCCTGCACTGACCTTGCAGCTCTCCCCAAGGTCACGGGGCTCATATCCGAGCGGGGACTGGACCTGGTGCAGAGCAAACCAGCAGGAATCCCACCGTGCAGCTCGTGAGAGGCTAGAGGCGGCTCCTCAACGCACATCGTGCCGACGAGCTCACTCACCTGAGGAGTGCAGGGGCTCTGTGGCTGGTGACAGCCCCGAGGGACCCGAGTGAGCCCCGGCTGAGCCACCTGTGGGACAGCCTGGCCACCCAGCCCCGTGCCCCGGCCCTAGCTCTGCACCGTCAGAGAAGTTCGAGGGGAGCAGGTGGGAGCTTGGCAGAGGGAGAGAAGGGAAATAAATAAAGCAAGAGGATAGGGTGGGAAGGGGAGCTCAGTTCTCTTTCCCAAGCATTTGGCACTCCTGGACTCAAGGAGACTTTGCAAAGCGAGTGTGGACCCTCCTGGCAGGGCAGCCGGCAGCTGCCTCCCCACACTGCAGTTTTTATAAATTCTGGGAAACACTTTTAGACAGACACTGGCACTCATAAATTATACAACTCATTTGCATATCCCAGTCATGAGACATTATGCAAATGTGACCTGATTTGCATAATGGATTCCTCTTGTCGCTTCACTTGCTTCTTGCTTTTAAAAAACAAAATGAAATAAAATGAAAGCACAGGAAGGTGAAAGCAGCAAGTTCCCAGCACTGCTGCGCCTCCTCCTGCCACACTGTCACCCTCACCAGCGGCACACCGGGGCAAGGGAGGGTGAAAAACCAGAGCCCTCATGGGTTATTTCTCTCGTAATTACAACAAACTAACTTTCCTTTGGTTTTGATGCTTCACCCCCAGCAACGCGTCAGAGCCGATCAGGGGAACTGAGCTCTGTCAGGCAGGACATGACCGTGACGGCTGGGGGCCTCTGATGCTGCAGGCTGCCATACAGGGTGCTCGGGCTGGGGAGCCTGTGGTGTGAGACGTTCCTGGGCTGCGATGGGGCTTTGGGGCACAGCTTCCCTGCTGAAACTTAACAGCGCTCGTTTTGAAAGACAGGTGCACGGGAGAGGCGAGGGGAGGGGTTGTGTCGATTGTTTACAGCAAAACACAGTAGCGATATGTTGGAAGGACGAGGCAGGAGTGTCAGCCGCCCCAGCCAGCCTCCAACAGGCGACGGCTGCCCGAGCATCCCTTGGCAGGGCTGGTTTGGCTGCGGGCTCTCCCGGCCCCCCTGCCCCGCCAGGAGAGCCGTGCCAGGCGGCTGGCGTCCGCACCCTGTGGGAAAACTTAACTGTAATTCTGCAGCTTTTAAAATCAATTAACCCGTGTGTTAATTAACATCAAGTCGACGGGAGGAGGAGGAGGAGGGGAGAGCGGGAGGGAGGAGGGAGGAAAAGAGCTGCAAGGGCGGATGGCAGCGGAGTTGGCACAGTGCCATCCATTCAGTGGCAACGCCACGGCTCCCTGCGATCGCGGCAGCGGGTATATGTTACGGGGGCCCTGTGCGCGGGCCAGACAGTGCCGTAGAGCCAGGGGAGATTATCCAGACCCCCAGGAGCAAGCGGCAGGCAGCGACCGCAGGCGCGAGTGCCAGGATTACAGCCCGGGCTCCTCCGCCGCCAGCCCTGCCTCGGACGCACACCATGGGGATGGGGCTCCCCCGCCAGCGCAGCACCACTCGGACTTCCAGCACTTTTTCCCCCCTTTAGACATCATTCTGCCGCAGTGGAGCCAGCACAACGGATGCTTTCACACCCTGCGAGACAAAGGCCGTCGTCTCCGCCATGACACCGCTCCGTTCCAAGCCGAGGCCGGCATCTTGGAGTCTTTAGAAATAAATGGAAAAGGGAAACGCGAACAATAAACACAGCAATCGAAAAAACCTCATCAACAAACCCCTTGTGCCCGCTCTCCATGCCAGGGGCAACATGGGCATCTGTCGCAGCAGAAGGCGTTTGTGTGGGGCTTGCTTGCTTTTTTTTTTTCGGCTTTTATTTTTTCCCCCGCAAGCTGTTGGCGTGTTTTGCCATTCAGGTTCGTTTACAATTAATGCCAAAAAAACCCCAACCACACCCAGCCCAGTCAACAACAAACAAAAGGGAGTAGTCGACATGGAGGGAGAAATGCCCAGAGAAGCTGCAAGAATGCGAGCTCCGGCCGATGCCGCTTGCCATTTGGACAACCTCGGGGAAAGGTGCCAGTTCTGCAGCTCGGGAGGGACCCCGAGGAGGGAACGCGAAGGTCTCCGAGCAGCCGAGGGAAGGAAGAGAGGAAGGAATGCCGCTCTTACAGGGCAGGATCAGAGCTGCACACAGCCTCTGCTGGGAGGAGAGGGAATGTTTGACGGTGTAGCGAGCTGCCTGTGTATGCACACGCACACGGAACAGTGCGTACAGACACACAGACACACAGACACACATGCACACACCGGCTCGGTCGGTGCAGAGCAGCTGTGTGAGTGCGGGGTGAGGAGACGTGTGTGTGCCTCTGTGTACACACGCGTGGCGGTGTGGGGGTATTTATTTGTGTGCACGCGTGTAACACACGCAGGGAGATGGATGTTTGTGTGCCTCAGTGAGAGAGAACGACAGGGAGTGAGGACGAGACACACACACACACACTCACCCACCGTCAGTATACATCCCACTTTTTGACCTAGGTGTACACGGAAGACAAAATAAAAATCATACTGGAGCAGCAAGCAGGCAGCAGAGATTTATCTACATTCACTGCTATCACCAGGGAGATGAATGGGGCCGATCTGAAGCCCTTCACGAGATCCACTATGGGAGTGAAGGAGGAGGAGGGATGCCACACAGACATGCACAAACTTGAAGACAGAAAGATTTGGAAGGTGCTACTTGTGAAACCCAGGTGGCACTCGGAGGGCGAGCAAGGGAAGGAGCTGCACGGGCGCTCCACGGGGTCCGGAGGGCACGGGGGCTTCTGGACAAGGGCGTCAAGGGACAGCTGGCTACTTACGTTGTCTGCGCTGCTGAGGATCCTGCAAGGTGTTCTGTTGGCACTGGGCGCTGAGCCAGGGAAGGGCACTGGAGACAAAAGGGAGAGACAAAAAATAAAGTCATACAATGGGAATATTAATTGCCTCTCTTGCGGATTTTACAAAACTCACAAAATGTTTTCTTTTTTCCTGGTGGGTTTTTTTTTTTTTTTTTTGTGGATTGGTGCACTTCCCTTCTGCGTGGAAAATACTAGCATGGGATTTACAGCCCAGCTACAGGGCTCGGGATTAACAGTGCTGGCATCTTTTGGGCATATTTTTTCTTTTAATGAATGAGCTTTCGCTGTTAATGAGGAATAATCGTTTGGCTAATGAGCTTTGAAACATTAAGAGAAAAGAGGGTTTTTTCCCGTTAATTGCCCTGGTGCGACCGCATGGATGGATTACAAAAGACAGCAGTAGGAATGCAGTACAAAGAGGAGAAATGTCTCCTGGAGTGGGATAAATGCAGAGATGGGTGATGCATCCCTGCACCTCTCCTTCCTTCGCTCTCTCTTACTCCCTCTCTGCCAACTGCTATGGGTTTCCATAACTCCGCAATCAAAGTGGATGCTCGGGGAAGATTATTATAGTCAAACAGTGAAGCGTCGGCGGCTAATGTCTCCAGTGTTTAATCATCATACAGTAGAATGGTTTTATGCATATTTCATTTGCATATCATTAAACCACGCTAGCGCGGGACATTCAGAGCTGGAGAGGTACAAAGTTGGGGGGAGAGAGTGGGAGAGCGAGAACGAGACAGAGGGAGGAAGGTCCCTGTGATGCCTATCTTCAAAAGCCAGGGACTTGTTCCATGATCTGTCTTCTACTTTTACTAAAATCATGATGACTTGGAAACCTTTGAAGTTGGATATAACCTTGGATTCTTCTAATTCCAGCAGAGTGATGTATTAGAAAGGGGGAAATGATGCTGCGCTAGACATTTAAAGGAATATAAGCTCCAGTGGAATGGAAATAGGAGCTCCTTGGGGAACGAACTGGCAGAGCCAGCCACAGCTTCAACATCACACTGCTGGGTTCACACTGGCGAAGGATACCAAAGTAATACGAAAGAAATGAAGACAACATATACATTAAGATGGGGATTATATTTACTCTTTCCCTTTTCCTTTTTAAAGGCACAAAGAAGGATGGAACCAGCGGTAATTTACACGCTAATTAGCGAACTGTTGCCTCTTTTTGTGTTTGTTTTTCTTCTCTATTTTGGAGAGGGGCGTTTTCACCGCTGAAGTGATTAATCAATTATTTGGTAGCACAGATCTTTCTCCACTGGCACTGATCAGGAAGAGAAGGTGGTGGCTGCGGGGGGAGGAACACAGTGGGCTCTTTGTAGATCTTATACATGCACAACATATTAATTGGGGTCTTTATAAAGCTCCTCAATAGACTATTTCTTTCCTGGAGACCAGCAGCTGGTTAGCCACCGTTGGCGACTCTTCAAACATCCCTTTGGCTGGGGGCAGTTCTGCCGCTGTTTGTTGTTGTGCTTTATTTTCTCTCTCCACAGCGGGGGCTGCGGGTGCGACGCTCCCACTGCCCACGCTTCTGTATAGGAGACGGACGGACAGACAGACAGAAGCAGTACCAAGACAATCTCTTGAGCTAGATGGGGAACTTTGCTTCCAAATGAAATGCTGTTTTATATTTAAATTACCTTCCTTTTCCTCCCCACTTCTCTTCTCCTCCAAGTCTTTGTGTTGGTTATGAATATTCAAATGAGCCGTGATGTGATTACACTGTACAATTACTTCTGTCCGTGATAGAAGCAAAGGCACTGAGGAAAGACAGAGCCAGATGAGCTTGGAGCTCATTTGGGGGTTTTCCGTATTTTCCCCCATCTCCGTGGCACTGCGGCACATGCAGATGTCGCTGTTGTTCTTCATAAAGCCCTAATGATATGCAAAAGCATAACGACCCCATTTGGGTTCAGAGCATCAACGAAATATTATTGGGGGGGGGGAATCCTAACTGAAGGAATGTCCACATAAATTATTTTTATTTAAATGAAGAGGTGGCAGTGAGGCAGAGGAAGTCACATGAATACATGCATAATGTGAGCGCACAGAAAGGTTATCGCCAAGGAGAAGAGGGTTTTGCACTGCGCCTGGGACAAACAGGCTCATTTGGGGAAATCGTTCAGCCCACCACGTGATTTACTTATTTATCATCACTCATCCCTCAGCCAGGGCACCGGGCGTGCTTGCTGCTGGAGACCTGGAGCGCCGGGAGCTGGATGCCTGGATGATTCCTGGTTATCATTCAGAAATACCATGAAGTGTGTGGTGGAAGGGGGACAGGAGAAAAGGAACCAGAGGGAGAATGTTTTAAGTGCCACAGCTCAGTGACAAAGGAGGGGCCTGATGACAGCTCAACGATGGAGTGACGACAGGCGCTGATGCCAGGCTGGCGTGTGCGCTTCCCAAGGGACAGAGCGCCGACAGTGGCTGGTGGGTCCCCACCACAGGTCAGCGGGACATGGGGTCTTGGGGCAGAGCAGCTCTGGCCACTCTGCCATCGGGAAGCCTGCTGGGGACAGAGAGCCCAGAGCTGGTCAGATCCACCCTTGCCCATTTTCCTCAGAGTAGTGAATGATACCTGGATATAAGTACAAACATGCATGTGTGGGGAACAGAACCACTTGGTTGCTCTGTCCATCTGCTTTTCTGGGTTGGGACCTGCACCCATATCCATCAGCATGGAGGGAACAAAGAGAGGCAGAGTGGGTCAGCAGTCAACAGCAACACCCTCACCTGAGCTGTGTGACATCAGCTCAGGGATCTGTGCCTCATATGTTTGCCCTGCACTGATCAGGGACAACTCTACAGCTTCAACACACCCTTGGTGGTGGGCAGGACTCGGGCTGCAGAAAGACATGGTCCCAGGGAGAGAGTCTCCTCTCCATTGGTCTCCTCTCCACTCAAGAAGGGAGAGGAAGGTCAGTTGCAGATGGGACCCACTGTGAGAGAAACCTCCTCTCCTCCCACACTGTGGACATACACAGATCATACCTGTGGCTCCAGAAAGGTTCCTGAGCAGTCCCTTGGTGGTCAGAGCAGGGTGGCCACACTGTCTCTGAGGGTGTGCCGCTTGTCACAGGCACAGCAGTGTGAGAGCCTGCCCAAAGGAGGCTGTGACCCTATGGCACACAGAAACCAAGGGACCTTAGGCAGGCCTGCCTCAAAGGAACACTGAGACCCCAAACAGGAGGGTTACACTCTATAGTCTGTGTCTGAGTACCGATGTGCAGAGGTTGCAGTGACCTGTAGACAAGAGGGCAGCTGCTGCCCCATGCAGTTCAGATTCCTGACCACAGGCCCATCCAGCTGTCACCTCCCTCCATTTCCTTCCCACATCTCAACAGATGTGTCCCTTCTGCACTCCCTCGTCGCCAAGGGCGCCCAGGAGACTGAGAAGAGGCAACAGGCTGTCAGGTTTGATCAAAACCAGGACACCTGGACTGCCTCTGGGCAGCAATTCCAAACATGGACTTGCCACTACAAACTGCCTGCAAAAATTCAGGACATCGGGGATAACCCAGCAGGCAACCTGACCCATCAGTTGCGTGTGAATGTCTTGCCCATGCCCATGCAGCCTCAGGGACACAGCTAAGGCATGTTGCCACCCTGGTGACAAGGAACCTGCAAACCAGCCTGGACTCAAGTGAGCAGCCCAAAGCTGTCTGTAGGGAACAGAGCAGCCATGATCGGATGGAATGATCTGAGCAGATCATAGAATCACACCATGGAATTGTTTGGGTCAGAAAGGTCCTTAATGAAAATCTAGTTCCAAGCTCCACCCCATCACCTGCCCAGCCAATGGCTTCCTGACCCCAGCACTGTGACACTGCTGGTCTGGACGCTGCAGAACACCCACCCCAGCAGTGCCACCTGGCCCTTCCTCATCTTTCTGGTCTCCACCCTCAAAGCAGCTCAGTACCGAGGTGTCCAGACCAAACAGAGCCCAGGAATATGGAAACCAACACAAAGCAACTCTACAGAAGGGCTGTGCCCCCACCATGCCCTTGTCACCATTCCAGGTGCTGAATCCTTCCCCCACCTGGTTTTGCCCTGGCAGCAGAGCAGAGTGCCCAGTCCTGAATGGTGCCCTGGCATGCCATGAGCCTTAGGGAAGGGACTAGCAGGGCAAAGTCTGAGCAGAAACCTGCCCCAAGGTGGAGGGTAAGACGAGGACTCTCAGATAGGCTGGGAGGCACGAACATGGTGGTACAGCGTCAGCGTCCCTTCCCATGTCTGTGCTGATGGACAGCCCTTCCTGCCAGCTCCACAGGACTTTCCACTCTGTCCACAGATCCTGGTGTAGCTGGGTGCAGCCCAGTGCAGTCCATCACAATAACCACAGCTGGCTGACAGCCTCAGAGGGTTTTCTGACCTAGGCGTGGAGCAGGCTGCAGAGCAGATCGATGACTCTAGCCATGGCCTCACTTGGCTGACACTTCTCCTGCAGTGCTCAAGGTTCCTGCTCCCATTACACATCGGACATCCGAGGGGAGGATCTGGCACTCCAAGAGGAGTCCAAAGGCTGGGGACTGCCAGAGGAGTCCAGCAGCCTGCTGCCTGCTCTTCGGGTAGAGAAACCCCCGGGGAAGATGGAGTGAAGCTTAGGACCAAACCCAGTCAGTGTCACTCTTTCCACAAGTGCTGCCAAAGAGGAGCAGGAAGGAGATTGTGCTCTGTGCTAGGAAAATGAGCATGGAGCATATAGTGGCTGAGACAGAAGAAGTGGGATGCAGCACACAGAGTCAGGACGTTAACCTGACACCCCCATGGAGGATCCAGCACCCAGCTCTGCACAGTACCCAACAGGCTCCAATGGCTCCTGCCACTTCCCAACATGCACAGCTGGGAAATGTTACCAGAAATATCACCCCCAGGGTCCAAGACACTCAGATTGCAGCCTGTGACCGTTTGGAAATCTCCCCATGGAGACTTTAGGAAAGGGCAGCTCCCAGAGCACTGCAGGAGCCATTGTGCTGCTTGTCAATTCACCAAATACCCTGAAGAAATTGCTAGTTAGGAAAAGGAAATTCAAGCATTTATAGAATATATTGCTATTCAAAACACCAAAAGAATTGATTTGCAAATAGTAGCACTGCTGAAGAGGGGAGAGAAGTACATCAGTCATTTGATATTACATATAAGCAGTTTATTAAAGAATTAAATATTTATAGACTATAAAGCAAGCAGGGCGATGAGTTGCAAACAGCTTGCTGAGAAGTATGTTATAAACAATGAGTCTGTCAGGGACTAATAAAGTATGGAGAACACAAATGTTTTATAAAATCACCAGGCCAGTGATGAATCTCCACAGCTGAGATGCTACAGGACCCATGAAGGTTCTTGCTGCACCGTGACCCCGGAGCCAGCCACAGGAGGGATGGAGTTGGATGGGGCTGTGTGGCTGCAGACACACCAAGCACTAATGGGAATGCACATGATTCAGTGCTTGGAGAAATTCAATTTTTCACATTATTCTAAACAGAGATCTATTAATAGGAAGTTCGGGAATTTTCAGAGAGTTCAAGGCACTTCCCTCTTCAGCTTTTTATTGCAGCTAATCTTCCATTTCCAACAAAATTAGAGTTTGTGATTCAGATTAAGGCCCCCTCCCTGCAAAGCCCTTCCCTCCCCTCCCCTTCCCTAAAGAGACAGCATAGCCAGCCCAGGCACCAGCTTCCCTGTCGCCAACAGTCCTCTGGAGCATCCAGACTCATGTTTGGAGAGCAGCAGCTCTCTCCATCACAGACACAACACATTTGCAAGGAACAATTAAGACTTTCAGAGACTGTACAAGAGGAACAAATAGGTGGTGGCAGACCCCAAGGACAGGAGTACCTTTTTGCTGGCAGCATTGGAGGAAACGGCAACTGACAATAGAAATGGGCATTTTTTCCTGCATGAAACGGACAGGTTTCATTTTCCAAAAGACATCTGCTACAGCAATTGTGAGAACAGTGCTGTTCTGTTACTAGTGGAGATGAGAGACTCTCTAGACTACTTTATATTTTTGTGAAATCAACCCCAGGCCCAGAAGTGATTTTTAATATAAGATGAACTAACACCTTTGGTCACGTCCAGGCAGATTCCTCTGGCTGTCCCCACAATTTCAAGCCTGGTGGGGTGGATGAAACTCCCAAGGGATCCAGGCATTCACGACCCTTTGGGATTCACTCTCTTTGCAAGCGATCAGGACTCAGACCCACCTGAAACTACCACTCACCACCCATCCCATTCCTCAGGCCGGCACTGCAGTGACCGCCACCCTCCTGAGGCAGCAGCCAGAGCAGGGTCTGAGACACAGAGGTAGGGTCTGCCCAGAGATGGGAAAGGAGCATGGCTGTTGCCTCCTTCTTGACTCAGATAAGTCCTTATGAGGTGCCAACGTTAATTAACACAAGAATAAGCAGGCTAAGAACTGTCTGGGGTTGGTGAAGACAGATTCCATTTAGTAGACAGAGAGAAACCTCCATTTGCCAGCTGCTCTTTCTGCACTCAGACAAGGTGGGAGATTTTCATCCTCTGAGATGTAATTAAGACAGATTTTTTTTACAATAATTTGCAGTAATTATTCAAGCTTATTTGCCAGGGAGGGTATATCAGACTAAATTTTGGGTTAAATAGCAACCTTTGTTGTCCTGTGTGGAAATGATTATAGCAAGGTTCAGGTCTCCCCAGACTCAAAGGCTACAGAAGGTGTATTGAAAAGCACAGCCCTATCAAAGGCACAAACCCCATTAGTTCCAGATGGATTGCTTGAGTGGTTTCTTTCTCTTGAGCCCAGAGCCTGTTTGCTTCAGGGGTTTCTACAGGAAAGTGTGGTACCTCCCAGAGAGCATCATAACCAAATTCTGCTGTTTCTGTGCTGCTAGAGCTGCTGCTGTCAGCACAAGCTCCACCAGTGACTAAGCCCTGCAAGGATCCCTAAGCATGGTCCCAAACCAGGACAATACCTGCTGAACTTCACTGTTCCCTTCTCCATATTCTCCCTCCAGCCCAGCTCTCACCTCTCCTCACATCAGCACACCATGACATTTTGCACCCTCAGATAGGTTTCTATACCCCAGTGATTTTATCAAATATTATTCTATCCCTCTCCTTCCCTGCGATCCTAAAATCATGGAACAGTGCAATATACTGGGCTTACTGGTGCCAGGGTTGTGCCTCCATTGCACGGACGAGCTATCTGCAGGACACACGGACGAGCTATCTGCAGGACACACGGACGAGCTCTTGGCCTGCCCCCATCATTGCTGTTGCAGATTTTGGTGCTGTGCTCGTCTCCTTTTAGCTCAACCCCTCAGGGCCATCAGAACACATCAGTTCCTGGCACAACTCACTGACCCTACATCTGACATGTTTCAAGTTGATACTTACCCTAAGATCCTTTGCTCCTTCAGTGTTTTCTATCTCCAGGCACCCTCCAGCACTCACACCTCCTGGTATCCCTCTCCAAGGAACTCCCTTCCTTCTACCTAGGTGTTTCGGTGGGTTTTTGTATTGCTGGAACCTGAAGTTCCTTCTCCCTTGTCTGCCACAGTGCCAGTTCAACACTCCCATCCATTTCTAATGTTGACACCTGTAGCCAGCCTCCTTCCTAGAGCCACTTTGGACACGGCTGTGGCTCTCCCTGCTCCCCAGGTGTGGGTGCAGGGACCTCACCCTACTTTCAGACCAGGACAGACACGTTGCTAACACATCGTTTGTGCTCTCTCCTCCCAGTCCCATCCCACTCAAGGCGTCGCTGGCACCTGCTTGAATTGCTGTAAACAATGAACAGCAGTTCCCCATCCCCATAGCTCTCACCTTACCTTCTTTGTGAGGACATGGAGAACAAGGAAGAGATAGACTGCTCGGAGAGAATGCTGCAGGATCAGAATTATCAGCATATTTTATTGGCATATTCCCACCTGCTAGCATTACGACCTGCAGGATGGAGGTAAGGAGTTCCAGCTGAGTATGGATTAAATACCTGTGTGTCCAAGCAAGCATCAGATTCACAGGCCAAATCATAAAGAGGAGATATTTAAAGGTGTGCTTGCTGTTCCTCTGTAAGCGTTTTGCAGATCTCTGTATGGTGCCAAGCATTAGTCAGGCAGCTAACGTGCATCACTCAGGCCAGGAAACCCCAGGAGAAAGGTAATGACAAACACAGTGACACACAGCTCTGTGTGAGCCCAGTGATTTCAGTCAGCACCAAGGGAACTGATTGTCCTCTCAGGCATTCAGGGGGTCACATCTGAGCTATTGCAAACTTCCCAAGTACATCTTCCCTACCCACACATACGTGCAGAGCCTGTTTGTTGTCCATGGCTGGAGCCAGAACTTTGTGAATGGAGAATGAACTGTTCAGGCTTAGAGAGGAGCTGCTCCAGGGTTGTAGTGATGCGGGGCAGAACTGCCCAGGGGTGTGGGGGGACAGTATGCCTCTGAAAGCTAAAACTCTCTCATATGTTGCCATGACTGACTCATCTTCAGCAGCATGAAGTGCACATTTGAAAGGCCACACAGACCAGCTGGATCACATTCCCAGGAGAACTAGTGTTTTGTGTCCTGTATCTTGCACACCTAACTCAGCATAGGAACATATTTCAGCAGACAACAGATTATCCCAAGCACGTTGTCCCCACTGAGTGGTTCTGAGCTTGCCTCAGACAAAGGCGATGCTGTGTCACTCTCACAAATTCAGGTTTTAAATACAGCAAATATACACATGTGCATCATATATTTTGTTATAGATGTTCCCTATGTATATTAAGATGGGTTTATTTTACTTTAATGGACTCCTTTAAGGAATATTTGTCATTCTGGCAGCCTGTGAGCAAGGCTACTGCTGAACACACACCTCCTGCCTGCCCAGTCAGATCAATGGCCCTGGGATGCTGGTTCAGTGCCTGGCACGTGTCCCACAGAGCCACTGCCTCCTACAGAGCACGTGGGACCCGTGTTGGCTAACAGGGTGTGTGGTTGTCACACCACCTGGCAGCTGCAACACCATGAGCCGTGGGCACTGAAAAGAGCTCAGAACCCACCCTGCCACCCCTCCACCCCGGAGCAGTGGGAACTGAGGACCCTGCACAATTGTCATGCAGTGGTTTACTGTGTGTTTGACCTAACATGCTGGATAACTTCCAAGGAGGAGGAGAAGGATATCCTCTCACCTCCCATGAGATGCTACCCCACATCAGCGCTCACCTGCCTCTGGTTTGGCTCCGATGACAGCACAAGGGAGGTGCAGGAACAACTTTCAAGGCTGAGAAGGGATGAACACTGAACACTCCCTTTTAGGATGGTCAGTTATTCAGGTTTAAAAGCCTCCAGAAACTCCACTCCTGATTTCTAAGAAAGGGGTCTGCAGCAAAAATCAGCAATATTTAAACATTTGCATTGTGAGGACAGAAATGAGATAACCTGAAAAATCCACAACTACTTCCCACACCACCTGGTTAATCCTTGGATGGCATCATTGCACAGACACTTGTGCTACAGGATGTCAGATAGTCATGTTTCTTTTTTTAATGAGAGAATTAGAAGGAACATTTGGCAGTGGACCTACTGCCTCATGACTGCCTGCAGCGGAATCTTGTTAAAAATCATGATTAAGTCAACACCTGATTTATCCCAATCTCTTTTTTCATATATTCCTATTCTCTGAGAGCACTCATATCTGCTGATGCTTCTGAACACTCTGAGCAGGGGCTCAGTCAGCCTGCCTGGAGTCAGAGCCCCAGTGGTGCTGGGGAGCAGAGGGGTGCACGTGCAGGGGGATCCTTGGATGACACAGCCTTGAACCCCCAGCATGACAGAAAAGGGTTTTGCAGGTCCTCCAACAGACAGTAACACAATAAACACCCTCAAACTTGTCTGCTATAACAAACACAGTTTTATTGCAGAAAAGCTTCCAAATTGAAAATGATCAATGTGCTTTTAGGAGCCTGTGGAGATAGATCACCTGTTCTCACTGAAATAAGAGAGATGATTTTAGAAGCTACTGTTAGAATCTGCTCTCTCCTCCTCCCTTTTCAACCGAGGAAAAACATAAGGAAGAGGGGCAGAAGGAGAACAATAGCTCAGGAATTTCACAGCTTCACTGTCCTGACAGCATCTTACCAAAATTATGCTGCTGTTTGCCATTCCATTTTTTCTCCTTGTCACTGTGGGTTTAGGGTTTTCTATGTCCAGGTTTATTCATGAAATACTAAGCAAAAGAACATGATTGTCTATGTCTCAGCATACAGGGATCTAAATAGTGATCAGACATGGACAGAATTTGCATCCAATGGCTCAGAGTCTTGCCATAGGCCACACAACCCCCATGCACTTGAGGCAAAACACAGATCACAGACTCACAGCACAGTTTGGGCTGGAAGAGACATTTAGAGGTCACTCAGTCCTGCCCCTGACATGAGCAGGACCAAGGAGGGACCAAAGTTGGCCTTGCCCTGTCATTTTGCAAAAAGGTGTCTCTGAGCTGCCAGAAAACAGGTAATACAATGTGAACAGTTACACTGAACACTTACAGACAGATTGACCAGAGCGCTTTCAAAAGAACGCAGGCGGTCCACAGACTTCGGGTTCCAGGCTGCTGATCTAACCTAGCTGCTATTTAAGCCATTAAGCTTTACACACAGGAAACAACTATTCCTTTCCCCTTGGCAGCAGTGTCTTCGTGTTTGAAAGCTGTTGTCATAACAGCCTCCTCTGCTGTTATCATAAAATTTGTACCTAGGAGCCAAAAGGACAGGACAGACCAGAGCTTGGAACACTGCCTCTGTACTTTTGCTGACTCATCTGTTCAGAAATAGGAGCAACCATTCTAGAAGCAATATCACATTAACAGCAAAAGCTTCCCAAAGTTGATTCCCAGCCTACATTTACAGTCATAAATAAATGTAGAGAATCAAGTTGTTATCTTCTTATCAAACACCACAAAAGACTGGCCCAAAATAGCAGTTTCCCCTAGCAAAGGGTTCCCACCAGTTCATTGTTCATTCATTCCTGTAGGAGTAATCCATTCTGTTTGCATGAGTGTGCTGGAATGGCTTGAGGGGAGATGGATTCCTAAAGTGTCCAACCCTGTGTGATTCATAGCCAATGCTCTTGAGCAGGAACAGGTCAGGTGCTAATCCCCTCTATTTTGTCTGCCACAAAAAGCAGCATGACACATCAAGGGTTTGCACTGAATTTCTGCGGCAGATGTGCAGCCACCTCCAGCAGGGCACGATCTGGGCACACCTGGAGAGCCCAGTAAGACCCGTGGGTGGTATGGAGAACAGCACGTGAAACGTGCCACCAGCCTGCCTGCCTCTGGCATGAGATCCGCCCATCTCCACCGATCATTGCTTTAATTCAAAGGGTATTTTAAAGGATGTGATTTTAATGAGCACACAGCTCAGACCAGGAATACTGTATTTCTTTCTCCTGAGTGATGAAGTGGGCACTTGGACTCTTTGCATTGATTTCTAATCTGCTATTTCACACTCTGACAGTGTGCCCTGGAAACCACGTTTTCTCAGCTGCTCTGTGAGGGTTTCTCTAAGTAAGAGCAGCTGAGGCTGGTCAGGCCAAAAGGGAGCACCCAAATATCAGTCCCAAACTTTACTCAGCTCACAGCTCTTCAGCCCGGCCAACCAGAGTTATAATAATAATAATAATAACAACAAGAACATTATTAATAATAATAATAATGAGAGAACACATGTGCAGACTTTGATGCAAAGGAGCTCAAAGTGGAGCTCTGTTCCTTGGGGTGTAGGCAAGTTCCCCCTTCCCAGGGCAGGCACAATGTCTGGGAGAAGTTAAAAGCACATGGATCTGCTAATCAAACAGGCAAAGCCACAAGCCACAAGCCTTGCGGCAGACCCACCCTCAGATCCACTCCTGAGCACACCTGGATTTTGTGTCATTCCCCACGTGCACCAGAGCCATGGCTGGGCAGGAGCCTGTTCTTGGTTCCTAAGAGCCTGACTCCCAGGAAAGCCCCCAACGCAGTCACACTACTTTCCTCAAACAGCACAGAGATTACACTCCTTTCCCATTAAACCCAGGTCAGGTTTCTGACAAGGAACACCTGTAATTAAAGTGACAAAAAATCTTCTTTCCAGATGCAAGGGAGACTTTATTATTTGTTACTATAAGACAAAGGCTTGTAGGTTTTTTTCATTGCAGTCACTTTTGTTTTAGAGATCACAAAATACACCCTCCTCCCCTTAAACACCAGCACTGGGAATTTAATTCCTGTGCATCCCACACAGATATCGACGCCTACTGCCTGCAGGTCCTCTGACCAGGTCCCAGCCACCCTCACACCACCTACTACTGTCATTTCTGTGGAGCCAGAAATATTCTTTAGACTCATTGGCTGCTGTGAAGCCAGAGCTGTAAAGTCAGATCTTTTCCTCCTTTAAATGTGACTGGCTATTTACTCCCTAACAATTCTGCTTCAGAGCTGATTTAGCATTTTTATTGGAATGTGAAAGCTCTTAAAAGAAGAAAAAAATCTAATCAGGCAGAAGAGATAGAAAACTTGCTGAATTTTTTCTCCCCCTTTTGCACCCCTTCAATCCTATCAAAAGCACATCTTCCATTCATTGCTTCCCCATGTCATTATGACAAGCGGCTACAAATCAATAGCAGCAGCAAAGGCAGCCCCGGCCCGCGCGCGCCCCGTGATAAAGATTCACTCTCAACCCCGATTTGCTAATAGCACATAATAGCAGCCATTGGCGCCCCGCATTAAATCATACATTTCACTCGGCGTTTATTATGGGATTTTTAAAACTCCTCACCAAATTGGATTTTCTCGACGGTCTCTAATTTCCACATTTATCATTTAACATTAAACTCCTCTGTGAGGAGGGGGTTGGGAAATGGGGAAGGAAGAGAGGAGCCATGCAATTCTGTATTTTCCTCTTTCTTTTTTATGAAAACCCATAAATAATCCCAGGTATAGTTGCCACCAGCCCTGAAGTTTTATATATATAAAATACCAGAATTTAGGACAGAATAGCTTTGGGACTCAGCTTACCTTCATGCAACCCTGATAAAGAAGAGGAAATTAAAGAGAGAGCCATAAGGAAACAGATTTTAAATAACAAATCCAATAAACAAAATAGTCAGCAAAGTAAGTGGGTATGAGAAGCACTAGGGAAAATGACTGTGAGTTTCCTCATTTGAAAGAGCTAGTAGCAAGGAAAGATGGACCAAAAAAATTTTAAAAACACCAACAAAACATACACAAAACCTTATTGTCTCTTTTCAGTTCACAGGATTTAGCAAATAAAGTGAAAACTTAACAACAGAGGAGCTTTGCTAAGGCAGAGAACAAGAATCCTGCGATCTGGGTGACTAGAGGACTGGATCAGAGGACAAGTGATCAGGGAACTCTCCCCAGTCCATCCCAGTATCAGACACTCGTTCAGAGAACACACGTGACAGTTCCTGCTCTTACACCAAGCAGAGCTGCTCAGCTCATGCCTATCAAGGCCCAGATCCTTCATCATCTTGGCCTTGAAAGAGCATCCAGATCCCAGGCTATTGGAAGCACTCTCCATTCAGACATGAATTTGAGTCTGGCCTGAACAAAGGCCGTGACTCCTGAAACAGGAGGCAATGTGATAAAGGCATGGTGAATTAAGCTTTCAGTGCTCGTGATTTCCAGCCATGAGACGTGAACTCAATCAGCCTCTGTCCAACATCCAATTAGTACAATCACCTCAATTCACAAGCTACTGAGCAGTTTAACCAGGACTCTGCTTAAAAGTGCTAGGAGATTTCTGTTCCGGCATATTTTGGTTTCAGTAAAGAGCTCTTAGAGATAAAATTCCTCTGTTCATCTGCTGAGTCAACCACATCACAGGCCACACTCCAACAGCTCTGGGCCTTTTGCAGCTGCATCAATGCTGTTCTAAATCCAGCTGAATGCAGGGGCAGCAACAATTATCTTCTCTTAAACTTACAGCAAAAGTCACAACATTCCAGATCCTCTCCTTTGAACTGTTACCTGATCGCCTGAGCATTGGCAGCAGTAGCAAAGGCTGGGCACGGGTAAATGCTCTTGGGAATCAGTCACCTCTCACAAAGCCAAAGACTATCCCAGCACGGTTTTTCCCTCCTTGGAATGGCTGGTAACTTTCAGGGAATACAATTGTTACAGTTATTGAACCGGGCATTGGCCACCATCAATTTGATGAGTCACAGCTTGAGTCTCTGATACCTTCACAGAAAGCAATGTGTGTCCCTCCTATCTACAGCCAGAACATGAACTTGGCCAATGCAAAACTGCATCATCCTTTACTTACTAGAGACATCTGTTCAAAATTAGAACATCAGGCAATCTAGAAACACAGCAGAGGGAAAGAATGTCATACCTTAGGGTAAGAGCCTTTTTTACTTTAATCATCCCACACACTAAAGGACAAAGACTCCATAGTCAAACATCTTGCTGCACAGCAAGTTTAAGGATGTGCTGGGGTCCCATTTCCTGTTTTTCCCTACTTTTTCTGTGGCATTGCCAATTCAGTTTGAGGCTCCTGCTACCATTTCCTACTTCTTAGTTTCATACCTGCATTCAGGCACGTGAGCAGTCCCTAGGTGCTGGTGAATACACACTTTCCAATGCCTCCCACTGTTCCTTACAGTTCCAGAATCCAAAACATCCCGTGCTTTATTGATCCACCTAACCACACTTTGCCACCAATCTTTGCATTCTTCCTGACTCATGCATCAGAGTGGAAAGTGTGTGACACATCACTTTCCACCTGACCTGAAGGGTTTTCACACCATGTAGTCACAATTCCCTGACAGCCAGCCACTCTTTCTCCTTCAGTTGCATCTGATAGAAGAGTATCCAGTGTTACCAGAGTAACTCTGCAGCTCTTGAGCAGACCAAGTGTGGTGGTGATGAGTGTGGTCAGGTCCTGGCACAGGGTGCCCAGAGAAGCTGTGGCTGCCCCATCCCTGGAAATGTCCAAGGCCAGGTTGGACATTGGGGCTTGGAGCAACCTGGGACAGTGGAAGGTGTCCCTGCCCAGGGCAGAGGGGCTGAGCTAGGTCATCTTTAAATGCCCCTTCCAACTTAACCCAGTCTGTGATTCTGTGACTTCAGAACATAGCTGCTTCTAGCCTGCCCTGAAGAGATCTACTTGTGGGGGGGGTGAATGTCTGACAAAGAACAGTGAGTTACCTGTGGACACCATGTTTAAGCAGGTACCAGCAAGGTCCACAGGACACCCTGGAATGAAAATGAATCAGAAAAAACTTCTTAAGAGCAATGCCACCCGAATATGGTTTCAACTATGCTCAGGAAATCACATCCTGGGTTATCATGTTTGTGTTAAGAACATGGTATCTCATTTCTCTGTTATAATCACCCAGATCTGGATATTCATCTACAAGAGAAAATCAATCTCTGCATGTGAAAACAAAAGCATGGATCTGCTCTCTTCTAGCTGAAAGGGGCTGCTTGTGCACCAGGTCTAAGCGCTCTACCTGACCTGGCCTTGCACAGGTTTCCCCAGTTCCTGCTGGGAGGGATCTCCACTGCAGCATTTTTTCTGCAGAGATTACTTCCCCCATGAAACTTCCCAAACTGCAGTCTGTACAGCAGGTTGTCTGAAACTCTTTTGTGCAAACACTTCACATTTAGAGATGATGATGTGTACAATAGTATCTCGTGCATGCTTTGCGATAATAAAACAGATCAAGTTTTTATGTGATCCATCTGTGTAAAAAACTATAATAATAAAAAAAAGCCCAAAGCTTATAGCATTAATTAAATCCTTCAAAGCCCATGTAGGCTGTTTCCCTGGGACACTGAACCAGCAGCTCAGTACCAGCAGTTTTTGTTCAGACTTCAGGTCTTAAAACTACAGGAAACATGCGACTGTTATGTGAACACATGGATTGATTTATTGGTTTACAACAGCAAAAAAAAAACCAACCCAACCCCACAACTACAAGTATCAGAATTGAAAGGTCGCAAATTCAAAAGGCCAATGCCCAAAAGAGCGTAGGGTCAGCAAAATTGTAGGATGACAAAAACTCCATAAAGTTTATTTTCACCCCAGGAAATAAAAGGTTTCACCAAAACAAATCAAACAGGACTCGCACAACTGGCTTCTTGGCTAGCAGATTGTTGTCCCAGCTTTGTGTCAGTGGGATGAGGCCCAGGGCCAGCTCTGCCAGGACCGTCCCTTTTGGAACAAATGGACAAGATGACAGAACACATCAGTTGTAACATGTTTCCATTTTCCTACCTTATTGAGAACACATTAAAAAGAGACAAATTCTGAGTCAAGCCCAGCAAGAGCCAGGTGTACCCATCCCACCAGTACCGATGGGATCTGCCCCGGCTGTGTTTGGCCTGGATGGGGAGGCTGGAGGCTGGAAGGCTCACCAGCACAGAGCTCCTTCTCACACAGGGAGCCTAGCTAGCACTGTGACACTTGGTGAATTCTGATCTCTTTCCATGAGTGATGTGCAGCACTGAAGTTGAGCCTGTGAGCACTCAGCCACAGAGAGGCTGAAGGGATGCTGAGATCCTGCATCCTCTCCTGTGGGACCAGGACAGGGTGGCGCTCATTCTGACACACCTGGGCTCCAACCACACCAGGATTTAGACACAGGGCACTCTGAGCATCATGGCCTCAGCATTATAATTTGTTTCTTTCATTCTGTCAGTGCTCAAACTTGTTGACCTTTTAATCATTGTTGCCCTCTCTATCCTCATCGTGGCTTTCAGGGAGGACGGCAGGTTTATTACAGGGCAGTTGGGAGTGTTCTTAGTACAGTCATTTGTCCAAAGTAGTTCCTGCATAGCTATTCCTGATCAAACAGGATCAGGGAGCCAGGACTCGGGTTAAGTGGCATTCCTACTCCTGGAATGCTGAAGGCCAGAGGCACATTAGCAGAGCTATGAACAAATGTCAGCAAATGGGCGGCAGCAGCAGCTCTTTGTACGATGGGCTGCAGCTGGGGCAAACCTCAGTGCTAAACACAGTTATACTGAAATGTAAAAAGCTAAAGCAGTGTTTGTGTTTTCTGTGGAAGGTGAGAAGGCAAACAATATAAGGAACAGTGGTTAAATGGGTGAGGATCTGCCCAAGGGAGAGCTTCAGCAGGGCAAGATTTTATATTGATCAACTTCCACTTTCCTAATATAAAGGAGGATATTTCAGTATTATCCAGTGCTGAAGTTCTGGCACTGGAACGCAGTAGTTCCATCCTTCAAACCAAAGCTGCAGACGACCTCAAACAGCTTAATACAGGTCTGGTTTAAATCCATCCAGACCTGCGTCTGGCCAGTAGAAAACACAGATTCTAGCTAGAACTGTTTTGGGGTTTTTTGTTTTCAATTGTGTGAAGATGTTCCAGGCACTAAAGCTGATCTGCATTTCCACATGATACGTTGCAAACGAACAGGTATGAAAGGTCTCCTCCAAAAACTGTCACAGTGTTAACGTTGTGCCCACAACAAGCCAGCCCAGCAGGCAGTCACCCTCTCCAACACTGCGGGAAGCCCTTCGGGCACCCCAAAGAGCAGCAGGGCCTGTCCAAGTCCTCCTGCACGGTCCTGGGAAAAAACAGGAGTGCCCAGGAGCGCCCAGGAGCTGCTCTCACACTGGAGTAACACAGAGATAGAAATGGGGACCTGCACCTTTAAAGTTCTTCAGCATTAAATCAGTGATGCAGAGCGGCAATTATATCAAGCTATTCTGCCGACATGAATCCTGGAGATACAGACCCAAACTAGCAAAGCTGATTAGTAGTGTGGGAGCTCCTTGCATGCTCCTCCAAAACACAATTAAAAGAGTTTTATTCTGAGTAACAAGAGGGTTAGAGGGTCAGAAGAGTTTCCATTTCAAAAGGCAGCAGGATACAAGCTAGCAGGAAGAGGAAAGCAAATTGCCCAGATTTTGTGCTAGAAATATGTGGGTATTTAAGCTGCTGGACTTCAATTTCTCACCAAATTTTTATCCCACCATTCCTAAGGAAAATAGGAAAATCAGTACAAAGACAAACCTTTCCAATATTGTGATGGCAATAACCCTGCTTCCACCTGCATCAAGTACAGGTTCTTTCACCTTGCTTCAACTTTGGGCTTCCTCATTGAGTCTTACAAAGAATCAATAAAAAAACCTTTCAAATTTTTCAATTTTTTAAATTTATTATTATTGAAACAGAAAAAAGGAGATTTTAAAATTGTAGAGGAACCTCCAGAAAACAGTCTGTCGTTCAGCACTGGCTTTAGGGAGCCAAAAATGCAGTCTCCCATGCCAAAAACATAATTGTCCAATGTCTGGCAGTCTGCAGTTCACCTTGTTCCACGGTTCTTTCTGTGGCCCAGTCTGGTTGAAGTCAGCTGCCTTTCTGCAGGCTCCATGGAAGATTGCTTTTAGGATATTTTCTATCTACATATTTTAACTGAATCAATGCGCAGAGTTTCTGTGAAATGAGATGCTGCAGAGATGACAAAAACAGTAAAGATTTCCTTGGCTAGAGCTTAGAGGAGCAGAGCTGTTGGATTTCACAGAAACCAGCCAATACCAAATAAAAATTGAAAAATCTTAAACATCAGTGAAAGCAGTATGGAAGATGACTTCATCTAAACCTGAATGGTGGACAGATCTCACACTGTCAGCCTGATTTGGGATTTCCAGAAGCTACTTGGCTTTCCTCAGCTCAGCGTGACCTTGTCTCCAGCTCTCTGAAGATGTGGGAAAGGGGAGATCTTTCCCCAAACACTGACAAAGCAACAGGCTGCTCATTCATTCCTGGCTTTTCTGCTAAAATAAAGGTAGCAGCAGAGGAGGGATTTACTCCATAGGTCCTCTACATATACCTATAGAAATAAAACAACCCTTTTCTGAATAAACCAATTTCCAAATATTTGTCATATTATGGGAACCCAAAGAAACATTATTTTTATATAAAAAAAATTTTAAAATTCTAAGATGAAGCAGATTCCAGGTTTGTGGGGAAAAAAGACAAACTGTGTTGGAATCTTGCATTCAAGCTTTTGTGTTCATCCCCTCTCCTGACCCCACAAGCCACGGAAAAGCTTTAGGAGCACAACTTGAAAGATGCTCATGTGCTTTTATAGTCAGTAAAAATAGTTTTGTACATAATTAAGCCTTTTCTGCTTTATGAAAAGCCTTTTTTTCACAAGGAAAATACAGCCTAGTTAATATTTTAGTAATCAGACCTGTTCATGAGAAAAAAAGGGACAAGTATTACAATGGCTGTAGAAAATCCTGCATATCTCCAGATTAGGAACAATAGGACAGTTCAGTGTCAGGCACTGCTGAGTTTTCTAATCAGATAAAACCTTTAGCAGTAGTTACATCACTGCAATTCCTTCGTTTAGCAGCAGGAAGGTGAAACATGGGATATGTTTGCTCAGAAAAGAGAGGTTTTATTTTTCCTTTTTATGACAACATTGAAGAATTGTCTTTGTTCCTAAACTCCTCAATCTACATACACATTCAAAACTACAAATGAGTAATTCTATATACTTCTATATATTATATAGAAGGTATATTATTGAATTCTATATTGCATATATTTAATGTACATTATTCTATTGCAGAACCTTATATTGAGTAATTTTTATACAACAGCATTATTTGATCCTGTGCTGTCTAGGATTAGCACTGCAAATATTCTAAAAGCCAAGCTGAAGTTGTTAGTGACAGTACAATGTCCTTACACTTGGTTTATAAACAAATGTTAATAAACTGAACACGTCAATGCAGTACTAATTGCTCACCTCACTCTGCACAGAATCACCCATTCTTGTTCCTGCAGCCAGAAACTGTTCACTGCCTGGATTTGGATGTCTCACATCTAAATGCTCATCTGTTTCTTAAGAAAACAACAGAATTTTAACTGGGCCTCAGAACTCCAGTTTTTGTCTGTACTATGATTAGACATTAGTGACAGTGAGACTCCAAGCACTGTATTACTATTAACGCTTCCGTATGACTGGAAACATTCTGAGCCTGGAGACAGAGGGACATCGTGAGTTATGGGCCTCATGCCCAGGTCTCCAAGCAGACTTTTCCCCTCTCTTGCATGCAGCTGTCCCCATGTCTGGTCCAAGGGTTTGGTTGCTCTCTGCAGAACCACCTCCCACTCCTGAATCCAGCTTCTAGACATTTTTGCAATGTGCTTCAGAACAGTTTTACTGCTCTGTGAAACCCTGGTTCAAGGAACATCTCACACTCACAATGACTGGGGGATGCTAACTCAGAGAAAACCAGTAGTGTTTGCCACAAAGTAATCCTGTAGGGAGAATACTGCTTGGCTTAAATATTATTTTATATGTATTAAATGTGTCATTTTGCATATACTGTTATATATCACTTCATGTAATGATTTCTTAAAATGCAGAACACATAAATCTATGTGCTGTCCTTTAAAAAATTGGCCTTCTAAAGCAAAGTTCCACGTCAGTAACATCTATGAGCCTGTATCCACACTACAAAACTGTGACATTCTCAGCTGAGGCTGCAAACCTCCATCACCGTCTCCTTCTCCTGAGCCTGTCAGCCCACCAAACCCACATATTCTGCTGCTTCCTGGTGCCAGCCGAGACCTGCCACATGCAGTGCCAGAGCACAGCTGAGCTCCAGTGTCAGCCTTTGTTCCTGATTTCTTGGAATTCCTCAGCCGAAGTCAGATGACCCAGGGTTTTTGTACTTCATTTCACAGAGCCTTCCCCTACCTCCTGTTCTGCGGCCTGCAACGATTGCTTTTCACATGTTTTCTTCTTTAGCCTGGCCCTTGGGAAAGAACAAGAGGCAAAATGTTTACAAGAGACAGACTGGTCATACTGCATCCTGCGGAGGGTTTGGTTGCAGCATTTCTGCTCCCAGTCTAACCAACACTGCAGATCTCTAGATGTTTTAATCATCTAGAAGATGATTTTTAATCATCCCAAATCAGCTTATTTTTCAATCCAGCTAGTTGAGACCCCCTCATCCAGAGGATGTCAGTAGGGCAACGTGCTGGTTTTCACCCAGAGAGCAGAGCCCGTGATAAATAACACTCAGAGATCTCTGAGGATGAGTGTCCTCTACAGCTCACAGCCCACAGGCTTCATTATTGCACCGCCCATAATTCAATTCACCCTTCCTAAAAGGTCTCTTGCTGCACCCAACCCCCACCTCTGAAAACACGTCCCACTAATAATTCCCGATTAATGCCGTCAATTACCAACTCTCCCCCAGCCCCTCTCCATCCCCTGATTGGGTTGGAATGGAAGGGAAGCAGCATCTAACCGGGGAGGAATAGAAGTAGGGGTAAAATAGCAATAAAAAGTAATTACATAAAAATGCTAAACATATTACATCTGTTAGTTTGCTGAGCCCAGTGGGCTTGACAATTCCAGATTTTTGCCTTTGTCCGCGCTCAGACAGACAAGAATAAGAGAAACAGGGAAAGGATCTTTCAATAAGATTATTAAATCAGTGCATGAAAAATAAGTCGTCATTACATTGCAAAAGGGAGAGAGAAACTCGCTGAAATTTCTTTCTGCAGCTTTGCCTTTGTGATCTGCAAGGTGCTGTGCTCCTGCTTACACTCTGTTGCCCTGGCAACGTACTCCTGTAAAATAAAGATTATTAAAGCGCATATGATTATTTGGCCGCACAGTGAATGAGGCAGCCGCTTCTGAAATTCCTTATCAGAGAAATTCAATTTTAGGCCAAATTGTGTTTTCACTGCCTCTCAGCTTCTCCCTCCCCCCTGCAATACCAATAAAACCATCATCTCCCCAGCTGTACATGATATTTTGTCACTAACTCTTTCACGCCTTTCCTTTCCCATTCCAGGTTTTATTTTTACTCTGTCAAAGGAGAATGCTCTCCCCAATTTGTAGGCTTTTATTCCTTACAGGTTTTTTTCTGGCAGCTTCAGCCTTTTCTCCCCTGCAGCAGCCAGCAGCCTCCTCGCCCACTGTGGCAGCAGGAAGGGGACTTTCCTCTCCAGCCCAGACCAGGGGCCAGGGCCACAACTCAGCTGGGTGCCCTGGATGGGGAGGGATGAGCACGGAGGGGTGACAACACACAGCTGCCCTTCACACCTTGTGGAGCCCCATCTGCTGTAGGGGCTCGGTGGCCTCTGCTCGCAGCTCATCCCTGGGGAGTTCCTGCCCAGCCCACGGAGGTCTCGACCAGGTGTTTAAGGTGCCAGTTCTATCGGTCACAGCTCCGCCCGGCCCCACTGAGGTGCTCGCTGGGTGACAGACAGCTCCTGCCAGCGCTGGCAGCACGCCTAAGGCTCGGCCGCCCCTCCGCTGCCCTGTCCCACCGCCACCGCCACATCCCAGAGCGGCACCGGGCACGGGCGCCTGTCCCTGTCCCGGCGCCACCACGGGCACCGCTGTGGCTGTGCCCTGTGCCCGTCACGGCTGCGCCAGGCCCGAGCCGCGCACGGAGAGGATCAGACACTCAGACCCCGCCCGGCCCGGGGAGCGCACGGGCAGGATCAGACACCGACCCCGGCCGCGCACGGGCAGGGTCAGACACTGAGACCCCGCCGGGTGCGGGGGGACCNGCTGAGGGGCGGCGCGGGGGCACCTCTGAGGGGACACCTCTGAGGGGACACCTCCTGTGCGGGGACAGCGCCTCTGCGGGGGCACCTACACGGGGACACCTCCGCGGCCAGAGCGGGGCTGGCTCCGCTCCCGGCCCGGGCAGCGGCCCCCTGCACAGCCCATCGGCCTTTGGTAGCTCTTCTTGCCCTCCTACAGTTTAATTAAAAAACAACGGCCCAGTTTGGGCAGTCGGGCCCAGTTGGGAATTAAAAATAAAACAGCGCATCACAGAGCCGCAGCCCCGGCCCGCCCGCACTGCGTGCAGAGTCCCAGGCGTCCACTCGCCCGTCTCCTGCACGCTAGGGCTGAGATCCGAGTGGAGGTAAAAGAGCCCCCGTGCACCAGGCACAAGGGATTCTGCTTCTTGAGGTAGCATTAAAAAACTACACTGACTCCAGAAAGGAAATGAAATTGCTTCTTTTAATATTAAACTTGTAATTGTTCCTATTTTTCCTCGATATTTGATGACAGTGAACCAAAGAACCAAAGCGACTGACAGCCTTTGTGCAACTCTTCGAGGGCAACCGCAGTGCGGCGAGGAGGAGTGAAGATTTCTGAAGGCAGAATGGTGAAGATGAAAGCAAGCCTCAGAACTAACATGTGTGCTTTATTTTTTAAAGATGGAACAGAGGCACAATTACCCCAGATTTAGAAGATGTTAGTTCAAGCCCTGACCTACTGAAGCTTCCCATACCTCGGCTTCTCCTCCCTGTCTTAAAACCAGGTAATAGCTGTTGCCTACCTGGCGGATAATTGCAAGGATAAATACCTCGGAGGCTGGTTGGTACAACAGAAAAAATGCGTAATATTGGCAACGCAAGGCACGCCAGATCTGGCCTTCAGTTTGCTTATAGTCAGGAGAAGATAACTACGACTAATAACAGGAACAGAATCGTAAAAGGGGACCAAAAGGGGATAAGGGATTTCAACAGAAATAAGTTCACCAAGGCAACACCTGGAAAATTTCCTTTTTATTGGGGTGGGGAGTGATCATCCACTATCCCCTTAATAAACACAGATACATTGCAGGAAAAAAAAAACCCAACAAAACAACAGTCAAGTCCAAGAAGCAGCACTAGACAGGTTTAGAAAATCCTCACAGACAGCATCATTCCCTGTGCAAACCAGGGCAGCTTCCCAGGCTCATTAGAGAAGTGTAAGTGGTTCCTGAACTCTGTCCTCCCTGACCAGTCCCCCTGTGTTATCTCTTATGACCACTGCCTGAACTGAGACACCATTTTGGTCACTGAGATCACTTTTGGAGGGTGGTAGAAGCCTCGGTTTCCTCTACAAGAAGAAACAGGCTCAGTTACAATTGATAGTGATTTTGGACAGCCCCAAACAACTCAAGTTCTCTCCTTTCAGAATGTAAAATACACAAAGATCCCACTTCCCAAGCACTAATGATTTAAAATAGCTCCTACAAATGGGCAAAAAAGCGTAAGAACAGTTACACCGATCAGAGCAAAGGTCCACCCATTTTTTGGTGCTAGATTACCTGTCTGGGAGCACTTCTGGCTCACTTGGAGCAAATGACATCAGCAGTTTCTAGGAGCAAGAAAGTCTTCTACAGACTGGGGAACCCATAACATGGAAATAAGAGAATCTAAAGGATTTTGGGAAAAGGGACAAGCAGTTGACTATAAATACCACGAGTGCCTTTGTTTCTGGTGATTGTGTTTATAAAAGGACACAGGAAAATTGGAGACAGTGCAGAGTCATAAAAATTATTTGAGAACTGGAATAGCTGCCTGAGAATGAGACACTTAAGGAGCTCGATCTGTTTAGTTTATTAAAAAGATCAAGAGATGGTTTGATTACGATGTATAAGTACCTTCAAAGGGAGAAAATACCAGGTCCTAGAGGGCTCTTTAATCCAGCCAAGAAAGGCATAACAAGAACCAATTGCTGGAAGCTGAAGCCAGACCAGCTTAAATTGGAAATCAGGCATAGTTTTATAGTGAGAATGATTAGACATTAAAAACCCTGCCCTATCAAAGGAAGAAGGATTTTTCATCTTTTAATATCTCCAAATCAAGACAGGATGCCTTTCAGTAAAGTAAGCTCAAGTTTAAAAAAAGACTCAATGCAAGGGTAATTGAGCAATATTTAATGACTTATCATAGGCAAGGAAAGTTCTAACATCTTAATTTGGAATGACAGCTCAAAGTTTGGCAGCACATATCTTTGGCAAACAGGTATGCTGTCTGCACTGTGTGACGAAAACTGCTGAGGCCTGGCTGTGTTTTTCGCCTCAGAGAAAGATCAGATGGCAGGTGCCAGTCAGAGATCCAGTAGTGTAAAAACTGACACCGTTTTTCCATAGTCAGCACGTTCCATGTCCTGCAGATGCCTCCCCTGGGCAGAGCCATGGCTGTGGCACTATGAATGAGTCTTGCTGAAGCCCTGGGCCATGTATATGAAGCCATAATAAAGACTATAAATTAATGTTCTGAATGATCAGACTGTGGCTGCAGTTACCAGCTACAGCTGAAAATGGGACACCAGCCCATGAGTGGAACCAGCTGCATTTATGCCCTTTGCTGGGGACAGATGTTCCAGGCCTTGTGGTTGCCTGACTGTCCAAACTAGGCTTGGATGCTTGGTGAGAGCAGATGGATAGACAACCAGGTTGGACCCAGCAAAGAGACATAGGAACCAGGCAGAGAAGGCAGAATTGATGATGTTATTTAACTACACAGCAATTGTGGATTTACATAAGGCTAAAATACACCCCAGTGTACATGAGAAAGAGCTCAAGCACCTACATGACATCACAAGGAAGCACAGACCTTCCCAGCAGCATCACCCACAGGTTTTTTATTACTTTTCATTACTTTGTGTCATATTCCCTCTTCAAAGGTTATCATAAGTCTTTAGGATTCTCTTTGTGAAAGATCATTGTGCCATGCCCATCATCCTCATCCTTCTCTGAACATCTAGATCAGCGGGCTCCAAACTTTTTTTGATTGTGCACCTGATCAGTAAAAAAATTTTGAATGTGCATGCCAATGTACGTGTATTTATTCACAAATTATTTCCAGGTACTACTGCATTATATACTTTATAAAACATACACAAAAATAGACATTTACAAAGGATAGGGATGAAATAAACACTATTTTAGACTTTTTAAGTTTATTAACTGCAAAAAAAATTTTTTTCTTCCTATGCCCTAACTGATTGTCTTGTACATCCCACCATGGAGACCACTGATCTAGACCCACAAGGCACCTTTCAAAGATGACCAACCTTCTAAATTCTTCTAAACAATTCTGTGCAGGTGCCTCAGATTCCGTGAAGGAAAAATGGCAAATTACTGAAGGCTGAGCTTTGGTGACATGACACAAGGGAACTGCCAACATTGGCATTCATCAGGATTTAAAACAGGGCAAAAGCTGACCAGCCACTACCATGCAGAAGGTTTCCAGAAGCTGAACAGTGCAGCCATGATCTCAGGTAAGAATCTAAACAAAACCTGCTGCCACAACAGGAGCGCTGACCCCAAAACCTGTGGTGAAGCCAATTGTGGAGAGAGGCTTGATAAACTCTGAAGTTCTTTAGTGCTGAGTGTGATATAAGACATGGAGCAGTGCCAGAGAAACACTTGGTGCTGGATGCCAAATCAGCCGTCTGCCTCAGCTCTGGCAGCGGCCGACTCCTGAGAGCAAGCTGCTGAAGGTGAAAAAGAGTGGGACCCCTTCCAAGTCTATCACTTTGGCTTATCACCAGACAAGAGCCAGAGTTCTCTGGCACAGTGTCAGGCAACCAGAATCAACACTCCTGAGCTTCTGAAGTGAGTCCTGGAGTCTGGGAGCCCTCTGGGCAGGTACCTGGGAGACAGACAGTAGAATAAGATCAAAATGTTCTGTCCCCAGTTTCTCTGTGGAATCCTCTGGTTCTGGGGCCATGCATGGGGTGAAGGAGCATGTTACTGTGTTATCATTTATGAAGACTCTTTGCTACAAGATTCAGCTGAGAGAAGCCAAAGCACGACCAAGGCACACTTGCTCGGTGACTGCCCACCTGCATTCACACACCAGGACAGAACCTGCATCTCTGACATCGAGAGAAAACTTTGAAATACATCTGTGTTATGCCACAGTCTCACAAGTCTGCAATATTTGTTGGGCAATGTGACAATTTCCTTTTCAGGCCTGAAGTGTTCTACACCTTCTAATCCAATTTCGGTTGACTCAGTCAATGGACTTTTCATCATTTCCTTCATATTCCCATCATGATGGGTCTCATAAATCTTGCTAATGGACAATATTACCTGATATCTGAGATACATTTTCCTTCTTGCATTACGATCACAATACGTTTCATTTGCATTCCTTAGGCCCTGTCCAAGGCAATTCTTCTCCATGGTTTCTGTTTATACTCTGCATGTGCTTGTGGACAAGTACAACACTCTTCATTTATTTTGCCAAGTTAAACACATCTAATTCTTTTCATATTTCTTCATAAATCATTACTTCCAGCCCTTAAACACAGTTTTACTCAGAAAAATTATTTCAGAAATGGTGTTACCCGGGATCCACATTCACTAATCTCCCAGCAACTGTTCCATCATTTTTCTAACTGCCTGTGCTTTGCACTAATTCAACAAGTTTTTTTTGTCTAGGTGCTCTACAGAGCAGCATGGGGAAAATCTTAGGCCTGTAGTGTCAACCTTACATATTTTCACATTCAGCTCCTTCTGAGTTCACTTTTGCCATCTTGCATGCAGAAATTAATACAAAAATTACTGACATATTTACATCCAATTTAATGGAATTCTGCAACACTGTCACTCTCCTCAAATACAATATTACCCATAAAAATCTTCTATTTATTTTAGGCACCTACTATGTATTAGATGTTTAGAAACAGCTCTCCTTGTAAGTGCAAACCTCGTGTATTCTTTAAAGCAATGCTGGTACCCTGATGCTTCCCAGGGCATTCACATACCTATGGCTGAGTAGACATTAGTTCTGTCAAAGAATCACCAGCAGAATAAATCCAGCCTGGTTGATTCAAACTTACAGGAATAACGCACCTTAAACAAGAAGTTATTTTGCTTCTTTAGGTACCCAGAATCATCCACACTTACTAAAAAGATCAGAACAAACATGCAGGCAGCTCTGTCTTGGAGCAGGAGGTACCTCGTGACAGACAGCTCCAAGCGTAGGAGCTTTTTAGTGAATATGCTTCACAGATCATAAGCCACAAAAATTCAGACAATATTTTACCATGTACTGACCAATACTGACTCCAATCCTTTTTCTGAAAGGAGAAAAAGGAAAAGGAGTTCCTCACATGGATTCTGCAGTCCCTCACTATCTCAGCAGTTTATTATCTTCCAAATTAATTCTCAGTGTTTTGCAAAAAAAAATACTAATTAATTTATTTTACATAAAGGACACATACATGGACCTGGTTTTCTATTTATAGTCCTCCTTTCCAAGTGTTCTATTAACATCCCATATTGTGAAATGTTTCCATTACTCACAGATAGCCTTTTGCTGCTGTGTTTTCCCCTTGTCAAGGCCCATTTATGAAATCAGTTCAGGGCTCATCCATTTTAGATTCCTGAGTGACTCTCTGTTTAGTAATGATTTCTTTATTCTCTTCACCTCACATACACCATAAGCCATTTCTTATTTTGTTTTAGAATTTACTCAGCCTTTTTGATTACTCTCCCTCTCTTTACATCGTAAATAATCCTCAATATTCTGATTTTTGCCCTATTTCCTTTCATCATTTCAAGTAAAAGTGGCTTTGTACCATCAAATCTTTGAGCTACATCAATCACCTCTTCTGTCTTGTATCTTCCTTTATCAGATGAATTAGTTGTGATGTGCTTATGATATATTTAAATCCTTGCCTGTTTTTCTCTCTACTTGTATTTGCTTTCTTTTTAAATATTTCTTGCACCCATTTCTCTGACACTAGTTGCTTAGTTCCTTGAAATTTATCAGAATTTTTAGGAGTCTGATATTTCCTGTTATGTGCAACTTACACACACACACAGTGATTTCAAGGATTTACCTGTTCAAAGCTGACACAGAGCTGCTCTTTCTGTGCTCAGACCCCACTGAGCTCCAAGCTGCAGCTCTGATGGGGCAGTTCTCCCTTTTTTCAATCCCTTTCACAAACTTCCCAGCCAAGGAGA
Organism: Orthonyx spaldingii; assembly: GCA_013397795.1. Taxonomy (NCBI): domain Eukaryota; kingdom Metazoa; phylum Chordata; class Aves; order Passeriformes; family Orthonychidae; genus Orthonyx; species Orthonyx spaldingii. The sequence continues at coordinate 483,631 of VZTJ01006799.1, read as the reverse complement.
TCAGTGATGTTCTATTTCCATGTTATTGTTCTGAGCAATTACTCCAAAGATCCTACTGATACAGGTTTGAAAGAGTGAGAAAAACAAGAAATACCCTTTAATTACCAAGGACAAAATGAACACCAACACTTCAGCTGAGGATGAAAGGGATTGTTTCATGTTCCACCTCAAATTCCTCATCCAACATTGAAGTTTCCACTAAATTCTAAGGAACTCAGGGCTGAGAAGGGTCTGTCCTGCTTCAGATCATCTTAAACAAGGTTTGTTGGTCTCTCCGCAGTGAAACGTGCGCCCTGTGCTTCCAGGGATTCTTCAGGAATGTGCTATCAGGTCTTATCAACACGCAGTACTTATCAAGTGTTGATGTAAAGAGCCCAAAAGAATATGTGCAAACCGACTTCAGAAGAAGAAATCATGAGGAAGACCTGAGGGAGTTTATAAAGACACCAGGAGTAAAATTTGGTTATTGGAAACACTCTTGTAATGCTGAACACATCCCAGTGACCAGCAAAATCCCCATGCACTTGTAAAGGGACAAAAGAGCATAAAGGCAATATAGTGCAGACTCTGAAGAGGTCTCTGCCAGAAGACTGAGCAAGTCAGAAGACACTGTCAGGTGAATTGGATACCTTCAGTTCAGTTTGTCAGAAATACAGTACCACAGCACGTCGGGATGACAAGAGCAGGCGAGAGAAGGGTTTTGTAAGAGAAATGTATTTGCAGTGCCACAATCCCTTGTACTTGTGCTCAGGGTGGTGTTTTTATTAAGAAATGATTCAGATATTTTGAGTTACAGACAGACAAATTGTTTATTAACTGACTAAAACCAAAAAACTTCTGCAAATTTAAATAAATTACAGAACTAAAAATAAAAAGGAAGGTTGTAGTTATTTATCACGCCCATTCTGCTTGCTGCTGAGTGTTGCTCAGGGAGGATGGCTGTAGGCTTTGGCAGGCTGCTAACTCGTATAGGAAGACCCAAAAAACCAGTAAAGGGCTCCTCACGAACATTCTGACTGTTCTTGTAAGAATAAAAAAAAAGAACCCCCTCCCCTCCACACACACACAAAAACCCCAAAAGCAAACCAAACCAACAACACAAAAACAAACCAGAAAACTCTGCCAGCTGAAGCGGAGTAGATGATGCATGTAAGAAAAGAGAACAAGACACTCCAAGAAATGGGCTCTATTTCCCACAGTAAAATCTGTGCGTGGAGAGCAAAGCTATGATAAAAAACCTGCAATGTATTGTGCCTCAGTGATATCCAGAGGAAATCTGCTTAGTCTGCAGCCCAGAGGAGGATCTTCCCACCTTCTAGCTATGAAAATCTGAAACTAATTCTGTGTTCTCTGGCCACTCATAATACAGCCTCTACAATCAAAACATAATTAACAACACTGCTGCTGCTAATGAATAAGCTAGAAAAGAATCTACCTCACTCTTACCTAATGTTAATTTTCCAAGGAGAAAGGGAGAGAGAAAGGCAGGGATGACAAAGTAATATTTTGAGGTCAAAGCAGGCAATTGCAATTCCATTCCATAAGGTCATTACTTTCTGAACAGTTATTACCAAAGGAGCCTCACCAGGTTAAAAAAAAAGGTCCATCTACCTTTCAGACTTTCCTGGTTTTAAATTTGACAAACAGATATTATCAACACCTTCATGCTGGCTGAAGCCTTTGCCAGCTGCATCCATGAACAGATCATCACAGGCAGCCCAACACCTAAAAAGATCTTTGAAAATATTTGCTATTTGTGCTCAGACCCTTTCTTTCTAAATGCAATAGGAACTACAGGGAATTGTGGATCCTTTCCCCATTTTGTCCATGATGTCTTCCTCAGTACTGTCTATGAATGCAACCTCTCCTGTTCCACCAAATGCAAAATTCAAAGCACAAAAAAACCAAAAGCAAAATATATTCCCCTACTCTTTTCCCCCAGACCAGCATAAGCTATTCTTAACATCAGGTCAATAGCAACACAAAAAGGAGAAAACTTTTCAATATTAATTTTTTAAGTTAGTCCAATTAAAGATAACACCTTCAATCTCCCTTATGCTGCATTTTCCAAACATTTAAAAACATTCGGTACAAAATGCTGATCATGAAAGAAGCTGAAAGCTAGCTGCTGAGCTCTGCCAGGAGGAAAAATTTTGTCCCTAGGGAACTGGCCAGCAATCAAACACGTGATCCAGCAAGTTACACCAACCTCTGTCCTATTCCAAGGGCTTCCTTTAATCCAATTGTTTAGATACAGCTTGATATTATTATCCCAGATCTCATTACTACATTGCAGAGAGCAGTCTGTAAGTCCTGAATTGAGAATAAAGAACAGGCTGCAAAATAGTCAGTTCTAATCCTGGCTACATCAAAACATCTCTGCTAACAACAAGGCATCTTTGCTTGGAGTGAGGGGCAGACAAAGATGATGGGAAAAACAAGGCTGATGTACTATCAAGAAACTACCAAAACAGGAAAGTTCAAAGCTCATCTCCTCCTCCCAACTTTTTAGGCGTAGTTTGGAAACACCTACTACACTTTCACAGGAAAGACAGGGCAGGTGCCAAACCTTGGTCAGAGACCCACCTGTGCTAGGAAACAACTAACATGCCCTCCACCTCCAAAGGGCTCTTAATGATGTGTTGTCCCCAGATTATCAAATTACATTTCTCACTCTTGAAGCTCTGTCCAGAGCTATCTTCTATCTCTCCAGTTTGAGGAACCAGCTCAGTGTTGTCTCCTCCTGAATAATTTGAGTTGGTATCAAATTTAGCTGGGCAGCAGCAGATGACACCAAAATATGAGTGCAACAGTACCTGTGCACACTATTCCTTGCAATTACCATTTCATATGGTTCTCACCATCTGACTCTCAGGTCACAGGAAGTGTGGCACAAAAACGTATTTACAATTTTTGCCTTTACAACGAGTTTCTTAAATTCTACTAGATGTTGTTAAGAAGTATTTCCTTTTCTTTTTGTAAACCGACTGTCCGCTGTTGATTCTTGCATTAGAATAAGCATAAACAAGTTTCACATTCCTCATGTGCCACGACCTGCTCTCCCTGTGGCATTGAAATGGGCATGGGCACTTCTCCCTACACTCAATGTTATTGGGTGGAGCATGTCAACAACTTCGAGTTCCACTCTGCAAAAACCTCTGATGAAAACTTGGAACTCTAAGGATGAGAAGAAGATAAATATGCACACACAAAATAAACAGCGGGTGTAATTGCTTGCAAGGCTGCTACTGCTTTGAACTATCTTGATTTTGAGGGCTGCTATTGTGGTAAACCTTGGTTACATTCCCCTGGAAAGTGACAATAGGCTGTCATGACATCCAGCATGGAAACTGATGTTGATGCTTGGCATCCAAGCAATTCCACCAACCCAGAGCAGTGGCCAGTATTTCTCAATTGCTGAAAGAGTGATTTAGCTCCCAGCACCACAAGTAGCCAGTTATTTCCTCTTCCTCTTTAATATATCCTTTTTTTTTTTTTTGGTATTTGTGTAAATTCTAGGCAGCAAGAATGAGAAATCTTGTCATCTTCTTCCTGAAGAGCCTCACATACTGAGCACCACTAAATATTTGGCAAGATAAATGACAGAGCTGCTCTAAAGGAGTCATGTATTCTAGAAATAAAAAAGATACATCTGTTGTCTCTTTTGTCAATGTGAAAGGTGAGCCACGTAAAACATGGGATGGCAAAATACTGAGGAATGACAGAAGACGTGCCCATGTCAATTCAGGTGTAAGGTTATCCCATTTCCTTTCACTTCTGAGGATCTGACATGCTTCGTTTTTCAGAAGGATGTGTAGGAGACCAAAGTAAAGGTTATTAGATCTTGCTGGTCTGAAATCTAGGAAAAGATACCTGCTAGCTTTGCATGCAGGTACTGTTGGATTTGACTCAGCTGGGGACTCAGACACACCCTGGGAGGCTCAGATGCCTGTCAGTGTCCATCAGAACATTCATCCTTTGCAGCCAAGTTTATAGAGGTGTTCCACAGCACCACTAGCCCTTTGGTCAGTGAAAACACCATGACTTTCAAGTTGCACCCTCCTTGGGACTACACTCAAAAAGTGCTGCACAGGACCCCACAGCGGCTTAGCAAAGTGATGGATCAGGAGAGTCAGAACCTGAAATATTACGTCCCAGAAGCAGCATGAACAGCTGGTTGAAGACTTTCATTAGCAGAGATCAAGCAGGGACACCTCCCTCACCACTGAAATGGTACTGCACACCAGAGTATCCCATTAGCCCTCCCAGGTGGGAAAAAAGTACTTTTTCCTCCTCAATAAAAGAACAAAGACCATTGATTTTTCTGTTTATAGAGAGCAGGCAAAACCAACTCAGGCAACGTCCTCCTTCTCTACTATGTGTTTGAGATACACTGTGTGGTTGGATTTTTACAGCTGAAAAACTTGCATCTCAAGCTGTGAAGCTGGAGAGTTCTCCAGCTCCAGTTCTCCACCTGTGTCAGTGCAGTGGCTGCAGCAGGGGCAGATTCTGAGGGACAGAAACTTCTTTTCTGGAGGAGGAGGAGGGCTGGCACCTAACACAACTGGTGTTCAAGTGAAAGAAAGAGGCTGCAAGGCTTTAACACAATATCTGATTCATATTATTATTTACACTATTTTACATTTAAAGCACAAAGAAGTATTATTTCAGCTCTTTCCTGGATGCACGTTATAACACACTGACTGACCACTTTATCCCTTTGCAAAAGGTGGCACAGACATTTCATAAATGTTTACTTCAGGATTAAATATTTTTGGTTCAGTTTGCATATGACTCACTAGTAGGCTCCCAAGTTTGCCTGGATTATTTGTTACATTTATTGAAAAGAACAGGTGTACACATACTAAATTCACTTTAAAAGCAAGGATCCTGGAAGACTCCTGTTCAGTAAATAGAAATGCCAATATCCTCCATGCTAACAGCCCCAGCTGAAGTAGTTTACTTAAGAGGAGGAATTAACTCCAGGGCAGTTTTTCTGTTGAATATCAATAGACGGCAGAACTGAGAAAACTTTTTTTTTATTTTATTTTTTTTGTTGGTTTGGGAAAAGGAATCTTTGAAAACAAAAGACAGCAAAGAATAAAACCAAACACACCAGTCATCAACGGATGAATTCTAATATCAATGATTAAAGATAATTCTAATATTTGTCTCCCAGAATATGGACTTTTCACAGAAGAAACAGAACAGGAATATACACCTCAGACTCAGCACCCTGTCCCTTGCCCAGTGCAAGTAGTGGGAAGGGGCACACTCTTCAGGCTGAGCAAGTCTCCACTGATAACGTTTTTCTGCCAGGGTATTGTCCATCAGGGAGAGGCATTGGGGGAGAGATGGGGGAAGACCCTCAAGCATTTCTCCCCTCCAGTTATCTCAGTCATTTATTTTGCAGACGTATCATGATGAAAGTGCTTAGCCTCGAGATGAGGCTGAGCTGCACAGCCATGATTGTGACCATGGCCATCCCCGGCGGTATTTGTCAGGTGCCCCCTGTAACACCCTCAGCACAAGGAAAAGATCTGTGAAGGAGTGGAAAGTGCCCAGAGATTCACTGGCAGCCATGAGGGGAGGCAGAACAGGATCCCCCTGTGCATGGATACAATCATCACAAAAATAAATGTCCAAGTAACAAAAATATTCTGAACTACTTCAGCTAAATATTTCAGTGTAACATTTACAGTGCTATCTACTAAGTTAGAGCTCCTGCATAGAGTACTCTGCACTTTAACATGTATTTCTATATTAACCTAATATTAATTTCCCATTGAGCTTTAAATTGAACTAGGAAGCACCAATTCTTTCCCATTAGTACTTTGGTGAAGTATTTTGAATCCCCTGCTGTACTATTTCATTCCATCTGTTGATGTTGCTTTCCTTATCACTTCATCCCTCCAAGCTTGCAGTACTCCTCCCTTGCCATCCCATGTTAATCAGTCAATTATCACTGCTACCCAACATCTGTCCATGCTAAAGAATGGAAGAAGTGAGGGGTGGAAGTACTGCGGCAGCTGGGAAACATGGAAAGAATCTTCAAATACAGAAAAGGTTGTTATAAAGAGTGGAAACCTTTCTCCATATACATAGAACACAAAAATGTGATAGTAGGTATGAACTGCAGTAAGGGAGATTTAGATTAAATAATGGACCAACTCCCCCCCTTCCCCCCCCCAAATAGAAAACGTAATTAAGCACTGGAATACATTTCTGTAAGGATCTCAGCTGTCTCCAGAGATGGAGGAACCTTTTATGGTCCTTCCCAGACGTAAATCCAGAGATAAATCCTTGACATCCCTTTCCTTTACCTTTCACATCGTTCTTTACCGTTATCTTGCAAGATAACCAAGTTTGATTTTTTCATTTAACAAATGCTGTAGAGTTACTAAATCTTTTGGTATAAGAAATTGCTTGTCTAAGGGACACCAGTGCTCCATAAAAGCTGACAGTCATTCTGCAAGGGTTGCCAGCAACAGCGTGGGGAGAAGCTTTGCCTGAGAGACTTGCAGAATAATCTGTCTCCTTGTGCTCTCCTAGTCTCCAGCCACTGGAGTCAGGAAGAATGGCAAACTTCACAAAACTGTTTTAAAGGAAACCATCGGAACTTAAGATTTTCTTGCTATCATAACTTTGAATCTTACCATATTCTTCGGCTGCATAATGTCCTAAAGGCTAAGTTTAAATTCAGGGAGATGAAGATTTCTGTTTATTAGCTTTGCTCTTGAGTTTTGAGTTGTATCAAGTGCTTTTCTACTTCTGGATATAACAAAGACCAAATAGGAATCTCTCATATATTGTATTTTTGTGCAGTAATGATCTTTCAAGCAAGCTCCAGTTGTTTTGGCAGCTTACAGAATGATTTATCTGTGCAGAGAATTCTCCTGTTCAGTGGGACATAGAGAGCTTCTACTGCAAATTCTTTCAGAGGAATTGCAGGATAAGCAATGGAGATCAGTATCTGATCTGAGATTTCAGCACTGTGGTAGTTAAAACAGTGAGAGAAAAACAACATTGTTTTGCACTTTGAAACCTGTTTCTAATCAGCTGAGCTACTCCTATGGGGTCAAATAAAAATGATTAGCTTATTAAAAGCATAGTTTTGCTATTTAATAAGCAAAAATGATTGAAAATTCTGTTCCAGATCCTGATAATTTTAGTGTTTCTAGTTAAGCCTACAAAATTGCATTCATTATTAGTGTCTAGATTCATTAACAATTCAATTTATAGATATTAATGCTTATAATGCATGCTTCACTTGCCAAAACTTGAAGAGAAATTGTTTCAATTAGCTTTCATGGATCATGGATCCTACCGGCTGGGTATTTTTAGACAAAAGATACAAACACATCCCCAAGCAATACTAATGCACAGCTGGGATCTGTATGGAAGGTCAGCTAATGGTTTAAAAGGAAAACCAGTAAATAAATTCTACATAGAACTATGGGACAGGAACAGAATATATCAAGTATTTGCAGGTCATATCCCTCCCCTTAAAAAACACCACAATTCCCTGGGCTGGATTTTAAAAAATAAGCCGTAAGATATAAGCTAGTGACTGAGTTAAGGGATATTTGTCAGGCTGTGACAGAGCATGCCAGGTATGCACGGGCCCAAGGCAAACTGCTCCCATCTCATTTTCATTCAAGCTACGTAATTAAAGTCAGCAAGGATGCACCAATGTAGCCATTTAAGAGGATTGTAGCCAAGGCGAGAACTGTGATCAACCCTTTATCTTCTTCCTTTAGGTCCGTTACAGTCAGGGAGAACAACCCAAAATATACCCAAGCAAATTTGTGCTACACCTGCATACTAAAACCCCACAAGAGGACAGAAGGGAACACTGAGTAGCTGGCGGGGTGGCAGATTCAGGGACAACGTGCCCACGGCTGTCCCAGTGAGAGCAGGAGGCCTGGGGGTGGCAAAGCAGCGTCACATGGATGCCACAGCAGGGGCTGCGCCCTGCCGGGCTCTGAGCCCTTCTGCGATCGCATCGCCGCGCACGACCCAGGGGCACACAGCCTTGGGACTCAGCTGAGCACTGAAAGGACACGCAGCCAGGATCACTCGGGTCCACAGCCTGGATCTCATTAATATAAAGAAGTTACTATAAAATGTTGGCCTTGGATATTGCCAGTACTGAATTACTGTTCCTTATCCTCTGCTGAGCATTGGAAACACCAGTTGGAAAGTGCTGGGATTTTAATGCAGCTAATACGTGGATGGTATCCTGAGGTACAGGTGCTGTCCCTGAAGCCAGTGCAAGTTCCCACAGATTGAGAGCCAACTGGCTGTTTTTGCTTCCTGAGACCTGGCACAAGTATGTCAGCTGAGCTGAGCTGAAGCCCACAGTCCATACCTGCTCACAGCACCATGGCTTCTCTCCCATCTGCACATCTGTCTCTGAGATTCAAAGAAAACTGGTGTTTGTGCAAACAAATAACTTCGGTTTGTGGCAATCCTTGCTGAGAACAAGGTACACTAGATTCCAGGGATATTGAAGATGCTCAGTGTTTATCCAAGCAGCCGAGCCAACCATTGTTCCATAAAGCTGGCCTTTGTTTCAGAAGTGTCTATACTATACAAATTGGTCAAGCTATTTCTTTTGAGTTGGCTTATTTTTGGAGAGCAGAACTCTGGAGGGTGCTGACTACAAAGGTGTCTCACAGGCATCTTGCTGCTGGGCTTGAGCATATCTCTCATTTATTTGTAGGGCAGTGGTCAGGCCCACACTAAATTCTTTGCCGGTGACGTGAGAGCATGTGCTCAGCTGGAATTTCTCTGCAGAGAAAAGCAATTTAGAAAAAGATTTAGAGAAGTAACACCAGCCCTGAAGCTGGCTGGAGCCCAGTCTGCAGAGCAGCAGCATTAGCATGGACCCACTGCCACTTCAGGGCTAGCAAACTCAGAAGTACATCTTGCTAAATAAATACTTTTGGTAAGACAGGAGTTAAGCCAGGGTAACCCTTGTTATAACTCAATGAAGGCAAAACGAAATGATCTATCTTCCAGTTTGACTTTATCCTAAATTCTGTACCAGAGAACAGATCAGTGCTCCATTCATGCTTATACTTTAACAAAGCAGACAGGATGAAGAAGCTACATGGCCACTTGCATTTACACCCAGTCTACTGCAGGCCTCAGAATTAATATAGAAAAGTCATCTAAATGACTGTTTTTAACGACATGATACATCCTCAACTGCACCAAGCAATAAGGAACATAAGCTCACAGACCTTAACCTGCCCTATCCATGTTCCTAAATTCATTAATTCAAGAGTACAGCTTGAACAGTATCTGAAAAGAGACAGCTCATTTAATAAGAAAAAATGCCTCGGAAGCCTATCAGCAGTGCAGTGGCAATGGGAGCCTGACTGCCAGCAGCTGTGGTCAGCCATGAGGTCATTGGCAGCACTGCAACACTGCTCGAGATCATCACTCATGTGGTTTCAAGAGCCCAGAGGCCTGACTTCCTTTGCCATGGAGAAGAGAGAGCACACATTCCAGTTATGAGAAAATGCTGTTCATTACCTCTCCCACTTCCTACAAACATGCTTCCAGACCTTTTCTACCAGCCTCTGAACACCCTGGCTATACTGCTGACTGTGCTGAGTCACACCACAGCCCAGGCTGGATGGGACCTTGGCAGAGCTTTCATGGGAAAAGGAGCCCACATAAGCTTATCTCACACTGTTCAGAAGCATCTTGAAATATGGAGACTCCACCATATCCCTTGGGATGTTTTGGCTATCCGTACTCCTAAGGACCCCCACATCTGAACTCGAGTGATGGGCAGATAAAGATTGAAATCTGGCACATTAGGACTAGCTAGCTCCCATATTTATGGTTTTGAACATCAATGACACCACGCTGAGTCCACCTGGAAATCAAGTAAATGGATAAATAGGCTCAGAAAGGAAAAGGACTCTCCACTGTTGGGTTTTATTTAGGTTCAGCATTTTTGCAGTGTTACAGGTTTTGCAGTCATATAGCCAGATCAATGCTGAAAACACAGGAAAACAAAAGCAGAGACAAGGGAGCCTGATTGGGTTTTTTAATAAAAAAAAAAAAAAAACCACAAACAAACCTCAATCCTTTTCCCAAACAAGTCCAGCCAAGATTGCCAAAGGTGTGTACAAATGCTCCACAAACACTAAGGAAGCATATGGAGTATTCCCTGGAGTCCTGTATTGAGAAAATCAGGGCATGTCAATCCAACTCTTAAGTAATTGGGCTGCCATGTTCTGACTTTGCCTCTGTTTCCAGATGTTCTTCAGATGGCCTCAAGATGTTGGTCAATGCACAGCCCATTTCAGTCCTGTGGTCCTGCAGTAACTGAGCTGGGCACTGCTTATCACAGCAACTACCCAGCTCTACTCGTCCCACCCTGAGCCGATGGGGAACCAGCAGGTGCCGTCACTGGTAAACACCAGAAGCAGAATAAAAGCAAACAAAAAATTAAGAACTTCTATTACAAGGAGCTTGTCCTGCCCCCTCAGAGACCCTGGTATAAGCTTCTTGCACTTCACCAGCATGATCCCAGGCTTGTCTAGTTCTCATACAGCCTCACACTATCACCAGCACTTTCATTTCATCAGCCAGCTCACAATGTAGAGAATAGAGAATCAGAATTCCCCAGTATTCAAAAAAAAACCTTCAACAACCTAAAACATTGTGATACTTGAAGGGAACGACCATGGTTAGAAGGTGATCCAGGATGCCCACCCCCTCACAAAACAGATATGTGTTCTCTACTCATGCACTTGAAAAATCAGTCTGGAATCTGACACTACTACAGCTCAATGCAAGACACTGCAAGCCTCAAGTTCCCTTTATGTCAGGATGCAAGTTTTTCCTTGGGGCATCTACAGATTTATTTGTATTTATCATCTCCAAAGAGATAGCAGTGACAACCTTGGGACACTTGTACCCAACTCTGACACAAAATAGCTTAATGGTTAAAACTATGGTAGATTTATACAGTCAGAAAGGTCAGATTTCCAATTACAGAGCTAGAAACAAGATTAAAAGTAATTAAGAATTGCACATATGATGTTTAAAACAAAAAGATTATCATTTCAGTATACCTTGCACAATGTCTATGTTTTGCTGGCCACAGCAGTTGCAGATTGAGCCCACATTCCCCCTGTTTTCCATGAGGCCCTTTCGGACCCCAAGTGTTTTAGCACTGTCTGGGAGGAGGAACATGGATTCCTCTAAGTTCTTATTTTTTTGACTATTTTTTTTCTTCCCACCACACGAGCAATTCAATAAAGTGAAGTTATTTTTGGCAAAGAGCACTTTTCACCAAGAATTGCTTAAATGCTTTTCTTGAACTGTTTCCTTTTGTCTTTTCTAAATTCAGGGATTGGTTTTACAACCATCAAATTTCTGCAGCTTTAACTCTAAGGTTACATATTCCTCCCCTCTTTAACAAACTCCACCCATTTATCAATAACTAAGCTAATTTTTGCATTTTATTTTTTGCAGGAGATGACAAGGCACTGGTTAGATGCAGGAGGTTGACACGGTGAGAAGATGATGGAAAAGCAACAGCAGATATGGATTAGGCACAGAGGGAACTAAACAATGGGACACAGGCAAGACTGACAGGAAATGGTAATGGGCACAAGCAAACAAACACCTTCCTTAATTTTCTCTACCACCAATTAAGTTTGCCCCCTTCTTCCCAGAAGCTTTCAGCTTTCCATTGTGCTGCCCGTTGTGCCAAGACTTCCTTAAAGTGATCCTTGGGTCACTGACCCTTCTCAAGGGTCTGCAGCTCCCATGACAACGACAAGGACCAGCGGAAGGAGGAATTGCAGTTGGGTGTGTTGTCAGCACATGACAGCAGCAAGGCACGCACGAGGTGCGATACACTGCCTTGGGATGTCGGGTATTCAGCACAACTCTCAAACTGCTCCCACCAGCTGAGAGAGCAGTCTCTGCAGAAAGCAGGTTCATTCCTCCCTTGGCTGATGGACAACAAGGCTCCAGATAATGAGACAAAACAGGTGATGGAAATGAACAGGAAAAGGAGGAGGATGATTCTGGAAAAGGTCACGAGAGTGTCAGATGTTATGAGACATGAAAGTTACTGTGCTCAGGAGCTACTCATAACTTCATATCCGAACCTCAGGTTCTTCTGTCCCTCAAGAGAATTCCTGTGGTGAGCTCAGCAGGTCCCACCTCCATATTTTATGCATTTTGGAAAACAGAGTGGGATGCTCTAAATATTCTCACAGAAAAGGTCAATCTTCGTTTGAAAAAAAAAAAATTGTTTGCAAGATTTACATCTTAGCAAAGCTTTGATTCTTACATGAACAGAAATTCCAAGTTCTATCTTGTCATAAAGACTGGAAGTTTGCTGCTTGCTGGGAAAAAAACCCAACAAAAAACCCAACACACCCCCAAACAAAAAACTCAAAAAAACCCCAACCCACAAAAAAAAGAGGGACAGTTATTTGTGGCAGGAATGCCTGCCTGGTTTAATGCCCCCTCTGCCCTCCTCTCACCAACCCAGCCCAGCGCTTGAGGCAGGCTCCGTGCTGGTATTTGAACTCAGCCAAAGGAAGCCACTTCCTCATTAAGACATACCCAAATATGGCAATAACATGGAGAGCCAAAAGTAGTAACAGATTTATTATTACCACTATGTGGAAATAATTTTTTTTCTCTGTTACTCAATCCAGTTAATTATCCATGCAAAGTAAAGTTATTCCTGGCAGCCACAGAGGCAGAGCTGACTTGGTAATGGCTGGGGATGGAATGGTTGTTATGCAGGAGGAGAAACTAAATAGTTCAGTAAATTAGTCCAAATAGATCCACAGTGGGATTGGCCTTTAGAGATTCAAAATACTGAATTCAATGCTTTTAGGCTTATCATACTTTTTAGTTAATAGAGAAGTGTCTGATCTGGGACTGCATCACATCCCAAAGACTCTACAAAGAGGTAATTTTTCAGCATGCCCTGAGGGTAACAGGGAGAATTACAGAAAGCTTCACACCATCCAGCTCCCACAAGCATCCTGCATCCTGGACTTTCACTAGAGCAACAATGCACAGCCAGTAAGGAACGTTGGTGGTTCCTGGATATGTGGAAGGGTGTTACAAAGCACACCAAGTGCTTCAATGGTGTCTGATTTCACTGAGGGCAGCAACAAGCTGAGAGTGCAGCACTGTCTCTGTGTCACCAGCCTCAGCACAGCTCAGCCTGAAGCACCCTGTAGCCTGGCTCCCAAGGCATTCTGGAGGCACTCTGCTTTCACTTGGAGCTTATTTGCCCTACGAAGTGTCTCACAGTCAAGTTTCACCTCGTGGGAAGAAACAAACAACAAAAAACCAACACCAAACACAAAATACCACATTCCCTTTTCAATTGGAAAGAGGACAAAAAGATGAAGCCACAGAGCGGAAAAACCCCAAAACCTACAGAAAACCAGAGCTGAAAGTGAAGAAAACCACAGGATTTATTCAAAGAATTTATTTGAACTGTCCACAGGCACAGTGATTGTATAAACACTAAACAACAGGAACATAAATGAACACTATGGGAAAAGAAATTGCTGACATTTTTACTGCAGTAAGGACAGACCACCAAGAACAGCCTGACTCAAACACCCAGCGTTGGTTCCCACACCAGAGCTGTTTGTGTTGGCTCCAGCATCCAGTTCCAACCAAACAGTAAGAACATGCATTCTGCTGATGTTTGAATAACCCCTGCCAACAAATTGATCCCCAGCAGCCAGGCTGTAGGAAATGGGTTGAAATAAATCTGAGAGAGCAAAAAAGTAAAATGAAAGAGCACTCCTCTTCCACCATCAGTGTTCAGTGGGAGCTCTTTCCGTTTCCCTTCTTTAAAGTGGATTATTTCTTTCCCTCAATCCAGGAAAAGCACAACCCAAAAGGGCACTGGTGAACATATGCAATGTACACGCAAGGGAGACACGGCTGCCACAGAAGGTAACGCAGAGGACAGCCCAAATTAAGCAAATCTCTAAATAAGGTCTGGGAGGCATTTTCTGAAGAAGAGCCGCATTAACCCCAAGCAGGCAATTCCAGCTGTAGGCTGGAGCCCCGCCCAGCAGCCTCCTGCATTCACCTGGCCACCCTGCTCCCAGACCCTGCCTCACACAGGTGCCTGCACAGGGCACCTCCAACCAACAGCTCCGAATCGGTGCCATTGGCACTCCTCCAATTGCCAGGGAGCAAGCCTGCAGAAAACAGGAATGGAATTGGTCACTAAAAATAATATTACATTTCTTCCTAGAAAATACAGCTCCTGTCTCCAGAAGGAGGTCACTTAGCATGGAGGACAACACTGACTTCTGACCATTTTTTTCAGATACCTTCATTCTTTTCCTTCTCACACAGAGCACTGGTTTGGTACATGAACTCATCAGGATGCGTGTACACCATGCCACAAATGCAAAGAAAACAGAGTGTATAGTTTAAAATACAGTATATTTATAATTGTTTTAAACTGCCATGGCCCAGTATAGCCTATTTCCTGAACAGATTTCATCCTTTCACTATTTTCAGCCTTTTAAAGATTCTTAATATTAAGTGGAACTCTGTACCTTTAGTTGTCATTTTCCATCTTGCACAAGTAAACCTTTTGCCCAGCATCATTTTTAAGTTATAAATAAAACACCCAACTATTTTCTTTTTCCCCACAGATGAGAACATTAAAACATTGACATTTTAATCTGTTTGATACAAGAATGAGTTGTGTCAGCACGCTGCTTCCAGCTACAACAGAAAACCCAAGTTTAATTAAAGACAGAGTGGAGAAGCTGCATGGTGGTGTCTGAACCAGGGATGCACAGCAGACCCTTGCTTGCTCACCATTTTGGGCTCAGGCTCCTCTCTGGGCAACTGGTGGTCAGGCAAAATGATGGAAAAGGAAGGAGAGGGAGGACAAAAAACAAACATATTTTCTCAGACAGGAGATGCAAAAGCTGAGACCACATACCTGAGACTTACATACATCACAAATTCTACCCAGAAAACAGTGACAGCATGGCACAAACAGCCCTAACACAAATGTGAAGCAGAGGCCACTCACAGCCACATCAGCCCTGCACCTCAGATGCTGGGGCTGAAAAACTTTCACCCTACAACTCACACCTGCATGTGCTTTGCCTGTTCCTGCTCACAGTTCCCAAATAAACCCTTACAGCAGCACTGGGACTCTTCACAAGAATGACTTCTCACAGGTGATAGCCCTCAGCAGCTCTTGGGCACTTCTGTTGCCAAATCAAGAAACTAACTTTTATTTTTCAATCTTAGAAGTGGTATAAAAATGAATGCAGACTTGTTCTGCAGCTGACACTTGCCAGGAGCCATCAGCTAGGTGAGAATTCTTCTTCCAAACTGAAAATGTGATGACCTCGCAGTCTTCCTTCTCACTAGGGACGCCCCAAACACTGAGCTAGTCTCTAGGGTTTCATTACATCACCAAACCACAGGAGGGGTGCCATATCATTTGTTTAATAATGAACATGTCAAAACCACTACAAACAGGAAGATCAAGGGAGTAAGATGAAGTGTTTTCTGCAGTAGAAGTAGGACTTATAATTTCTAAGGAGTTAATTTTGTTACCATTTCACATCCAATGTTCCTCTCCAAATACCTAGAAGTCTCTTAGCAATGTGCCTCTTGATTCTCTTTAAAAATGTCCATCCATAGCCTTGTCACTCACTGGCTGGAGAAGAACATTTCTGTGTTTGATCCTGCTCTCTCACAACTTCAGTTCCAACGTAAAATGCTACTCAGGCTAACTGATACCCCTAAGGCAGGAGACAAGGTAAAGGGAATAAAGAGAACTGTGTAAATAGGAACAAAATGGAAAGTGGATATGGAAAAACAAAAAATAAAGTACAGTAGCACTGTTACCAATTGCAGATCCCAGGTTTTGAAAGATGCAGCCACGAGTGCAGCACCACCTGTCCCATTGGTACACATACCAAGCACCAGCATAGGCACATGTGTATTACATCACCTTATGAACAGGGAGCATTGAATACCTGTTCATGGGGGACCTTTGAGAGCCTGAAGGTGATTTATACTCCTGCTTTCCTCGGCACGGGGGCACGTGCCACTGTGTTTCTATGTCCAGGCATGCCTGTATGTGTGTCACCTTCCCAGTTTTTCCTGTGCCATATTCTAAACTTGACACTTGTGAGTGTCAATTATGAAGGAGATTCCAAGAGTGTTTTCTCCATCTGCTTCCCAAAGAGAAAAAAATCAAGAAAGTCCATGAATCCAAGCAGAGCCTTCAGGAGTTCTTTCAGAGGCTCTGAAGCAGGATTTCACCAGGCAGCTGTAGCTCATTAGATCCGCCACAGAGCGTGAAAGCCACTTGCCAATAGTGTTGTAGACTGTTCCTCATGTCAGTCTCCAAGAAGACAGCCCTGACAAAGCCTGAGGGGAACACACCGGGCTGGGCTCCGAGGGAACAGCCAGGCATGCAGCTGGACACTGTGCTGAACACAAGGCTGAGCTGTGAGGGCAGAGTGATGGCCCAGCTTTCACCCCCAGAGATAAGGGCTTCCTCTGGATTACAAATGGAGAATCTGTCTTGGAAATAAAACCAAGCTGGCACATGCATGATAACCATGCACCTGGCAGAAGCTATTTCCCCTTGAAGCTTGTTAATCTGCAGCTGACACCAAAATAAAATCATCCTGGGACCAGTCAAATAAAAATGATCTCTCACTATCCAGTGGTCAGATTAATCAGAACTACTAAGATGCTGTTCCACAACAAATACAAGATTAAGGCAAGCAAAAAGAAAATTTGGAAAATACTAGTTTTGTTCCTTTCATGTAACCGGCACAAACAAAAACAAAAATAAAGTCTTTTAACCACAGTACATAACCTGATGGGCTTGCCCCCCTCTGAGCATGGGCTGGCAGATGTTGCAGGTGTGGGTACAGCATCAGGGTTCAAACGTGTCATCCTTTAGCTGGCTGCAATAATCTAAGGCATTCTAATAGCTGTTCTCTGCTGCCTTCACTTCCCTCTTCCCTTTTAATGCCTGTAGCAGCTCTGTGGGCAGTTAGTGCCAGTCCCAGGCAGTGTCATGCTCTGGTCACACACAGCACAGCACCATCACTCATGGAACAGAAACACACCAAGGTCCGAGGCCCTCACCACCACGGACCACACCCTGTAAATATCCAAATTCCACCCCCAAGTACCCCAGCTCTGACATCTCATCTGCAGCAGTGGCTGGGAAGAGTTGCCAGAAATCCAGATTAACTAGAGATGATTTCTCCATTACTGTCTGTTCATCAAAAAACATGATCCCCAAAGCCTCCAGACACTGGTATAGACTCTGAAGCAATGTGGAAGACTTCACAGAAAGCATTCTCTCTGCATCCCCAAGAATCAATAATCCACTTGTACAGTTCGCTTGGATTCTATTTTTAAAACTGTTTTTACAGATTAACAGAGACAATAGCCTTCCTTCCTAACGTACACCTTAGAGAAGAGCTTGCAGAAAGTAGTAAAAAACTATTATGAATATACAGCAAATAGCACAAACGAATCAAATTATATACTTACTAATTCCCTAGCATTTCAGAGAAGCAGCAGACTATATTTGACAGAGGATATGTACTGCAGCAAGCGCAGTCTTGTGCTAAGAGCAGAGTTGGTTTTTCTGCAGTGTTTTGCTCTCACTGGGATATGCTCTATGCCAAGGGCTGGCACCACAGCCACAGACACAGTTGTCACAGCTGAGAAGCATCAGTGTCCTGCTGGCACAGGAAAGTATTTTAGGAAAACCTTCAAGAATCTGATGTCAAGATACTTTACATGACCTTGTAGACACTTCATTAAAAAGCCAAACTCTATAGCACAGAAAGTAGGATTGCTGCTCTTGTACAACTGCATTTCAAAGAGAACCCTTTTCAAGAGTGTAACAGAAAAAAAGACATTTAATAGCAAGTTTTATGAGAGAAGGATAAAAACCAGGTAGTTCAACAGTTCCTGAAATCCCAGTGGTGGTCAATAAATCGACTTGTGCTTCACATTATATGAAGAGGCTGTACTTAGCAAATCACTGTGTAAGCTGCCTCAACAACAGCAATCCTGCTATCAAGTTTACTTGCAATGAATCCAACAAAGAAATTAATTTCTTAGATGACAAGAAAAGGTTATCTAGAACTGGGAAAACACATGAGACAAAGATTTCCACTAATAAAACAAATATCAGACTCAGAGGTGAGTTTGAAGCTTTTTTTTCTCTGAAAGATTTGAAATCCCTGTAGCCCAAACACCACAGCTACAAAGAAAACAAAGAAAACATCCTGCAACCTGCCCTGTTAAAAACATGAGGAGAGCAGAACAAGCCACAGCTCTTTTCAGTACCTGAGTTACTCCCTCAGCTCCGTGCACACTGTTCCTCGAGCAAGGCCCAGAACAAGAAAATATACTGCAACCCAAGTTCCAGACTTAAAAGCAAACCTCACTTTGAGCTAGCAGCTGATTTACTCCTCAAAACTTCAGTACAATATAATTTACAGAATTCAGAACATGCCCTTTTCACAAGTACAAAAGTACTTCTCATGACTCCAGCAAGTAACAAAACACACCTTCCTGATCTCATCTTACTGATTTTATTGATCTGTTTATTCTCAAGGCATTCCACAGGTATCAATCACCCATCTTATTTTCCAATTATCAAATTTTCTCATAAATATTTCCACAAAAGGGCACCACTTTCCTCTATGCTACCCTTTATTCCTCTCACTGTAATACACACCCTTCTGTTATTGCTCTCATTTCATAATTCTCATACTTGTCTATGCACATCAAGTGAGCAAACTGACCTGATTTATCCACATGCCCACAGAAAGTCAGCCAAAAACATGAGACAACACAGAGGTTTGATTTTGAAGGTCATTGTATTAAAAAGTGGATTCCCCGTCTCTGCTGCCCAAAGATCTGCTCCCAGCAGTTCTTACAGCAGCTCAATCCATCCAACATCCAGGATCTCTAGGATCACATCACACAACTGGCATCTGTGCTGGATGGCTTCGTGACAATACTGCACTCACAGGATCAATTTCTATAGACTTGGGGTTAGTTGTAAAAGTTTGTTGAATTTCTCTATTTCAAAGCTGCAAAGATTAACATCAAATTTTAATCAATTACAAACCAAAGCCATGTAATTAACCTGAAATAATAACACAAAGATTTAGACCCTCAGCTTCTGTCCCATATCCATTTAACCCCAGCTGCCCAAACCAGTGACAAGTCACAATCACCTCTAGTGCTGTTGTTGTGGCCAGCTAAGCAGGGGACCTCTAGAAACCCCTAGAAAGGATTCCTGCAGACCCCACAGGAAGAAAGATGACTCTGCTAGGACATTTATAACTTGAGTGAGGGGCTTGAAGTAGGTCAAATGGGGAAGAGTTCCAATTTCCATGTGATTAGAAGAAAGAGCTTGTCTGAGGAGCTGTTTGGACCATTAATGCTAATTTTTAGTACTCTTTGGAAAACACAGGCTATTTGACAGGACAGAGAGAAACAATAATGGGGGGGTTGTTTTGGTTTTGTTGGGGTGGTGGTGTGTTTCTTTTTTTTTCGGATTTGGTGACACGAGTAGCTATAATCTTGTCTGTGTGACACTGATCACAAAGCAACAGAATGGCCAACACAAGACTCTGGCTAGAAAAAAAATGGAGAAGGCAATATAACATTAGTGACATAAATTTTCAGGAGATATATTCTTGCACTAGCGTGATTTTTAATTAAATGCTTATTGCTAATTAATAGCACAGATACAGCAGGTTTTGTATGGCAGCTGACTTGATGCAAAATGACATTTGATTAACAAAATCAAAATCAACATGACACATCAAGTGGGCTAGAGACTGATAGGCCTCAGAATGTAATTGCAGATAAGGCCAAATACTAAATAAATGTTTCCAGCTTATAGCAATTAAATATCAACACAAAAGAGAACAGTTTCTTTTATCCCACCCTCAAGAGCTTGACCCTATGTTATGCAGCAGTTTTGTCTATCCTCTGAAAAAAAAAGCACAAGATTATTTCTGAACAAATTTACAGATTAGAGCAATGAAAACAAGGATCAGTGGTAGAAAGCAATTTAGTTTGCTAGACAAAGAAGAGTGGAGCAAAGATCACCATTTTTAATATAGCTAAATGTAAGACAACATGTCTAAGCCCCACTTCCAGGTTGGCAGCCTCTCCTGAAAGCAGGTACTCTGAAAGGTCACTGTAGAAAAACATTTGTAGGCAGCTTCGAGGGAGATATTGTGGGTAAATAAGGCCATGGAGATAATTTTGCTTTCAAATTTCCTCCAAAGCTAAAACTACACAAGTGAGGCTTTAGAAAACAGTTGACAGCAGCTGGTGACAGAAACTCACACAATTAAAAAAACCCAAACCAATCACTCCCCTAGAATGCCGAAAAAAGCTTGATTGAAACAGAAGTAAGGAAGTATTTGGGCATCTCATGCCTTCCTTGAAGGTCAAAATGGACAGAACTCAGGTATCTGAGAGACAGTTAGGAAGCGAGACAGGTGCCAATTCTACTCACAGTTCTCTGAGCAACATCCTCATATGCCGCATACAAGCATTCAAGCTCTCCTGCTTCTTCCTTTCACTCCTTGTCTTTGCAGAACATATACAGCATTAATATTTTCTCTTCCTGACACTCATATCTTGAAAAGCTGAACTTATAGGGAGCTACTCTCATATGGTGAAACTAAACATCCTGCTTTCTTCAGCAATTAAATCCCCTGCTACACGTCACAGCTGCTTTCACCTGAGGTACAGAAATGCCAGGTAATGCTGTGACCTCACTCACCTGTTACAAAACCTCTTAGCAAGCACCCCAGCAGGTGACAATCCCGTGACAGGGCATGGCACATCCCAAGTGCACCCAGAACATCTGCTGCTTTGTTCTGGTCACGAATATATAGAAAGGAGAGGAAGGAAAAGCCTAGAGAACAATTTTTCCTGGATCTCTTTACATCAAAAGTCATCTCACCATTCTTGGCTCTTTCAGTTAATCCCTCCACCTTTATACAGAGTTGTATTTAGAACATCACATGCAGCTAAGCAACTGAAAGCCTGAAACACAAAAGCTCAAGAAACATATATATGAAGTGCACGAGGACACGTAAGAGCGTGACAGAGGTGAGGTGTTACAGCCCCACCTCCCAGTTCCCTGCCTGGGCTTCTCAGGTTCCCACCTGACAGCACCTGTCATCGTGTTGAACAGTGCAGCTGTGATTCTGGCCAGATCAAGTCAGGTACAACACTCCTTCAGCAGCTGTGATTAATCAAGAGCTCTGACACAAGATCTTTTAACCACACTAAGGGGAGATTTCTGCCACAGGAAGTATTATACCACAGGACCACCTTAGACACCTCCAAGCCAAGTTTCTCCCAGCAGAGTTCACCTGCCCATGAGCCAGGACCCAGCTGCAGTGGAGAGATTTGTGGTTTCCCTACCTGGCACCTGCCTCCTTCCAACATCAATGCATAGCTTCAAAGTCCAAAGGGACACTCTAAAGAAAGCTGGAGGGACAGAGAGGAATCAATGTCAAAACAAACAAATAGCTTTCAAGTGATCTGGGACTCTAAAAATGAGGGGGTTGTATTTTTAGCCTGCATACAAGCAGCTCTAGGTGCTTTTCCTTTCTCCCCATGACAGCAGGTAAGTGAATACACCTGCCTCACCTCACACCCTGCTGATGGTAAACACGAGGTCTTGCATTCAGGTTACAATGTGGAGTTACTTCAGAGCAGCCCTGTGCCAAAATAGCACATTTCTGAGGGATGCAAAGGTATTCAATAAAAAGCTTTTAAAGGCATATTTTTAAACTTGCAGCAGGAAAGCTTTTCTGTGTCAAGACAGTAATTCTTTCAACAGCATTGATCAAAATGTCATTCTTTTATGAGTGTACAATACCTTTTAATGGCATACAACAAACCATTAGGGTTCTACACCTCCGTGCAGCACACAGCTTACTGGAAAATCAGCAACACTAGCCAAGAGATAGCCACTGGGTTTTATGCTTCTCATAAGGCAGAGTTTCTTCCATTCTCTGCTGCACCCAAATACCCACAAGTGAAGTGACCTCAAAAAATTAAGTCAAACTTCTCATCACTTCCACCAGAGCTATTTTCCCACATACTTTCTCCAAAAAATGCCTCTCATAAACGCAACAAATATTCTGGCTTTCCAAAGAGGATTTTATCACCAGGGTCTGATCTGCCTCTTTCTTTTCCTTACCAGTGATCACACTTGCCCCAAGACAGAAATGACTGAGGAATTGGAGGGGGTTGAATTGAACCAATGGGTTTGATTTTCAGAAATGGGAAGAAGTGCCACCTGCCCTTTCCTAACACTGAAGTCTCGGACAGAATCCATCTACAAATAATCTAGTTCTTTTTAAGTGCTCCAACCCTTCAAAGGGTGAGAGCACTGGTGATTGCATTTGCTCTGCTTGAATGGAAGATCAGCACAGGCTTTCTGTATGCATTCAGCACTTTACAGCCTGATTTTAGTTACAAATATCAACAGGAAAAGGAATGATTTCCATCAACCCACCTTCAAGGCTTTTCCTGTCAAGGGCAAGAGAATATTTATGGGATTTAATCATCACTGTTAACTGAGCAGTGGCAGCAGCAAAAGAGCTGTATTTCACTCTCTGAAATACTTCTAGATAATAGCAAGATCTCAGCTACTTCTGGAAGTGTAAAGCCATCAGTATAAACAAATGAAAAAACAATTCCCAATAAAACACAAGGTAAAATAATAAATTAAAGACAGGAAAACTGACTAGAAAAAGGAGACCAAAAAAAATGAGGTTCTAAAATCAAAAGGTGAAGTGAAATTAATTTCAGTTACGAAAAGTTTGAGGCAGCTTGTCTCTTACATGCTCAGAAGCAGCTTTGTGCCTCTGACTTCCAGTTACGAGATGTTGCTGTAAGTTTTCTCAGTCCCATCTAAAATTTAAAAATCAAAGTTAATTTTTTTCTTTAAGACAACTTTTATAACCATACACAAATTCAACTCAAACAGGACAATTTATGCTCCAGAAGATGCCATTGTCTCATTCAGAACACTACAAAACGAGTGATGCTTACATCTCCCCAGCATTCATTATTAAACACCTGGTCAGCCACAGAGAGGTCACCCTCCAAAAACCAGGACTGTGTCACATGATTCACCTAATAACCCAGACCAAAACCTGGTCAGAGTCAGAATTTCATCGTTACCAGGGAGTGATTTCTCGCTATCATGTACCAGGAGAGTTCAGAGTTGCTCCTTCATGGTTGTTGTAGTCAAGAGATTGAATACACAGTCAAGCACATGTTTGGGATTTTTAAACAAACAGATCATTTTCTAGGTTATCCAAAGTATATCAACTAAAACCCCTGCATTTTGCAATAGCAACTAATTTCTTGTTGACCTACACTACGTTCTGTGCAATAAACATTGTGGCAGCATAGGAGAGCTGTTCCTGTCTTTTTTTTTTTTTTTCCGGTACAGCTTGATTCAATAAAAGCACCTGTCTATTTCACTATCTCATCAGTGATGTGGACATAAACTAAGGTCTTGAATTAACGAGGTCAAGCGGGACCAACATAAACAGAAACCCGAGTCATTGAGCACTTCAGCACCGACCAGCTCAGTGTTTCACTTCAAATCTCCACCCCTGGAGGCTTTAATAACAGGTTTAGCATAGTTTGTCAGAAACTACAGAGATGCAATTGGTCCCACTTTTCAGCAAGGAAACAGACCAGATCGTGTTTCCTAATGTCTTTGTAGCACAACCTGCCTAGAGAGTTTTGCACCCACGTGTTAAAAGGAGTGACCACTGTGACGATCCCAACGTGCTCGCAGGGCTTTGCCTCTCAGCCCACCCCTCTTCT
Source organism: Orthonyx spaldingii (assembly GCA_013397795.1). NCBI lineage: Eukaryota > Metazoa > Chordata > Aves > Passeriformes > Orthonychidae > Orthonyx > Orthonyx spaldingii. The sequence continues at coordinate 459,694 of VZTJ01006799.1, read as the reverse complement.
CTGTGAAGAGTTCAGGGAGCTGCTTGGCTAGGCAGGATCCTCCCAAACACTAACCTGGTCCGTAGTTTGGCAGGTGCCGGGTTTTTCCAGGACCCTGCAATGCAGACTCTCGCCCATCATCTCTCCCAGAACGGCGACGGAGGGGCCGGCGGGAGCAGCGCGGCCTGTCCCGGCTGGGAGAGGGCGACCGGGAAGGGAGCCCTGCCTACGCCCGGCCTCTCTGGAGAGAAGGGAGGCCGAGCGGGAGCTCCTCCGCAGCGCCTGCCTGAGCTGCGCGGGGCGGAGCGCGGCCGGCCCGGCCGGAGATGGCGGCGGAGCGGCGGCAGCAGCGCCAGCGCCGTTCGAACGCCGCGCCCGCCGCGCCCCGCCCCGCCCGCGGTGACTGACGGGGCCCTCGCCCAACCCCGGGCCGGGACACGCGGCCCCGCCCCCGCCGCGACCAATCAGCACTCGCCAAGGGTGGGGCGGTGCCGCTGCGCACGCGGAAGGCGTTGATTAACGTAAGGGCTGTCCAATAGCAGCTCAGCCTCCCGCCCCTGCATGACGGCGATTGGACATCAGGGAAGGGGCGGGGCGTTCAGGCCAGCGTTGCCATGGGGACGGCGGCGCGGGGCGGGACGGGGGCTCTCCGCGCGCTGTCCCGCCGGGCCCCGGCTCGGCCCGGCCCGGCCCGCTGGGCTCCGGCAGCGCTGCCCCGGCCAGCCCCCGCGGGGACCTCGTGCCCTCTGTCACGCAGAGAAGCCACGCAGTGAGAACACCGTGGTTCTGGGATCTCAGGTCCGATATCGCTGTCCCGCGCTGTCTCTCAGCGCAGCCCCAGGCCCTGCCGCCACTGCCTCGCCAGCGTTCCCGTCACTGCTATAACCCGCCAGAGCCACCGAGACTGGACCCTGATTTATGCGTGTTATAAGCCCATGAAGGAGTTGCTGCTGCCTCTGAGCCACACACAGATCTGATTCGAGACAGGGGAAGTCTTTCCAAAGCCAGGAGATGCTGGAGCTGGTTTGCTGTCCCGTGTAAGGGAAGCATTTTGGGAAAGGGATGGGTGGGTAAAAGAGGTGTCATTAGCACAGGTGATGCATAAGCCAAGCTTCGCATGACTCAGACGTTTGTTCATGAGACTACATAGAAACCCAATTGCTATAGGCAAAAAAAGAGAAAGAAATGCGCCGTCAAATGATCAATCATAGGAGCAAGGAACTGCCCAACTGTTCCAATGCTTGGTGGAAAAGCAGGAAGGGAAGTGAGCTCACGGAAACCCTAGAGATGCAAATAATGACAAGAGAGTTATGTTTACTCCCAACCCTCTCCTTGTTGGCAGGATGGCTGGAGCTCAGCTTGTCCCTGCTCACGGTGATTGACCTGGGAAACAGCGTGAGGCAAAGCTCCAGGCTGTGACCTCTGGGAGGAAAACAGCACTAGAAATTCACTTCCTCTCCCTGCCTGGAACCGGAGTGTGACCACAGAGCGAGAGAATGCTTGGAACTTTTTCTGCTGTTAGAAGAGGAATGAAGTAAAACAAATATTTTTGTAATAAAAATTTAATATCCTTTTTTTGGGCTTTGTAATCAAAGCAGCTTTCTAAGCTATGCGCGCATGCACAGTAATCCTCCACTAATCCTGCTCGCCTCAGGCATGTGAGATGCTACGGAAATAACAAGGCAGCGCATACTACAGAAGAAACTTCTAATTTGTTTTTGTCTAGCTCAGCATAAGGCCAAGCCCCAGGTGCAATGGAGCATCACATGAAAAATGTAACAGAGCTCAAATGTAAAGTACTCCTGCAGCCATATATATTGATCAAATACCAGATGGCATGAATGGGTAACTGTGGGATGGTGTTGGGAATGGAAGCCAAGTTCCAGATTCTTTTTCCAAAACAAGATACCATCTAAACTTGTGAAATCCAGGGAAACAGCAAGAAAGCCAGAGTTTGTTGGGGGTCGGAGCCCAGTGAACATCACTGTTAGGCACATTACAACCATATTTCCTCAGAATTTCCATGACAACTCTTTCCCCATCACTCATAACTTTGTAATAATTTTCTAACGAGAAATTTTCCTATTTAAAAAAAATACATTTAGAACGTTTTTCTCTCAGTATTCCTTCAGCTGAAATGCACATGGGTCAAAAATTTGAAATTAGGCGCAGCAGTGATCCACACCAATATGTGCTTTTATGGAATTTGGCTTTGATTTGCCACTCAGGGGTGTATGAAATTGGGACTTTTTACTGAGCTTAGAGTCAGGGACATCTGCTGCTGGTAGGTATAGCTGATGCCTCTGCTGGGGAAGATCGTTTTCTTTCTCTTTGAAGGACACATGAATTCCTCTAGTCTGCAGGAGTGCACACGGGTGTGCCCTGTTCTACTGTGCTGGTGTCAAACCCTGGGGTCCTAGCAGGGGTGTGAGGGATCTTCTAGAGGCCAACTCTGAGTTGTTTTATTGTGACTAATAGACTAAAAGACCCATCCTAGTTTGGAATCAAGCCAGGGCCTGAAACTGAAATTGCTTCCTAGTAAGTGATTTGCTCCAGTTAGTGAATTGAGGGAAGCATTCTCTTCTCATCCTCCTACACCTGCTGTCTTGGCAGTGTTAATAAAATAGACCCCAACCAAGGAGAGGTGGCAGGATGCCAGAACAATGAATGAAAACTATCTTTCCTGGAGAGAGTCATCCAACAAGTTGTCAGCAGGAGCTCCGTCTCTCCAGCCTGCCAGGGCCTCCTCTGGGAGAGCCCTGTGGTGCCACAGCAGCTGCCAGGCAGCGTGAGCTGAGCCAGCAACACAAACCCAGGCAGTGCTGGCCCTGGGCCATGAGGTGCATGACTCCCTGCCAGCGTCCCCTCACCAGGCACAACCATCCTACAGGTGTGCAGACCAGCTGCTCTGACCTCAAGCAGGGCAGAGGTGGTGCTGACAGTCCAGGAGAGGCACACCGAGCCCTGCCCATCACCACTCTGCCTGCCCAGGTGGGAAGTAGAACATCTTTGGACAGTCCCAGGGCTGTACCCAAAGCATGTGCTAGGAACCCTTCTTAAACCTGATCCCTCCAACAGCAGCTCAAATGGCAAAACTACCCCTGCTCCTGAGCTGGCAGAGCCTTTCCCACTGCAGCACAGCTGAGCCCAGCAGAGCAGGCACACTGGTACCTGTGGCTGGGACAGCAGGGACAGAGGACACCGGGCCCCTGTGACTACTGAAGAGGTTAAACACTGCAGGTAGGCTACTCCCTCGTGCACGCCCATGGGCCTTTACTCCCCAGATGTGCTGGAGCTGAGCAGCCCCTTAAGAGGTTACAGGTGGAGCCTGTTTGTGGCACCTGTGCTCACAGCTGCGACAGCTTGGAATCATAGAATTGTAAAGGTTGGAAAAGACCTGTAAGATTACCACGTCCAACCTTCAGCAAAGCATCACCACTGTGTTCACCTCTAAATCAAGTCTCCAGGTGCCACATTCACATTTTTGAACACTTCCAGGGAAGGTGATTTTACAGCTTCCCTGGGCAGTCTGTGCCAGGGCTTTACAGCCCTTTCCATGAAATTTTTTCCCTAATATGCAACCAAACCTCCCCTGGCTCAACTTGAGGCTATTTCCTCTCATCCTATCACTTGTTACCTGGGAGAAGAGACTGACCCCCCCCACCTGGCTCCAACCTCCTATCAGGTGGTTGTAGAGAGTGAGGAGGTCCCCCCTCCAGTGCTCCTGCATTTGGGGTGAGATTAAAATTGTAATGTCAACTATTAAAATATTAATGTGATCTATTCAATTTCCTTCTGCTTCATGGGGAGTGATAGCATGTGGAAGAAGGTTTGCTGTGATTCCTCTGAGATGTGAGAGAGTAACTAATTACTGGAGAAGATGAGATACAGTCCTGTGATTCCCTGGAATATCTGCTAAGCCTCAGGACAGTTTGTATATAATGGAGCCACTCTTCTACAAAGAAAAGATAAACAGAGCAAAAGAAAGACAGCGCTGGAGTAAACAGCAGCTCTGGATAGTCACTGGTCTCAGAGTTAATCCAGAACCTGTTAAATAAAGCTGCAGACAATTAATTAGCGGAATAACGCCTGTAAATAATATTTTACAGTAGGATTAGTTCATCAGGAGGGTACCTGGTGAACTCATAGGAAGTGTGGGGAGAGAGGTAAAGAAGACACTAAATTGCCTTCAGCTCTTTAAATGATTCCTGCAGATCCTATTACAGAAGAGAAAGGAAAATGGCTGGAGAACAAATCATACGAGTTCCTCTTTCCAGTAGTCCAATAGCCCCTATAAAAGAGAGAGAAAGCGCCTGTGTGCTCTGGAAGCAATAAAAGACACATTTGTCCCCCATTCACAAGGATCACATTCAGGCATCGGAGCTGCCCTGTGTGGGCTGGCACAGTAATGGAGAGAAGCAATCACAGAATATGCTGAGTTGAAAGGGACCAATTAGGATCATTGAGTCCAACACCTGGCCCTGCACAGGACACCCCAAAAATCACACCAGGGGTCTGAGAGCATTGTCCAAACACTCCTTGAGATCTGGCAGCCTTGGTACTGTGACCACTGCCCTGGGGAGCCTGTTCCAGCACACGACCACCCTCTGGGCAAACAACCTTTTCCTAATATCAGCCTAAACCTCCCCTGACACAGCTCCAGCCATTCCTCAGGCGCTGTCACTGGCCACCAGAGAGCAGAGAACAGAGCCTGCTCCTGTGTGTCACCTCACAAGGAAGTCACAGCCTGCTATGAGGTCTCCTCTCAGTCTCCTCTCCTCCAGGCTGAACAAACCAAGTGACCTCAGCTGCTCCTTGTAGGGCTTCCCCTCCAGACCCTCCATCATCCTGATGGCCCCCCGTTTGGACACTTAGAGCTTTATCTTCTTCTTATATTCCTGTGCCCAAAACTGCCCCCAGGACGTGAGGCCATACCAGTGATACCAGTGCAGAGCAGAGCAGGACAATCCCCTGCTTCACTGGGCCAGCAATGCTGGGCCTGATGCCCCCAGGATGCGAGTGGCCCTCCTGGTTGCCAGGGCACTGCTGACTCGTATCTAACTTGCCATCAATGAGGATCCTCAGGTTCTTTTCTGCAGCTGCTCTCCAGCCTCTCATTTCCCAGTCTATACACACAACGAGGGTTGCCCAGTCCCAGGAGCAGAATCTGGCACTTGCCTTTGTTAAACTCCGCATGGTTGGTGATTGCCCATCTCTCCAATTTGTTGAGGTCTCTCTGCAGGGCTTCTCAGACCTTAAGGGAGTCAAGGGCTCCTCTCAGTGTAGTGTCATCACCAAACTTATTTAGTGTACCTTCGAGTCCTGCATCCAGGTCATTAATGCAGATGCTGATGAGCACACGGCGGAGGATGGAGCCCTGCAGAACCCCAGTAGTGACAGGTGCCAGCCTGATGTTACCCCATTCACTACAACCCTTTGTGCCCAACCTGTGAGCCAGTTCTCACCCATCATGTTACATGGTTATCCAGCTGTGGGCTGGATAATTTGTCCAGAAGAATCCTGGGAAAGACAGTATAAAAAGCTTTGCTGGACTTCAAAAAGATTACATCTACTGGCTTCCCTGGATAAGCTAGGTGGGCTACCCTGTTATAGAGGGAAATCACGTTTGACAAGTAGGACTCTCCTGAAGCCATGCTGCCTGTAATCAGTGACTGCATTGTCCTCTAGGTGTTTTTCAATATCTCCCAGAAAAATATTGTCCATGATTTTACTAGGCACTGAAGTGAGACCGACAGGTCTGTAGACTCCAGGGTCCTCCTTTTTGCCCTTCTTGAAAATCAGGACAATGTTCTCCAGCTTCCTCCTGGAGTCAGCTGGCTCCTCTCCAGATTCCCAACACTGCTCAAAAATAATTGAGAGAGGTTTTGTGATGACATCAGTAGCTCTTTGAGGATTCTCAGATGAGTCTCATCAGGCCCTACAGATTTGTAGGGGTCCAGCTGGAGCGGCAGATCCTGCACAATTTCAGGGTCAAGAGGTTCCATGGAGTGCTGAGACTGCAAATACAACCAGTGATTAGCCCCGAGTGGGACAGGTGACAGTGCCCATGCCCAAGATGCTGGCTAATACTGCTGCTCTGACACAGGAGTGGGCAATTACTGCATTTGAATCCTGATAGATCAGACACAAAGTCTCAGCCACTGTGGATTCAAAGCTGCCTGCATTAGCCACAGTCCCTCTGCCCACCTGCAGGGCATGGCAGTCTGGTGGGAAGCTATGTCCATGGGCAGGGCTTTGAGGCTGTTGCCATAAATTCCATGAGCTTATAGAGAAAGACTTAGGTCTGTGGCCCCATTTATTCAAGTCCCCACACTGCCAGCCACGATCGTTGCATATTTCCAGATGCTGCCAGGGCCTTCCTGTTAATTGGTTTATGGGGGTAATTTACAGCACCTGGGAATTTTGTTATTTCTCAAGGTAATGTCCTGCTTCATGGGACACTGCTGCTCCTGCCTCATTCCTGCTGTGATCTCTCCAGTCCTCAGCAGTTGAACTGTGTGTCCAATGCAATTGACAAAGTGATCCACCTTCACCTGCAGTGCTCACACACACCCACACCACTGCCTTTGGAAAATAATTACAGCACAGAGACCGATCCTGTTAGATTAAGACAAATTAAGAATCTAATATATAGGTTTGCTGTCAGGCTCCCAGGGTCAGGGGTCGATACAGTATATTGCGGGGAGGCTATAGGTTACCCCTGCCCCAATATTTTATCATAATAAACCAAATGGGGACAAAACACCCAGCAGCAGCCCATAAATCTATTAGCAGTGAACTGTCAATGTCCCACATACCCGGGTAATTTGTTAATTCAGAGCTGGGGCTCTTTTTTCACTAGACCTTGTAAACTCCTTTTTGAAACATCAATAAACCATCTGCTTTGACTTGTTAATCAAATGACTTTATTCAGTCCAAAGCAATTTTTTCCTAATAAAAACAGAGTATTTATCTCCATGGCTATAAAAGAGGATTGTTTTCAACTGTTCACTTATAGTTAAGAAGCACATTTAGTTTGGATTGATTTCCAATGCTTCGGTCATATCTTGTCACTTCCCATTTCTTACACACAGCATCTCAGTTTAGCTCCCTAGCAGGGAAAACACAACCTGCCCCAGTCAGTGCTGGGAGTGGCACCAGGGGAGCGGTAACCAGCAGCAAAAAGGTCATGGAAATCAAACTTTGAAGAGCTGAACACATCCTTGTCAGCTCTTGGGCCGCTCCCACCTTTTCCCAGTCTTTCCTGCAGCTGCACACGTCTGGTTCCCACCTCCTCCCAAGCCAGCCCAGGATTCCACCTGGGACATCTTCCCCAGGTGCCCTGTTCCCTTGCTGTGGGTCTTGCTAAAGCTCTTCCGGAAAAACCTTGGCACAGTCCCCTCCAGCTTCTTCACGGGTCGCAGCTGGTGGTGAGGGGTGCTGTGGTGGGCGGACACGGGGCTGTGGTGGGCTCAATGCCTGCTGCCCCTCAGGGCACAGGCTGCCTGGCATGGCCATCGCCATGGGCACGGTGGCATATACCACCTTCCTTCCTGCTCTCCAAGGCACAGGGAAAGTGTGGGGGAGATTCATTAGGACACAGTTTCTGAAGGATGCAATTCCGCGGTGCAGCGCAGAGGGGGAGATGCTGGGCAGAGGACCTGGGGGGATGCATTAGGGAAGGAAAGCGCGTGTTTGGTCTGGCTGGTTGTTTTTCTCCAGCCGATTGTCACATCTGCAGCAGGAGAGGATGAGCCCAGGCAGCCCCGACACTCCCCATCCTGCAGCTGGAGAGGGCCAGCGCCAGCCGAGCCCTGGCAGCGGGGCAGTGCTGTTCCTGAGCCCTGCCGGACACCAGCACGGCAGGCCAGGCTCCGCTGTGCTGCGGGACTCAGGGAGCCATCTGCTGTGTCCCCTCGTGGGCACCTCGGCCTGAGGGCGTGTTCCACAGACCGGCGGCCGTGACACACAGGCTGGGGCTGGGATCCTTCCAGGGCACCCCAGGATCTCTCTGGGGCTGGACAGGCAGGCCGTGCTCCCACGGCACCGCAGCTGTGGGCAGCGGGGGGCTGTGCCAGGACACGAGGACATCTTGGCAGTACCGGTCACTCGGGCACGTTGGGAAGAGTTGTTTCGGACCACCAAAGCGTGTCAGGCTGGGACACAGTGTCCACCTGTGCAGAAACACTGTCTGTGGAGCACAGCCCAGCTCTCCTCTGCAGCAGCTTCAAGGAACCAGGGGGAAACCCTCTGCCGACCCAGTCTGATCCTAACCAGATTCTGCCCTTGTCAAACACCTTCCGCTTTAGACTGAGGAACTGCAGATCTTCTGCCTGAAGCATCCCTAGCAAACACCGCTCCCTAACCACAGACAGTGAGTCCTGCGAGGGGAGAGCAGAGGCACAGGTCCCCACGGGTGCAGCCCCTGGCACCCAGCACCCGGTCTGGGCGGCCTGTGGGCCCCTCCGCGCTGCAGGGACATGGCTGGGGCCATCCAGGCAGCCCAGGCTGGCCTTTCCCGGGTGCTCTCACCCGATGCTGCTGCTGCCCCAGCCCCTGAGTGCCACTGGCCACGTGGCCCTGCGGCCTGGGCAGCAAAAGGTGTCACCAAATGCCTGGGGGGCATTGCTGCCACACCAGGGTCACCACGCTCCGGTGGCAGGGGCAGGAGCAGGGCTCAGGCTGTGCCCCAGCCCAGGGTGAGCCCGCATGTGCTCAGCTCGCCGCATCCGTCCTGTGCCTCCGCCAAAGCTCCACACCCGCAGCCTGCTCTCACCGGGATGTGGAATCAGCAGCCCCCAGCCCCGTCCGAGCCCCCATGGGGGGGAAGGGGCAGAGAAACAAAGTCATTTATATAATGTATCTCCCCGCTGAGCTCCTAATGGCTGGCGCTTTTGTTCTGCAGTGGCTGCCTGGCTGTGATGGGCAGGAAGCCGCAGTCTCCCTTTGTTCCACGGCCTTATTCAGCAATTTAGATCCATCATAAAAATCAAATATGCATGTTGCAATCGCCTTGCGTAAAACAGCTTCAATTTTCGCCTTTCTTTAATTGAACTCCATGGGAGAAAGAGGCAGGGCTGGGGAGCAAGGGGCAGCAGGAGAAGTGCTTTGTGTTTTTGTTCAGCGGGCTGTGAAAATGGGTAGTAATGAAAATACAGAATTTTTATCTTTGCCTCATTATTAAAAAAAAAAAAAAAAAAAGGAAGAAACTCCTACAAAAGCCCNNNNCCTAATAAAAAAAAAAAAAAAAAAAAAGGACAGAAATCCTTGATAAGGCCTCCCTGGTAGAGGACAGCCTGTGGGGGAGCAGCCTTCTATTCCCCCCGTTGTGGGGATGACAGGCTCAGCAGGGCTGGGGGATAAGGGGTGGCCCTGAGGGCCGCAGCATCGTGGCAGGGACTGGTGATAGAGCTGGCAGCTCCATGCTGCCACGACACACAAGGCTGAGCTGACACACCATGGCTCTGCTGCTTTTATCCTTCCAGAATGCCAAGGTGCTCTTCTGTTGCTGAGAGCAAACACGTATCCTTAAAACTTTTGCCAGCACCTCCCTGCACTGCTCCCCTGGGGGCTGCTGGGCACAGGTCCTGGCGCTGGGTGGTGGCTGAGCCCATCCTGGAGGTGCCGAGGCATCGCTGCAGAGAAGTGCCGGGGCTGTTTTCCTCCACTCACCCCACACCTCCCCACAACCCCACAGGGTGAGAGGGTGACTGCCAGGGACAGAGCCGGGTCCTGGGCTTCGGAGCGTGCTGGCAGAAGAGTGTGGACACAGGTTTCCATCTTGCCTCCACCTCTCTGTGAGATGGGGACTCCCCGGGAGCAACTTCCTGGGAGCAGAGCACCAAGAGCTGCTTTGCCTTGTGCCGCCCCGGCAGGAAGGCCCTGAAGCGATCAGGGGAACCCGCTGGTGTATGCCAGGGACCTTTCTGTGCCACAATGAACCTGCCCTGGCATAGAGGACCTTTGCAGGTGTCCTCCCAGAAGTTGTCTGCCTGCCCAGAGCCAAGTCCCAGCCTCACAAAGCCCGGCAAGAACAGGACAAGACAATCCATGGTCTCAAACCTGTGTTTGTCCCCTGGCCATGGGCACACAGGAACCCCTTCCAGCTGCTGCTCACTGGGGCATGGCAGGGCCAAGGGACACATGGTGGGGCTGGTCATGTCCCATGTCCCTCTCCCCCACTGTGTGCACTGATCATGGTGCTGCTGGAGCAGGAGGGATGTCACACCATGTCACACAAAGGACACTCAATTGCTGCTTAAAAAAGAACAGGCACTGCTCTGCCAAAACACTGAGTATTCCACACACACATCAACCTGATGTGGGGGGAAGAGGGAAAAAGAGGCTTTGCCTTCTCTCTGCCTGATGATAATTTTCTGACAATTCTAATTTGGCACTGACCTTCCTCACCTTCCCAGTGTGCCCAGCTCTGTGCCTGGGCTGTGGCAGGGGCCAACCCCACTGACCCACTGCTGCAGCCACAAGCTGTGCTGGGGTGGCACCAGTGGCTCGGGGAGGGTGGGAGCACTGGGACAGGAGGGTGTGGGCGCTGTGCACATGCACATGTGTGTGCATGAGTGTGTGTGTGTGTGTGCATGTGTGTACCCAGCCCGGCCAGCAGCAGTCTGGCTGAGAACCCCCTCCCCCATGCTGAGAAAAGACCATTTTCGCGGTGACAATTCAATATAATTGAAAGTTTGCTTAGGAAAGAGAGTCTTTTTAACAGAACATGCTCACAGCCGAATCGATATGAATTATACGGCACAGAAGATGCCTAGGGTATTAAAACATTAATTAAGTAACATCATGCTCCCATCTAACCAAGAGCACAATACCATTTATAGGTACCGCTGTCTGTTCTCTGGGGCAGTGTGAAGTCTCTCCTCCATCACCGCAGAGGCTGTGAGAGACCTGGAGGTCCTTTGGGCTGGCTTCTTCACAGCTCAGGCAGGCATCGTCCCTTGGGATGGGACACTAGGCACAGCCAGGTGCCCCCTGCCCTGTGGTCCTGTGTGGAAGAGGCCCCGTGACCGCATGACTGTGTCTGCTGTTTCTGTGTCTGCTGTTTCTGTGCCTGTTGTTTCTGTGTCTGCTGTTTCTGTGCCTGCTGTTTCTGTGCCTGTTGTTTCTGTGTCTGCTGTTTCTGTGTCTGCTGTTTCTGTGCCTGTCGTTTCTGTGGTGTCGCCGCCCCGCTGCCACCTGTGCCCTGCTGGTGAGTCGGGGATGACCAGCCGGGTCCTGCTGGGGACAAGGCACTGGAGCCAGCCGCACATGGCCCTGCCAAGGGGTCGTGACCTCGACTCGTGGAAGGTGCCAGCAGCTCAGTACTGCTCTGTCCTGCAGGCAGCTGTGGCTGTGCCCATGCAGCAGTGGCTGGATTAGCTCACATCAGCCCCGGGACTAACACACTGATTCCGCAATACACCAAAATAGAAAGTCATTGGAGTGAAATCAGTGTCTTCACCACATCCCCTCTGGCAGAGCGTTAATTAAAATGACTCTCTAGTGCTTTAGATCATCAGGTGTACCTTGTTAACGAGCTTGGAACAGAGAACCAGCTCCACATTGGAGTTTAAGCGCTCATGGAGTTAACCCTTCACCACTGCTGGCACAGCCCGGCCCAGCGGCAGTTTCGCAGCACATCCACCTGTGTTAGGGATCACTCAGCCAAGGCATGAGCACGGGACCCTGCCTGGATCAGCAGAGACCTGGCTACAGAAGTGGTGCCGCTGCAGCCACCGCACTGTGCCGGGGATGAGTTCCCGGGGGTCTGCCGGGTCCCTCCGGCTGGAAATGCAGCTCCAAATCCACCGGCAAGGCAGGTCCTGCTATGGTTGTATAAATATGCATTTTTTGGCCTGTAAGAGTGCACTAGTGAGAGCTGAATCTCTTTGAGGTGGTGGCAATGAAAGGTCATTAAAAATCACTCCCAGCCTTCTCTTACCAGAATCACAGCAGGGAAAAACCTTTTTATTCCTGTCAGAGGTTTGCACAATTCCCATGGATGGGCTGCTCTGAGCAGGATGATGCACAGAGGTTTTTAGTTTGCAGCTTGTGCAGCTACTCGAGGCCATTTACACCTTCCTGAACATAACGAGGCACTTCCTCAAGTGTGGCTATTGTAGAGTGGAAATCAAACCAGGAATAAACAGCAACGTTATATAATAAACTTACAAAACGGCTAGTCTAGGAACAGCAGAGACGCAAACACCAGCAGTGGGAGGGTCACAGTGGTGACCCTGTCACTGCTGCAGTCCTGTCTGCCTGTTAAAAAGGCATGATGGAGTTATCCTATTAATAAAACCCCACCCAGCTGAGAGACAATCCAGATCCCTGCCTGTTTAGGCTCATGCCAGAAGAACAGTGCCCAAGCCAGGGACAGGACTGGGGAGCCTGGCCAGCGAGTTTTAGGAGTCCTGAGCTGCTGTGTGTCCTCGCCACCCTGGGCCCCTTGGAGCAGGGTGTCACCTTTCCAGGCTGCTCCTGGGGCAGGGGCTGGAGCAGATACGCCACAGCATCCGGAATCATGGGGGCCTTGGTGATTTTGACACACTTTGCTTTGTAATTCATGGCCCGTGGAGCCCAAATCCGTATGAACGTTAAGCAAAGAATGCTCCACACCCCTGGGAGCTGCTGGACTTCCTCCCCATGCCCTCTGCTCCTCTGGACACCGCGGAGCTCGGCCCCGGCTCCTGTGGAGGGGGAGGAAGCCCCTCGCTGTCCTGGCAGCTGCACCAAGGACACCCATACTGGCAGATGCTTGCCCCACCTGCAATGGTGGGTGTAAATTATTTATCAGTGTAGTTATAAATTAGAGATGAGCTGTGGCCCCTGTGACTCCTTTTGGATGTGGTCCCTATTAATGAATTTCAAGCCTTTTCTGCTGCAAGGGGCAATTTTTGGCAAGAGAATTGTGTACTGAACACTCAGCAGTTCCTCTGGGTTCCCTCCCTGCTGCAGAGGGAGTGCAGCAAGTTGCCACTTACCTACTTACCTGCATCTCCTTTCGATGTATCAGCAGAAACAGATGGAATTTTTTTAGTTCGCAGGTTTCAGGTTGACCATCAAGGCATTGCACTTTCCCTTGAACCATTCACTACAGCACCATGCCCAGAATCCTTTAGCAGTCATAAAATTAAATGCACTTATAATGTCCTTTTTACACATGGAGCATCCCAAAGCTGCAGAACGGACGGCGCCGCTTGGCTCATTGCTTCCACTGGATGGGAATTCGCAGCATCGGCCCAGGCACTGTGGCCCCGACGGGCACCTGGACGCCTGGGTGGGAAGGCACGGACACGCCAGTGGTGTGTGAGGACACGCGTGTGCGGGCGCGTGGCTCTGCGGCGGTGCCCGCCCGCGCTGGGCAATGCCAGTGCCCGGCTGAGCCACGCAGTGCCATGCCGTGCCAGTGACACACACCCACCCAACACGGACCCAGCACCGCACACGCGGGACATCGAGACGAGAGCTTTTGCTCATTTTTTTTTAATGTATCACAATGAGCAGGAAACATACGTGATGAAATAGTTCCAAAGGAGTATATTCAATTACCATCTACAGTCAACTCAACTATGACAACAAAGTCTTTTGTGACAAGTTTTTTAAAGTTTTGAAAGTTCCATGTGGTTTGTTTCTGTCAGTCTCATGTATTTTGGTACAGTTCGAGATCAGCATTGTTACAGTAACAAAAAAGCTAACAAGACTACAGTATAGAAAAACACCAAGAACATCATTTTTGGTTTCACTTGCTCTAGTTTTTGTACATTGCAAAGGCTGTTCATAACCCTCTTCACCTCATTTATGCTTTCTGTTCTACCCAAACTCGCCCCCCCCCAAATAAAAACAAAAAAATAGTCAAAGTTTTGTTTCACAGTGGGCAGTATCAGTGCCAACCAACCGACCAACGAACAACCAAGCGACCGACCGACCGACCGACCAACCAACCAACCCAACTTCTGCTTCTATTTAAAAGCTTTATTTTTTTTAAAGCAAAATATATTTTGGTGAGTGTGCTGGCTGTGTCCACCCACCTTGTCCCCCACCAGCCCCAGGTGGCCGCGCACACCCCTGACGCTTCTCTTTATTCTCAATTGTATGAAACTTTGGCCATCTTCACCACTTAAAAAAGCTTTTTATTAAAAATAAAACAGAAACCCGCTTAATGCTAAGTTTGACATGTTGTCCCGTGCCCAGCCTGGCCCTGCTCTGGAAGGCCCTGCCGGCTCGGGGCCGCTGTGGCGCGAGGCCGGCGCTGCGGCTCCGCACCGGCCCCGGACAGCTGGGCCACGAGGGGAGGAGGAGGAGGCAACCTCGCACTGAAATAGTCTCTAGAAACATTTAAAAAAAATACAAGGAAATGAATTTATAAAACCTTTTAGTGGGTGGGAAGGGGGAAGGGGAAGGAGGAGAGAGAAATTGCACTATGACCAAGCAATATAATTAAAAAAACAAAACAAGACAAAACAAAAGGATTTCCAAAAGAGACTTTGAGGAATTGGACAGATAAAGCTTGTGTTAAACTGGCAACTGGCATCACAGAGATAATCCAAAACAAAACAAACCAAACCAAAAAAATTTCTATATGATACAGACAGAGTAACATACAACAGTTAAATGGCAAAAAATATATATATATATATATTTCATAGAATTACAAACAAGATAAAATAATGGAAAAAAAACCTGTACAACTTTAGAATTTAAAAAATGTTCATCTCAAACACAGGGAGAAATACAAGAACTTCTGTTAAAGAAAACAGTTTGTTAAAACAGCAAACGCTCCATGGGTACGTGGTTCTGTTTTTGACACCTTATGCTACAGCTGGGTCCCGGGAGGAACATCCGGTGCTTCGCGCTTTAGTATCTACTACTTAAAAAACAATTAAAAAAGGAATTTGCACTGTGCATTAGCCTAGTCAGAAATATGTACAACAGTTCAGGATCTAGTCTTTCATCAAACTAAAACCAAAACTCCATAAAAATATAAGTGTCCCGCTAGAAACCGAACCCGCACTCGTCTCTCAGATGCTCCAGTCTCTCACAGAGGTGGCGAGTGGCTTCGGCCCGGGGAGGAGCAGCCGGAGCCGGCGGGAGGAACCTGCGTTCACAGTCTTCGAAGTTCCCTTTTGAAGCAGGAGGAGGATGATGATGGTGGGCAGAAGGCTCTCGTGCTTTTGGGCGGAGGAAACAGGGTGGAAAGAGGTTGTTTCTGTTGGCATTTGGCTGTGGAAGGGAACAGCAAAGTATCTACATCTCCAAAATCTACATTTTAGCAGCACAAAGTTTTCCTTCTGAAGTCTGGGCTGGTTGAGGTGCGGCAGGCCAGGGGGGCCGGGGGGCTCCGGGCCTCCCTGAGCCTGGCACCCGCTGCTGCCACGGAGAGATCTTGGAAAGAGAAACCTGCCTAGGGTGCACTGGGTGCTCGCTAAGAGTTGTCTCTCTGCTTGCAGAAGAAGCACAGATAACAACCTGGGTACGTTTTTTTATTCTTTATTTAAACTTAGACTTGTTTGTTTAAATCAGAAACAAATTCTCAAGTAAAAAGAATCCTTTTTGCTCATTCTGCACCAGTGGTGAAGGGTATGTCTTTGGATTTTATTTAAAGCATGAATTTTCTTTAGAGAAAAAAATGTAACAAAACCTTTTTTTTTTTTTTTTTCAAAAGAAGGAACAGAGTGCAGCCTAATTACACAAACAGAACCGATGCTCAGAGGTCAGGAACAGAGTCTTTGAAGCATTTACAAAATGAGTAAAGGAAGAGGGGAAGAAAAAGAGAAGAAAAAAAGAGAAATGGAAAATAAGCATAAAATAAGTGCACAAGGGTAACAGACATAGGTAAATCGCATGTATATGCCTTAAAAAGTTTCAAACCCCCAACAAAAAATATTCTGCAAGGGATCCTACTGACCCCCAAAACCCTTTGAACTTCTTTCTTTAGTTTTTATAAAATAATTATGCAACCACCCTCTAAGAAATGAAGGTAGCAACCATAAGTGGAAGATTACAGGATGGGGACGGGGATAAAGGTACAAAGGGGAGAAAAGCTCAGGCGAGTCGATGGATCGCAATCTATCTGTCTAGGAATGAACAAGACAACATCAAATGAGAAGCCGTCAGCTGGACCATACAAAAGCTAAATGTACACAAAAGGGTTTTTTCTTTTAAATCTACCATACTGCTTCAGTTCATTTCCAATGCAACAATCTACTCAACACCAAAAATGGTCATATCTATCATAAATACAGAAAGTCAGTTGTTTTAAAACTTATTTTTTTAAGCTCCAAGTCCTCAACACTCTTTGTGTGTTTTGTTTTGTTTTTTGTTTTTTTTTTTTTCTGAAAAGTGGGAGTGCTTAACTTTTCCCCTTGGAATTGGCTTCAGCAGAAAAGCTACCCTTAAAATCCCCGAAAAGCTAAAGCAGTTCACATTGTTTTTCTCTTGAATACTTTCTGCCCATTTTAAATTAACAAAAAAAAACCCCAAAAAACAACAACAAAAAAAATCCTTTTCTGGAACAAAACCAAAACAAAACCAAACCCCCAAAACAAACGAAAGAAATTATATATATATGTATATATATATATATATAAAACAATGATTCTGAAAACAGAACAAAGTGTGAGCGATTGACCTGAGAATAAAAAGACATTACATTTCTTTTTTCTTTTAGCAAGCCATTGGTATCTGAATGCTAAGATAGCAAGAAATTTAAAACTGTCTCCAGGTGGGCTGCTTTCCCATACAGCGCTGCCGGGCTCTGCTGTGCTATCGAGGGGGATCAGACAGGGCAATGTACAGGGGTGCGAGCTCCGCAGGCGCGAGGAGGCAGCACGGGCCTTCGTCTCCCAGACCAACAGTACCTTTGAGAGGACAAATGTAACAGATTTTTTTTTTTTCTTTTTCAAAGTTTTATTTTATTAAAAGGAAAGGAAAAAAGAAATGTAAAACCCACCGGCATCATTATATGGGAAAACAACCCACGCTTTTTCTTTTTTTCTTTTTTCTTTTTTTTTTTTTTTGGTTAGAAGCTTTGGAATTGCAGTTAGTCTATTTTTGAAATTGGTTTGTTATTAACTTTTTTTATTTAAATTCATTTTCATTGTTCATCTTCAAAGCTTACAATCTGAAGGTGTCCATTCCTACGCTAGCTAGACCACTGTCCTTAGGGCAGCCGGGGTCCTGGGGCCCCTCCGCCGGGCTCGCCGGTCCATCTGACTTTTGGCTAAGATCCGTGTCAGACTCCTCCGAATAGTCGTCTGTTGGCATCGAGGGCTGAACCCCTGAGGTGCTGCATGAACTTGAGGTAACCGTTGAAGATGAGGAGAGAGGAGGGAAGGGCGGCGGNCGAGGTAGATGCGGTGCTGGGGTCGGGGGGGCAGGCAGAGTGAGGTAATAGACTGGGGTGCTCTTTGGCGTTTCTTGCTGCTCTTGTGATTGTTCGATGTTTGTGCGGGGCTGACTCGAGATGCTGACTGAGGGCTTCGTCCCCACACACCGTGCTCTCGCACGCCACGCACTGGTACGAGCCGCTGCCCTGGCCGCTGCCCGTGGGCACGTGAAGCACCATCTCATGCAGGTTCGCCACAGACTGGCCGAAGAAGCAGAGGGACTTCAGGTGGTCGCTGGCCGCCTCCCGGTCGCCGAAGCACGCCTGGCACTTGCGGCAGACCAGCTTGTACTGCACCTTTGGGACAATGAAAGGGTCGCAGAGCGAGTCCGCGCCCTTGCCTTCCGCTTCAGGCTCTTCTTGGGGTTTGGGCAGGAGGGGGGACACCTCGCGGGGTGCGTTCTTCTGCTCTTCTTGCTTGGGGGGTTCTTTGGCAGGGTCTTTGTCCGGGGTGGCAGCCCCCGTGGGGACGGGGGTTTGGCTTCCTTTGGGCTGCTGCGCTTTCTGCTGCTGCTGCTGCTGCTGCCGCTGCTGCTGCTGCAATGCCTCCTGCAGACTCTGCTGGTATTGCTGGTACTGCTGCAGCAGTGAGCCAGGAGACAGCCCCAGCAGCGCCTGTGACAGTGCGGGGCTGTAGGGGAACAGCCCCTCCATGCCGTACATGGGCTGCAGGTACCCGCTCTGCAGGGCGCCAGGGATCTGTGGGGCGTAGTAGGGGGAAAAGCCGGGGACGAAGTAAGGAAGGAACTGGCTCGTCAGCAAGGTGGTGGGGGCCGAATTGAGGGCGGCCTGCAGTGCCTGGAGCTGGGCAGGCTCCACCGCGTACTCCATGGTGGGCAGTGGGGCTGCGAGGGTGCCTGCCGGTGCCTCCCCCTTTTCCTTCTTGGGCCCTGGCAGGGTGTCCCCCTTCCCCTTGGGTGCCTTCTCCTTCTCTTTTGCCTTCTCGTTCTCCTTCTCCTTGCGCTGTGCGGGGGGTGGCTGCTGCGGCTGCGGGGTCGTAGCTGGCGGCTGCTGTGGGGCCACGGCCGCCGTGGCTTGTGCTGGGGTGGGTGAGCTCAGTGCGGCCGGGGGCTGTTTATTTGGTAATCCAGAGGTGGGAAGGCCGGGTGAAGGGACGCTTGTGCTGGGCAGGCCCATCAGGTTGGGTTTGGGAGAAGTTAAAGCTGCAAGAGGGAGAGAAGTGAAAAGTCACTTGGTGCTGGGAAGGTAGAAAGCACGAGGGTGACCCCAGTCCACCCCATGCCCACCCTGGAGCCTCCATCTCCTCTGTATGAGGGCAGCGACTGGCCTGAGCAGGTGCACTGCCGCAGCACAGGTCAGAGAGCCCATCCCTGCCGCCTCTCCCTCTGGAGGACGGCTCCTGTCCCACTCCACAGGCCCCGCAGGGTGGGGACGTGTCCCCTCAGCCCCCACTGCCTCCAGCTGCCTTGGCCGCACTGAGCACATCATGGGTGGTGGGGACAGCCATGGATGCCCAGCACAGCTGGTGTTTTACTGACTCCTCTGAAATTCCCAAATGATTAACACTCATGTCAGGATCTGCTCTAACGGGTCCTTGGGCCAAAGGACTCCAGCAGCAGGACGGTGCTGTACCAAAGGGTGGGAATGCTCAGCACTGCTCATCTTGTTAAAATCTTCACAGATTGGGAAGCCCTGGTCATGGCAACTGGAGACTGAACAGGCTAAACCTAATTTATTTTGTCCTTATTAGGCTGATGTTCAGGAATCCACAAACCTCTGAAGTAACCCCTTCCTTCCCTCCCTCTAATGTCCAGGGCTCTGGATGCTCAGCTTCTGAGCAATTCCAGAGTTTATGTGGTGTTCAGAGATCTCCCCTGGGCATTCGTGTTTTGGGTGGAATTAAAAGTGTAGTGATGCTTCCTCATAAAGGAGAGAGATTAATGGTGGAATGTGAAGCTTGTCCTTCCTCCCGACAGCAGGAATAGCCACTAACAACACTGTCCCTGGTGCCAATTTCTGCTCTCACAGTGGCTGGGGCTGAGAGGAGTGTGGCTCCTGGAGTCTCCTCCATTAGTCACGGCTGCTGCAGCTGGCACATATACTCCTGAAGAGGAACCTTTTGCTTGGCAATTCCCTCGATGCCATTTGAGGAAAAAGACCCAAAATAAAGCTCCAATGTCCTGCTGGCACAGCCCCCCATGTTCCCCAGCTCCTAAGCAGGAATCTACTGGAGGATCCACCTGCTGTAAAACCCACGAGTGAAACCCAACCTGTCCCTAACAAACCTGAGTCCCACCACTGTGGCAGGGTCTGCTCAGAGACCAGCCTGAGGGAACAGTGGTGAAGCCTGGAACCAGCTGTGGAGGCATGGTGACTTTTACTTTACAGGTGGTGCTGCCCAGGAGCCGCAGGAGGGCCGCGACGAGGGTGGCTGCAGCCAGGAGGGTTCAGCCATGGCTGACCCAAACCCTGCTGAAACCTGTGTCTGCTCCTGATGTGGTGCTGAGACAAGAATGATTTGTGACGATAGGGCAGGTATGGAATGAGGCTCCACGCAGCGGCCCTGGAGATCTCGGATAAGGGCATGCTATGGATGGACGCCATTGAAATGGATGTTTCCCAGCTGAACATCCCAGAGAGGTTCAAATGAAGGAGCAGGAGGTAATTCACAGCGTTCCTGGATGCATGGCCTTATCTGCTCTGACAGGCCCGGAGCTGCTGTGGCCTGACCTTTGGAGCTTTATCTAAAGGCCACAAACAGTCTGTTTGACTTTCTAAACAGTTCAGTCCTGTCTAGGCAGTCACTGACAGCATTTAAGATTCATCAGATGCAGTCCCATCTCCCCAAGACACATCCTGGGCTTTGGAGAAAAATAAAAGCAGCAATATTGACTGAAGTGCAGAAAAGTAATTTTAGTTATTGTTATAAATTTGGGGTACTAAGCAAACAGCACAGAGCAACCTGTGATAGGGTGATGATATGATTTGCCAAAGAGATGCTTCTGGCCGAGTGCTCTGAAACGAGATCTGTGGTGAGAAGAGAAGGGTGATATGGGAAACCCCTCACGTGTGCAGGGGCCCTTCAGACACATAATGACACAAAGCCTTTGGATTCTAGTTTTTAGGTCACTGCTGGTCACTGAGCTGCACCTTCCACTGCCAGTGTTCGCCATACGGCTTAGACTTTCCACCTATCCATGAGGTACAAAGGAAAGGAGCATTCTCAAAAGATAAAGTCCAGTATCTGAGATTAGGCCACCCAAAGGATTATGACAAGTTTCATTTTTATGTAGCATTGTTAAGAAATATCTTACTAAAATACAAACTAGATTTGTCCCAGAACCACACCGTTGTTTGCTGAGGAGGTGCTTTCAAGTAGGTCATACCCAGCCATCACTCAGAACTGATCCTCAGCTGCATTGGGATTTGACCTAGAGGTCACCACAGGGATACAGAAAGATGCTGTGGGCATCTGTCACCAGTGCTACCACGCACACCACACCTTTCCCCAGAAACAGTTTGGAGTTTTGAACACTTGGGAAGGCACCACATAAACTGAGTATCAAAAGGAAAAGAATAATGAACAGTGTATTCAGCACATTAGTCCTTCTGTTCCATTGGATAAATCTTCTATATTTCACTTCCTTGAAGGAGCTTCAGGATTTCTACACAGGGATATGCAGCACATCTAGATGTTGCTTTAGTTCAGACTTTGCTATACAACTTCCTGAGTTCAGGAATTATAGATAAAATACCTACTGCTTTTTTGCTGTGAAGTCAACACGCTGAACTAATGGGCCAGGAACCCTGTTATCAGTCATTCCCGAGGGAACAACTGCTCGTGCCAGGTGTGCACCAGATGAAGGTGTGCCTAAGCAGGATAACACCTGTACCCACCTGTGTTGGATGGAGTGAAGCCAGGTAAGGATGGGCTGTTGAGGCCTGGGAGCAAGACTGGAGGGATGCCCTGTAGTGCTGGGTATGCAGCAGGAAGGTTCAGAGCTTGCAGGGGGGTGTTGTCAAACATGCCCTGCTGTTGAGCTGCCAGACCAAGAACCTCGTTGGCTTTTTTGATTCGGTCCAGCTCCTGCTGAGCCATCAACTGACGTACAGTAGCTGGGTCGAAATACTCCTTTTCCTTATCCAACTGACTTCCAATGGTTTCTTTAACTTTGGAGATATGCTGTTGAGAGAAGATATGGTCACGTACAGACAGCCGAGCGCTGTACTTGATGCCACACAAAGTGCACTCTGTTTTGGGTCCCTCATAACTTGTTTGGTTTATACCAAAATGCTTGGCCATGCTGAGTTTTGACTTCTTCTCTTTCGCCCTCGCATTCTGGAACCAGACCTGAACAACTCTCTTTGGCAGTCCAATGTCATTGCCCAGGACCTCACACTCCAGCATGGTTGGTGTCCTGTAGTCATTAAAGCATGACTTAAGAACCTTGAGCTGGAGATTAGTCATCTGAGTGCGAAAGCGTTTCTGCCCGGGCCGGTCCCCGCTTTCGCCAGACTTGCTGGCTGAGCCACTTGCACCAGGGCTGGGTGAGCAGGGGTCTGCAAGGCTGGAGGTTTCACTGTAGTCCACGGTACCTTCATTGTCGTACTCTTTGCTGTAGAAGCTGGGAGCTGGGCTGACCAGGCCAGAAGACAGACGATCTTCATATTCAGACATTGCTATCATGGCTGCTTTAGTCAGACCTTCGCTGGGTCCCGATGTGGATTTGGTTTCGGTCGCAATCCCTGTTGCACTATCGTTGTCTGCGTTCCCTTCGTCTCCTGTGGTAGTGTCTGTGATTGCGGTATTGACGGAAGAGCAGTCATCGTTGTCCAGCTTTGTCTGGTCAAAGCTCAGATTGACTGAGGACATGGAGGGACTCTCGAAGTCTTCAATCCCTTCCACCTTAATGGAGGATGGACTCAGCAGGGTTCTAGGTGACAGTTCCATACTCTTGTTCACCGGGGAGAGGGGAACGCTCTGTCCGTCGCTGCTAGTTGGTGGCATGTGGGAAAAGCTGGCTCCATCAAAGATGTCTCCTTTCATCTGGAGGCCCCCGTCGCAGTCTAGAAGCATAGCAGACAGCGTCAGGTTGTACCCAGCTCGCTTGGCCTCGTGCCAGTGACGGGATCGGATATGAGCTTCCAGAGCTGTCTTTGCTTTAAAGAGAGCTCGGCAGAAGGGACACCGTCTGTGGGCTTGGGCAGGCCCCACAGCTCTGAATTGCCCCTTCCTCTCTCGTGCACGGGTGTTCTGGAACCAAACCTGTACCACGCGCTTCTTCAAGCCCACTTCATGTGCAATGTGATCCAGCATCTTCCGTGTGGGGTTGGAGTCGAGCAAGTATTTCTGGTACAGAATTTCCAGCTGCTCAGGGGTAATGGTTGTCCTTAGACGCTTATCCCTTTGGGGTTCTTCTCCCCCAGTCCCACTGTCATTCTCTCCAGGGCTTGCACTGGCCTTTTCCTCCAGCTTTCTCTTCAGCGTGTTCATGGTGGATGTTGGAGTCGACGGTGAGGTGGCTGAGCTTGCTGGAATCTGTGGTAACGTTCCAGACAGCAGCTGGCTTGCCAGTAGTGGATTACTGGGATCAAAAAGCATGAATGGCATATCCAGTGTTCTGTCCAGGAATGGGGGGTGGATAAATTGATTCTGTGCACTCAGGAAATGGAGCTGCTGATGCTCCTGCCAATGCTCGAAGGAAGGAAATGCCAGTTTACACTGGTCACACTGGTACGGGATTAGCTGAGGAGGTAGGTTTGCCAGCTGTTGAGGGGTGGATGTGTGAATGGGTTTGAGGGAGAGGTGTGAGAGCTGAGATGGACTTGGACTTGACTGTGACAAGGAGCACTGAGGGGGCTGAGGAGGAGGTGGCTGTTGCAGTGAAGAGGGGGAGGATAACTGTGAAATCTTTTGGTGTGCTGAACTTGTCTTTTGTTCTCCTTGGTCCTGTTGCTGCTGAGAGTCTTGCTTTGGTTGCACTTGCTTCTCTTGGGTTTGGTTTTGCTGTGTACTTGGAGGTTCAGACTGCTTTGGTTTCTCATCTGTAACTTCTACTTTAGAACTAAAGGTGGAGGAATCGTCTGCCTCTGCCGTGAGCTGCAGAAAAGCTGAGGAGGTCGCATTGGCTGAAGATGTAGGTGTGCTGTAAGCTTGTGAGGGCATCGGTGTGCTGCAGGAGGAACTGGTTGGAGTCAAGAGCTCTATTGCATCCATAGAGTCTTCATTCTGGCTATCATCCTGTCCATCCTCATCCTCATCTTTGTAACAAAGCTTTTTCTGGTGTTTTATGAGATCAAAAATGCGCTGAAAAACCAGACTGCACTTTTTGCACTGGTAGTTCAAGTTGCTTGTTCTAATGTACCTGTCATTTGTGAGCTCCCGTCGCTCCCCGTCTTTGCCTTCTCCCTGATTCTCATAGTTCTTCCTAGCTTTCTGACGGGCATTCTGGAACCACACCACTATAACACGTGTTGGGAGGTTCAGCAAGTTAGAAAGCTGCTCAAATTCATCGTCCTTTGGGTAAGCATTGGCATCAAAGAAGTCTTGCAGGACTCTGAGTTGGTAGTCAGTAAAGCGTGTCCGAGAGGACCGCTTGCTTCCCCAGTACTCCTGCTTTTGAGGCTCTGGAGAAGGAGGCCGTGAGTCTATCTTCAGCTCTTCCAGGCTGGTAATGGGAGGGTTGCTGAAGTTGTACGGGGAGTCCTTATTGCGTTGGCGCTCCTTGAACAGGGTGTTTCTGAACCAGTGCTTTATCACTTTCTGGGGCAATCCAGATTTGTCCGCCATCTCTTTGATCTGTTCCTCACTTGGGGAATTGTTAATGTCAAAATACTGCCGAAGGACTCTGAGTTGGTCATCAGTGATCCGCGTTCGTGGCCTCTTGTTCTGCTGCTGCTGGAGAAGGCTGGGGTTGAGCTGATGCTGGTACAACTGGGCCAAGTCGGCGGGCAGGGGGTCTACGGGGCCCAGCTGAGGCGGCAGCTGTGCTGGCAATGTCTGCAGGGGCATGGTTTGCATCATGAGTGGTGAGAAGATGGGCAGTTCCATCGGCATCGAGAGCTGGGTGAGTGGCACAGATGGCTGGGCTGGTGCGATGGTGGGAGAGGTGATGGGTGGGGCAGAAGTAGGGATGGCAGGAGCAGCAGCCGGCTGAGGTGGAGCTGGCGGGAGCGGAGGCGGGGGCGGCGGAGGCGGGGGCGGTGGCTCTGGGGTCTGCGGCCGCAGCGGGTACAGTTTGTCGTAGTGTTCTCTGTATTGTTTGGCAAATCTCTCTAACTGCTTAAAGGGAAAGTAATGTTGGTGAACGTGCTCTTGGTGGCTCTTCAGGATGAGGATGTTTGAGAAGAACTTGCCGCACGTATCGCACTCCAGCTTTTCCAAGTTCTCACCTTGCTCTGTCTTCCCATTTTTCTTCTGCCCCTTTTGCTTGTTCTCGTTGTACTGAATGACGAGCTCGAAGCCAAAGTTCTCCAGCAAGGCTTTGGTGGCATTGCCCCTGGCGTCGGAAGCAATCCGTGGAGGCAGTATGGAGGGTTCCGAACTGCTGCCCGGCACAAAGTCCTTCTTCTCCTTGGGCTTTAAATTATCAGGAAGAGACTCTTTCAGTGTTACATTATTGTCTCCCCTCTCTGCGATTTCCCTTTCCCGTGGGGTTTCTTTATCTTTCTCCTTCACTACGGATTTATTCTTCTTCTCTGGGTGCTGGCTCTGCTGTAACAGGACGGAGTGGGGTTGTGACAAGGACAGCTGACCTTGCTGCTGCTGCAAGAGCTGTGGATGGCTCTGCTGAGGGAGCTGAACTTGTGCCTTCAGGTCCTCCAGCAAACTTGGACCCGTCCCAGTCAATGTCAGTGCACCACTGGTGACAGGCAAGCTGACTTCTGGATTCAGCTGGAACTCAGCACTGGGAATGTAGAATGGGAACAGAAGATGCTGCTGCTGCTGCAGCTGCAGAAGGGTCTCAGTGGTCATCGGAAAGTGCGGCAAAAGTGCTGGGTTGAAGAGCTGGGACTGCAGGAGAGCAGCTTGCTGCTGCAGCTCCTGCTGCAGGTGGGCCTGGACCTGTGCCTGTGCCTGTGCCAAGGTTTGAACTTGCTGCTGCTGCTGCTGCTGCTGCTGTTGCTGCTGCTGTTGCTGCTGCTGCTGCTGCTGCTGCCTGGATGCAATCATGTCTGCCAGCTTCTTGCGGTTCACCTCTTTGGGCTCCGAAGGGGAGGAGATGTTAGTGCTTACAGCGTTACCCAAGGGAGGAATTCCCATACTGTCACTGGAGACCTGGTTGAGCAGGCTGGGAATGGGAGTGGTGCCTGAAGTGCTCGTGCTGGTGGTTGCAAAAGCATTGCTGTTGCTGGCACTCACGGGGCTCGGTGTGGATGAACCCAGGGAGAGGCTGCTGCTGCTGCTGCTGTTGCCGGCTCCGTTGCTGCTGCCGCCGGCTGCCTCCAGCTTGGCTGCACGAGCCTTGGTCTGGTGCAGGACAGACCTCATGTGGATCTCCAGAGTCGAGCTCTGGCTATAGGCCACGTTGCAGGTGTTACACTTGAAAGGTTTGTTGTCTGGGCTGCTGGTAGGCTCGGGTTGCCCAGTAGCAGACTCCTGGAGGGCTCGTTTCAGTTTATGCAGATGAGAAACGGAATTGTAATGGACCAGGAGAATGTTCTTCTGCGTGAAGGACTCCTTGCAGACTGTGCACTTGTATGGGCGAGATGGATCTAGAAATTTCTCCATAGTGAAGTTAGGGCCCTTCCTGAAGGGTAAGGCCCTTTTTGGTTCTGAGCCAGAGTCCTCTTGCACAGACCCCGAATCGCTGCCTGTTGGGCTCTGCTTATCTTCCAGGTCGCTCTCTTCCTCCTTATCTTCCTCGACTATTATTGTGTGGTCCTCGGCAAGCGTGGGGTCACCCATAGCGAGGAGGTCCCCGTTGACTAAGAGGCCACCGTACAGCTGCTGAATGTCAGCCTCGCTCAGCTCCAGGTGGCTGGTTTCCAGGTGCTTCTTCAGGGCCTGGAAGGTTCGGAAACTGCGCTGGCAGAGGCAGCACATGGTGGCTGCCCGGATGACGTGGTACTGGGAGTGGAGCTGCAGCTTCTCAATGGTTTTGAAGGCCAGGCTGCACTGGTTGCAGCGGTACTTGTAGACGTGGCGGTCAGAGACCGGCAGCTGAGGCCGCTTGGCATGGACGTCGTTGAAGTGTGTCTGCAGGGCTGCTGAGCTCTTGAACACCTGGCTGCAGCCCTTCTTCCAGCACAGGAAGCCAGAGTCCTCCCGGGCAGCGCCTGGATCAGCTGGAGTGGGCTTGGGGTCCCCGCTGTGCTCTGTACTGTCTGATGGCAAAAGGGTCTTTCCCACATCCTCAGAGATCTCTGTGAAAACAGAATTAGATCAAACCCAAAAATTACACAGCACACTATGGTAGGTCAACACCCCCTTTCAGTCCTGAATACTCTGTGGTTTTTAATCTCCATCATGACAAGTATTTCTAACATTTCTCCTCTATCTTCATTCGTTTCAATACCAGCCCATTAACCTCATCATGGCCCATTGCATAAACCTACACAATTTACTTCCTTGCCCACTTTGAATATCTGGAAATTATTCACACACACATCCCCTAGTGCATTTATCACCTTCAATTCTCCCTTTCAGGCAAAAGCCATTCAGCCACCTCTGTCTTCACTGCTCCTTTTGATGTCCTGCCTATTTTTGAAAAAGAAGGTTCATCAAACTGAACACAGTATTTGAGTCTTGGTCCTATCAAAGAGAGGATTAACAGGAATGAAACCGGTCCCTGACCAGGTGTGGAGCTGGGGGAGTGGTGGGACTGTGGACCTCATTGACCTGTACTCACCAGACTGTTTCCCCAGCTCCTCTGCACCTGAGTTCCCATCCTTCTCTGGAGCAGCTGCCGGGAGGAACATGCTGCTGGGCATCATCACCTCAGGGGTTGTCACCTAGAGACAGGGGGAAAGGAGATAGGGAGAGGAAAAACACAGGAGAATATTTTAAACATCTTCAGTGGCAAAACTAGACATCGGTATTGTGGAGTCAGAGGCATCATTTTTCACAGCTCACTGAAGACTCGTATTTATTAGACAAAGCTCAAATCAGTCAAAAGTGTTTCTACAGTTACATTCTGGACATAATTAGCAGTGCACACTTGAAGAATAATCTTATTATTAATATTTTTCCTTTATGTAGAATTCAGACTTTGATCACTGACAATGTTTTGTCATGGGCTGTGAAACTTCTTGTGCAACCAATTAGGTAGATAAGTTGAAAGGCCCACCTTAAGCTGCTGAAAACATAATAAGGCCCCTAATTAAATCATACCTAGTAAAGTACACTGTAATCTTGAACCAGGGAGCATTGCAGCACTGTTTTCAAAGTGTATCGATGCGGGGAAAGGAGGGGCATGAGAAAGAAAAGTACAAATAAGGAGAGAGGTGACAAAGGAAAGGATGAATAAGGAAGGACTAAAGAGAAAGCAAATTGTGAAATAAAAAGCTTTTGGTAACCCTTTCCTTGCTCTGAATGATGCGTTCCCTTTGTCCCTCTTCAAGTATTTGGCTAGATCCTGCACCAGCAAAACCAGTGCAGTGCTGGGACACCACTGCTTCTAAAGAGCTGGAGAATCGGCATGGAGAGGCTGGAGCTGGAGAGGCTCTTTGGGAGAGCCAAATACGCACACTCACCCTGTTCTAGAAAACTGTTTCTTTGGATATACCTAGTCACAAACCATCTCACCAGCAGCGTGCACATTGCTGGCATCAGATGCAGGACAATGAATGTCCTTCTGAATGTCTGGAGCCACTGTCTCACACTGCTGGAACAGCAGGGAGCCCAGGGAGCTGGGCAGCCCTGACACCCAGGGAGCGTTCTTCTTTCACCAGGTGCTCCTGCTGATGCCTGTGATGTTCCTGCTCCCAGCTTCCCACTGCTGGGAAGGTGAGGCACAACTAAACATTCCCATTAAGGTGTGAGGCAAAACAAGCCTCTCCATTCTTCTGCAAGATATGGAGAGGGCATCTGAACCCTGGATTTCAGGAGAGAGACAATATGTGTGGAGGCTGCATGCCATGTACCTGGCTTTCTGCACAGCTGAGGACCACAAGGCTCTGAGTGAACTGCAGGAGACAGGAGCACACCTGTGGTGAGGATGAAGCTCATGGAAAACCTCAGGATGAAACAGTGGCACAGAAGTGGCTGCGGAGCTGTGACCTGGGCTGTGAGGGACACAGAGCTTCCACCCCTTCCTGGGCCAGTCAGTGCACGGCAGTGAGTGCCAGGTCCCATGGAGCAGCAGAGAAGGCAGCTGACACATCCCAGGAGGGGAGCTTAGTACACCAAACAATCCACTTTCCACTCTAAACAGAAGCATCTGATGGCTGTGGGTGGTGGGCTGGGAGACGTGAAAGGTCACAGAGTAATTTCCAGCAGCTGGGCTTGGAGAAGGGGGACGAGTATGGACACCGAGAAGGGGAGGCAAGAAGAGACCGTCCCTCTCAGCTCTAGCAGCAGGAAGAGCCTGCTTTCCTAAGATCTTTAGGAACTATGAAAAATAAATCATGAGAAATTAAAAAAAACCCCAACAGAGTAGAAAAAGAATAAAATTATCTAACACCTCAGCTGCACATCATTATGGAGCTGTGGCTTTTCATAGGCGTTACAGTACGGCAGCCATCCCCACCACCACGCTCAGTACGACGGATCAGTAATTGTTTTCATACACTTTAATTAGAAAAACTCAGATGGCTATGAATAATAATGGAAAAGAGAGACTTTTGCACTTGAAAGGTTGAAGTCAATCAAGTGTGAATGACGGCAAAAAAGAAAAAAAAAAGACACCAATTCATCAGGCCTCTGTTGTCTCGCCGCGTCTTTAATCATAATTCCTGATTGGGATTCAAGAAGGCAGTAAGCAGCGGTTCTTTGTCTGCCTTCACCTTCCGTCAATTAACTCTCCCCGAAATATAATCATCAACCTCACATGCTCCTCTGCATCTTAATCTGGGGCTCCAAACCTGCAAGTCCTGCCCTATATATGTTTAAGTAATTACCTTTATCTACCTGCATCTCCACAGCCACCATTCCTTCCTTTCCTTCCATCCTCCCTCCACCACAGGGAGGGGAAAAAAAAAAAAAAAAAAAGGAAAGTTATTTAAATTGTTCCTAGTAATTACATTAGAGTAGAAGGTCNAAAAAAAAAAAGAAAAAAAAAGGCAGGGGAAAAAAAAGGCTTTGGTACATTAAATTGCTACAGGCACAAAATTCCCAAAGGCAAACAGAAAAAAAGCTTGGAAAAAAGTGCAGGAAACTAGAAATTCTGGGTATGGATGTGGGAACTGCGGCAGTGCAGCCATGGTCTGGCCTTGGGGAGCAAACCACTGGAAACAAGACACTGGTCAGCAACGGGACCCACTCTAGTCCTCTGGCTCCATCCAGGCTGGTCCTGCCCCCTTCCTACACCATGATCCAGGGCAGGACCCTCTGTCCTTTCATCTCCCTGGACCAGCCCCGTGCAGGTGGCAAAGATACAACGAGTGCAAACGGGCTGCACATCCCAAATCACTTTGCACTGACATGGAATTCCAGACTGCCTTTTTTGAAGGGTTTTTCCTTTCACACTGCAAAAACATCCGAGGACATCTCATTCCCTTGCACCTGCAGAATTTGCCTTGCACGCGGAGGCTGCTTTTCATACAAACCAAGAGTGGGGGCACCATGGGGCAGGAAGGTGCAGTGGACCACGGCTCCCTGGCAGGCGAGACAGGAGCGGTGCTCTGCGACACAGCATTTTGTACTGCAGGTGTATTTCATGGCATTAACTGTTCCGGGGATGGAGAGGAGTGTGTTTTTCTGGAGCACAGCCCGTGTTAGTGCGTGCGGCTGTCAAACGCTCTCCACCTCCCTCTCACCTGCACAGGCGATACCTGGTGTGTCATCCTGGCATCCCTCCTCACTCAGCTTGGCAATCCCTCCCCCTCCTTGATTCCTGTCTACCTGTTCCCACGTCTCCAACACTGTTTTACAACAGCAACATGTCAGTCAGTGTGAGCCATTACTAACATACAACCCTCCAGCTGTGAGTTCTACAAATGTGGTTTGTCTCCTCCCTTCCCTTCTCCTGTTCATACCTGTTCTTTTCTGTCTAACACCAAGCCGTACTCCCTGTGTGGCTGCAGCTACCATCTCCTGGCCCATAAGTCACCAGCAAAGCTCACTGCAGCATGGCACCTCTGTCTCAGTCACCCCGGACCCACTCCTGTGCACAGCCTGAGCACCACCCCTGCAGCTCTGACAGCTAAGGTCCTTCTGTGTTCTCCTACTGTTACCACACAGAAGGTCCTTAGAGGATGGGAAGTTGCTGGACAAGCCTCTCTGCTTCCAAGGACCCTATGTTTTGGGTGAAATTCAGACCCCTTCAGCAGATAAAATGTCTTTATGATGATGAGATCCATGGAGAGGCAGGCGCACCCCTCTTTGGTGGCCATTTCTATGGACACAGTGGCCCAGCGAGGACTGTTACAGAGCACCTGAGGACTGACGGGCCAGGTCTCCTGCCTCCCTGCCCCACCAGGATCCTCAACAGATCACACACACCCTGACACCAATGAACCTGTCACCCCTCTGCAGAACAACCAGTGGGCCCACTCCTCACTGGTGACAACCTCCAGCAGTGACAAGCACAGCTCCTGCCACCACCAGATCTACTGGATTTTTAAAAACCAAATGCAGAGCTGCTCGTGTGCAGGGCTGGAGGCTCAGAGCCCAACACCCATCAGTAAGACACCTGCATATTGCTGACATATCCGAAAAATTACTCTTGGCTGGTGTGAGCAGACAGCTCCCCTCACGCTGCACCTGCCTGTGCTGACTGTCCACGGACTCCGAATGAGGGGATGGTTCCTCTGAATATACCCCAAAATGCTGAAATCATGTGGCTCTGAAAAGAAAACCTCTAGAAGAGGTCTGAGAAGATACATCACTGTCCCCATGTCTATAAACCAGGGGAAATACAGACGGGAGGGAAGGTTCCCCACCAGACAAAGGAGGTAATTTCCATTACAAAGAGAGAGAGAGAGGGTGCTGGAGTGAAAAGCTTCATTAGACTCCGAGAGGCAAAGTGATGGCAGTATACCAAGGTCACTTCTAATTTAGACCATCTAATTGGCAAACATGGCTCCAAATGGCTATCATCTCACAGGGCTCAGAATTAATGAAGCCCGATTATTTTCATTACCTTCATCCGAGATGGAGAATGAGACACAGAGTGAGAGGGAAAGGGGGGAGAGGGAGGGGGCGAAAAGGAGGGAGAGAGAAAAATTGAGTGACAGCAGAAGGGAGAGAGCAATAAGAAAAGACAATGGGAAAGAGGGTAAAAATGTAAAGATAGCAGAAGGGGGAAGTGAGATGGTAGGGATGGGCAGGAATGACTCCTGGAGCAAGGGAGAAAAGAAAAAGCTGGAAAGATGGCTGGAACACTGGGAAGATGCCCTAAAATGAGGAAGGGAAAGCTGACAGCAGAGATGATGAGACAGAAATGTGCAGAAAGATAAGGCTGGCTGCGGGAGGAGGGAGAGCTCCTGCTCCCAGAGGCTCTTGGGAAGCCGTCCTCTCTCCCAGCTCCAGCCCATCAGTCTCGTCCATCGCCTGCATGGGTGCACCTCACCCTCATCATGGGGCCCTGCGGAGCCCAGCGGGCCCAAGCAGAGGCTGTGATGGGAAAGATGGAGCCTGGCCCTGCTCAGAGAGGTTGAGATGCCACGGAGAGAGAACGTGGCCACGTTCATCCACCAGCCCCATGTAAGGGAAGCTGCAGGAGATGGGGGGACAGCGTGAGCTCCAGCCGCTGTCCCTGTGTGGCACTGGGGCATGGCATGTGCTGTGTTCCTCAGGCAGCCCCGCCAGCCCCTGTCCCTGCGTCGGGGCTGGTGGGAGGACATGGGGTCCCATGGGACAGCCAGCCCGGCTGCTCGCTGATATGAAAAGGAGGGAGCACGACCAGGCAGCTTGGAGATGCTGAGCGCAAGCAGGAGCCGTTACCATGGCAACAGACATATTAGACACTGCAGGTTCCTGAACGGCGTCTGATAAGGTGTTATTAACTGGAGCCTCCTCCAACACCGAGCGCAGAGACGCTGCGGCGAGAGGGACCTGGCTCTCACTGATGGGGCTGCAATTCCCTCGTGGTGGCACCAGCACCCGATGCGCGCGTCAAACCCAGATGGCATCTTCATGACAATCAGCAAAATTAGGACCCTCTGATGCTGCCATGTGCTGCACAAACCATACTGATTGCTCAAAACATTGTCACAGAATACAGAAAGACCCACCTTCTTCACCCCATGCTGCGAGACCTGGAGGAGGAGAGGCAACCTTCTCCCCAGATGTGCCTCTAGATGCCAGAAGGAAGAAAGGTGGGAAAACCAGGAACATGCACGAGGATGAACATCATGACTGAGCCAGTCTCTGCAGATCCTTGCAGAGCCCTGCGGCCCTGCTCTAGCACAGTAGTGTGCTCACCTAAGGGACTGTCCCTGATCTGCTCTGCAGAGCATCCTGAGCTCTGTCACGAGGGGCTCCTGCCATTCCCTCATATCCTGGAGGACACAGATGAGCCTGAGGATGGACCAGCCCAACACTCCCACTTCAGACCATGCATCCTGCCCATGCACCCTGCCTGGCTCAAAACAAACCACTCCACACCAGCATAACAGCTACCCCGAACAAACTGGCTACGCCTGCTGGCCTAGGGAAGGGGCTTGGCTTCTGCTCCCTGATCTTAGAAAGCCAAACACCTGCCACCAATGTAGTTAAGAGGTGAACAAGAGCCGTTCAAACCTTCAGAAGGTATTTACACACCTGAGCAGCACCAATGAAATGGACACAGGTCACAGAGGCCGTGGTCTCTGGGATGGGACAGCTCCGTGACCCAGGTGCACAGGCAGCCAGTATGGCAGAGCTACACCCTGAGAAGCCCTGAGTGGACAGGCAGCTAGTAATGCAAAGCAGGAAGATAAGAGCATAAAGGCATTTATGGAGCAGGAACTGGAATAGGCTGCCCAGAGAGCCTCTGGAGTCTCCTTTCCTGGAGATACTCAAATGCTGTCTGGACACAATCCTGAGCAACACACTCAAGGGACCCTGCCTGAGCGTTGGACTGGAGTAGCTCCAGTGGTCCCTCCCAAGACTACTTGTGATTCTGTGACTCTGTGACTCCTGTCTTCGAGAAGGAGTCACAAAAGGAATCACAGAATCACAGAATCATTAAAGTTGAAAAAGACCCTTAGTCTTCCAGTCCAACCATCAACCCAACACCACCACCACCACGTTAAACTGTGTCCTCAAATGCCACATCCACATGATTTTTGAACACCTCCAAGGGTGGTGACTCCATAGCTTCCCTAGGCAGCCTGTGCCAGGGCTTTCCAAGCCTTTCCATGAAACAATTTTCCCTAATATCCAATCAAAACCTCTCCTGGTGCAGCTTGCAGCTAGTCCTCTTGTCCTGTCACTTGTTATGCGGGAGAAGAGACCTACCCCACCTAGCTCTAACCTTCTTCCAGGGAGTTGTAGAGAGGAAGAGTGACAGAAAGAGAAGACAAGAAAACTGTAAGAGAACAGCTGGGTCATGCTGCATGTGCTTGCTCAGAAGACGTCACAGAAGGGAGCTGATAAAGAACATCAGTGTTACAACAAACACATTTACCTCCAGTGCCAAGAACTGGTAAAGAAGGGAGAAAACAAACAGAAACAGGGTGCAAGAAAAAAACCACAAAGAAAGAACCAGCAGGAATCAAAATAAACACTTACTTTATATACTAGATGACAAGTTCTTAAATGTAGACATAACCTTGCATCAAATATTATACCAAAGAAACAACAGGAACAATATATCCCATCAGCCTCTGCATCTTTCAGAAGCTTCTGCACAAGCTGCCATCCCATGCACTGACCTCATCAGGTCAAGGAAATTGTATTTATCTTGATTTCACACGGAAGTCACTCAACACTTGAGCTTCACAGGGGTCAAGTAGGGGCACAACATACCAGGATTCAGCAAATCTTGACAGCAGAGCTCTGACACGTGAAGGAGCTGACCACCACAGCAACTCTCTGCTCCTCACCTTTGTGGGGATGGCAGTGGACATGCCAGGAGGGCAGTGGCCATGCTGGGATGGCAGCAGCCATGCTTGTTGATACAGCCACTTACCGTCATGATGAGTTTCTCGACACAGTCAGGTGACACGCTGTGCAGGTGGGTGAGGTGCAACTGCAGGTGGATCTTGTTGTTCAGCATGTCCTGGCAGAGGGGGCAGCGGAGCATGGGCTGCACCGAGTGTTGGGTCATGGCGTGCACCCGCAGCCGGTTCACGTCTGTGTTGCTGTACTTGCAATATGGACACTGGTACATCTGCGGAGCAGAAAAATGAATCACACAGCTCTTCCAGCTGCTGCTTTCCTCTCTTACACCCAACCCTCAATAATTTGAGGCCTTCTACCACCAGTTAGCACCTTTCACCCTCTTTCTTCCATTTTATTCTTGCTTTGGCACATTGGAAACACATTACCTGCACAGAAAGATGGGTTCTTCCGCCTTACCTGCTCTGATTTGGTCTCCTCTGAAGTTTTTGACCACTTAAAGGAGAGAGGCGACTCAGAGCTGCTGGGAAACGATATCCGCTTAGAGGATGCTGGAGGCTCCGTCAGCTCTTTCTCTGGCTGGCTGGCTGGTGCTGCAACAAAAAGGGATTCACATCAGGACACCCCAAAGAGGCAGAGGTTGGACGATGACAGTGCTTGAGCCCGGACATTCTACACACGGACACTCTGAAATGCGTTTGCCCTGGAGAGGGCTGGTGGTTGTGGCTGTCAGACCAACTGATGGCACCTGTGCTGGCAGCAGCAGTGCTGTTGGGATGGCTCTGGCCAGCTCAGCCCATGCCTCCACAGGAGTCTGGTGCTTCCTAGCACATGGTCCTGCCAAAATCCTGATTTTGGTGGGACCCGGCCAACGGGACCCAAACACTCCCACTGTGATAAGCCCAGGAAAGGCCATTTTATTCCAGCCAAACAGAAAAATGCAAACAAGCCCTGAAGTCAACAGCAAAACACTCCACGAATTGTGGCACTGGGAGAAGCACATCCCTGACCTTTCTCCTCCCCCGAACCCTGGCTGCCTTCAGTACATAAATTTGTGGGACATCTATTATTTAAAAACTGTAAGGACAAGTATATTATACACAGCCCCCATCTCCTCCTCCCCGAACACACATTCATAACGGTACTTTAATCTGTCTCGAATCGACTTCAAACCCATTTTGCCCTTAATGGGAGTTATTCATTTTCACTTGAAAGGTAATATCTGACAGCTGGATATTTAATATGATGGATCAGCTGCCGATTAACAAGGCGCTGTAGCATTCTCAGACCAGTCCCCCATACTCTTCCCCCTGTCTCCTACTCAACTTGTGAACCTGCTGGTATCTGCTCCTTGTTTCAGATGATAACCATCAAGAGTCAGATCCCAGCAAACTGCTTCCTTCCCAAAGAGCCTTCTGTGCACTGGCATGAGCTGTATTTCCAAATGCACCATATCACAGCGGACAATACAATTCCCATTTCTAACTACCTTCCCTGCCAGTCCCCATCTCTGCATTCAGCTGAACAGAGGCAAAATAAGTTCCAGGAGAGGCAAAACAAGTATTACAAACAGGTTAAAGGTACTGCCAGACGGACGCAGGGATTAGAGGATTTGATCTGGGACTCCTGGTAGGCTTGTCCATACCGAATGGGCTTGGAAGTGATCTTGTTCCCCGCAGCACTGCCGACTGCATGCCTGGTGCTTCATGCCTGGCTGGGCAGCAGCCTCCATGCATGCATGCACAGTCCTGGCTGTACCTGAAACCCAAACCCCAGGACTCTGCTGTGCCAACTCCACGGAAATATCCAAACCAGGCGTGGAGTGAGTCTGCAGTGTCAGTGCTGACTGACGGACACCATCACTGATCCTGCTCTGCCCTCACAGAGTGACGGGCTGCTCTGCTCAGCTCAGCTCACTGCTTGAACAGAGACTCTCCCTGGCCTTCACAACTGCAAAGGGCTTAAAGATGTCTGCAGGGCCAGAGCTGACCTTCCTTGCTTCCTATAATAAACGTGCTTGGAGCATTAGGAACATGGCACCGCTCTGCTGCTCCTCCACTGAGGAACACAGTCTCTCCTGGAGGGTTTGGGGAGGAGAGACCATCACCAAGAGCCAGCGCTGTGGTGGGTGAAGGACCACCCTGCCTTAAAATGTCCTGCCCGAGCTGTGTGTGATGTGAGTGGCCCTTGTCAGGAGCCTGATCCCTGCTGACACTGTCCAGTCCTCAGTGTGACCTCGGACACGGACATGCCAGCCCCGATCAGGCAGTCGGGTGTTGGGACGAGCAGCTGGAGACCCCAGGTCTGCCAGGGTGGTCTGGCACAGCCATGTGAACCCTGCTCTACACCTGCCCTGGGCGGGGATGACAGTGACAGTCATGGCTTCAGGTCCCTTTAGACCTCTCTAGCCCAGGAGGTGACTTGGCTCCTGTGTGCTCCACACTGTGTCCCTGCACTGGGCACTGACTACTGCCAGCTGCTCACCAGTGGAGTGTTGCTGGATGTAGTGACTGAATTCAGCTGAACCATCAGCTACCCCAGCCTGCTGAACACCAGCTCCAAGCTTGGGAGACACAACAGGGTATTTTCTCATCTCCTTTCTACTGTGAAGCAGCCTGCTTAGAATTAGGAACAGGTAATTAAAATGTAGCATCTCCTAAGTGTCCAATTTCATTAAATGCACTTGATCCAACCCCATAACATTAATCCTTCAAAATTATTGATGATTGTCCAGACCCAAGAAAAACTGATTTGTTGCACATGGGATATTTATTTTAAGTATTAGTTTTTGAGTTGACAGCTCAACTGGGAATTTTAGCACCAAGACTGTAGTTTATTGTTGATAAACAGTCAAATGCACAAAATGACACATTCAGTCCACATCACAGATGATCAGAGGAATTAAGAACTCTCTGCTACCAGGAGAAATGAGGACACAGCTTGGCACTTGCCTGCAGAGCTCTGAGCATAGCATGGGACCTTCTGTCTGTGCAGAGAGGACAGGACAGAATGTCCTGAGCTCACAAGGTTCAAAAGGCCATGGCCTCGATGGGCTGTGTGGCACTGGAGCACACGGAGACACTACCTGTGCCATGACCATGGCCAGCATCTTGCTTCCAGGTCCAGGCCTTGCAGGGCAGAAAAAGGAAGTTTGAAGTACGATGTATGCCTACATATCTGATAGTACTGTTATTACTTTGACTCTTTAAACGGATTTAGTTCAGATTTGCTGACTTAGAGGGAAATCTGCATTTCTCAACAAATGTCCTCTAAAAGCCAAGTGCGATGGGGCAGGGCTGCCACAGCACTTCTGGAGATCTACTGATCTTCTCGCTCTTCTCAGCAGCTTCTGCTTTTCAGAGGAGGAGGAGAGATCCTCCCTGGGATTATTCCAGAGGCGAGACAGGCACTTCCTTGGAAGTGGGGGCCTTTTCTTTGCTGGTTCCAGACGCAAAGCCAGCATGGATCCCCTGAACTGCTGCTCTCCATCCTGGTGGGAAAGAAGTCACCACCCACCTCCTAGCCATCAGATTCTTTTAGCTAAAGTATCACTGACAGCCCCTTCATCTAAACTTCCATCTCCCAACCAAGCAACATAATGGAAAAGCCAATTAAATGATTATTAATTCATGCTGCTTTCCGTAAGCCAGAGGTTCTCATCTCCCTGCATTCCGTAAACCAGCTTGCCACTTGCCCTAGAAATTTACAGTGGGGTTTCTGCTATTGCCATTGATTTAAACGCCACCAAAAAACTCCCTGCCACGAAGTCCAGCTGTTGGCCTGGGAAAGCTCTCAGTGAGACCAGGGAACTGTATTTTCACTGCCTGAAAGAAAACAGCATTCTGTGTTTGGTAGGGTCTCCTTCCTCAAATCACCTCAACGTTTTCCTGGAGCCATCACTTAGCACTACAAGTCCTCGGACCAGTGGGAGCTGGTCCTGTGCCACACAGCCCTGTGCCATCAGCGCCCAGGGCTGCTGCCTCCTGTGCCAGTACAGCAGCGGTGTGTCTCCCAAAATCCAGGGCTAGTTTATCTGTTTCATCCATTCTCCAGAAACTGCCATGATCCAGGAATGGCCAGAGCCCCCACGGACCCCTGGGGAAGGGCACGGGGCACCCAGGGTTGCTGCAGCGCTGCTGCCTCCTCAGTAATACACAGCCAACATTTCCTCCTCAAACACTGCCTGTTTAATTCCCCATTCCCTGAAGGAACTTCTGTTCTAATCAGCTACTGTAGGCACACTACCAGGCCTGTGCACTACCTGTTGCTCTACAGCATTTCTTAGCTCTGTGTTTGACAGTAACTCGATTGACAGGTAAATGCCCCACACTCAGCACAAGCACTCTGCACCCGTCCTCGCTGCTGCCTCATATGGTTCCAGCCCTGAAAATGGCTGATAATTTGTTTTTCTAATGCTGTGTCATACCTTCCCACCTGCAGCGAGTACCCATAGCTGAATTACTACTAAATATTCATATCCAGAAGCTCCAGCCACCACCAGACTTCCCTGCCTTGCTCCATATGAACACAGAACACCCAGCAGATGCCTCTGTGAGATGCCAAGCAGCACCAGGGGTTCATGGAGGTGGCACTTTGCTTGGCACTGCAGATCCCTCCTGCAGCCCACTTCAGTTCCTGCAGCACCTCCGATGCCGCCGGAGCCCAGCACACCCGGGAATCAGCCAGCCGCTGCATGGAGCCACCCGGCCCAGACATGTTTCTGGGCTGGAGCTGCCACCCAGGAGCCTTTTGTGCTTCATATATCCTTGGAAAAACACAGTTACAGGCAACCTCCCAGTCCTTCTCTCCTATCCCCTGTCCCAGGTTTCCCTCGCCCAGGCGCCAGTGCTGGGAGTGGGAGTGTGCCCCTCGTCCCCTTCCTCCCAGCCTCTCAGGCCCCCAAAACACCCCAGCCATTAAGTGCTCCACAAATGCCAGATATTAAAAAAAAAGCAGCAAAAAGCAGCCGGGGGGAGGAGCAGGAATAGATTTCCGTCAGGATGTGCCTGACCTGTTTTTTTCAATTTCAGTAATTAGAAAGGCAGTCGGCCTGTAGGAATTATTCATAAACTGCAGGAGCTGTGCAGTATACATTTATGTTAAACATGTCAAATCCGATTGAAATCATGCCTGCCAGCACCATACTCCATAAACACACTTTTCTGCAACAATTTCCCAGCTCTCAGCAGCCCATTAATACTTCCTTTAATAGCAATCTACCACGGATTTGAATCGGGGACGGTCCATTGCACTAATTGCTCTGTTAGGTGAGCATCATGGATTAAAAAAAAAAAAAAAAAATCATTAACAAAAATAAAAGCCCTTCAGGCCAGTCCTCCAGAAAGATTTCATTTCAATCTATACTTTAAGTAGACTTTGTTTCTTGTTTTTGTGGAAAAACCTCTGATATTCTCAGTGTACCCAACGGACAGTGCATTAAGGAAGCCTCTGGTAGCTGGGTCACTGCTGGTGATGGGCTCCTCCATCAGAGAGATGAACCAGCACCACCCCAAATCTGAGAGGCCTTGTACTGCAATGAGCAGGGCTTCAGCTGAGTATC
This sequence comes from Orthonyx spaldingii, assembly GCA_013397795.1. Lineage (NCBI taxonomy): Eukaryota > Metazoa > Chordata > Aves > Passeriformes > Orthonychidae > Orthonyx > Orthonyx spaldingii. The sequence goes on along the minus strand of VZTJ01006799.1, from coordinate 419,659 downwards.
CATCATCTACATCCTGTCTTAAAAACGGAGTCAGGATCAGCCACGATTCCCTTCCCCCTTGTTGGTTTGCTTGCGGTAAATCTCACATTAGTCATGACAAGATAATGTCTAACACTGAGCCATCGGCACACAGCATCTCCCTGCTCCAGTGTGGAGGCACTGCCATCTTCCAGAACCTTCCAGAAACCACAGAGATGTCTGTGAAAATCAAGATCCAATGAGTCCTTGCATGGGATGGAATTTTTCCCACGTATACTCAATTGAAAAGTATCACCTAAAAATTGTTTCTGCTTCACATTATTCCATTTTAAAATAAATACAAAGAACGAATCAATAAATTTATTTTGCAGTTGAGACATTTTGACAAGTTTACAAAGACAACAGAGGTTTTCCCCTTGGTTCTGACACTAACCCCAGCACAGGCTGTGCCTGGACTGTACCCACCGTGGTGCAGACCCTCACCCCTGAGCTGGGCCAGGGAGATGGGCAAAGGAACTCAGTGTCTTGTTACAGATCTTACAAACCTTTAAGAAAGTGGAAGAAATAAACCCCTGTGCGCAGTGAGGAAACCGAAGCACAAGGGGGACTAAATTGTTGAGGAACGCAATGATCAAACTGCAGGTGATGAGCAGCAAAAGGGTCTGTCCCCCTCCCCTTTCACAGGTCCCGTCACTGGCATTCAGCCCACACATCTCCTGCCCCATCTCCATCTTCACAGAGTCACCTGGCTCAGAGGTTTCTCCAAAGGTCAGCCAGTCCATCCAAAGCAGGATAGACTGAGCCTGCCTCATTCCCAACGGCAGCTCCTCTAATTTTCTTGAAAGACCTCTGACGAGCCTTCCCAGAAAACCCACTCCAGTGCTTAAGCCACAGGCTGTACAGGAGGACTTTTTAAAATTTATTATCTAACGTCAATCTTTGTCCCTTCAACTTAAGCCCTTTGTGTCTTGTTGTCTGTATCCTCAACATGAAGAACAAATTATTTCCTTCCTTACAGATGCATTTCATGCACAAGAAGACTTATCTTGTCCTCCTTGGTCTTTTTTTTGGGTCAAATAAGCCTGTTCATTCCACTTTCTCCTCCCGACTGATGTCGCTCTGTTCTGGGCCGTTCCTGCTGTTTGGGCTTTCTGAAATTGCTGCCCAGCCTCCCCAACACCCCAGCTCAGGAATGGAGAGCTTTCCAGTACTAATGAAACCCACCAATGGCACAATATTGTCATCTACACCACAATGTCTGTGCTTCATTTCAGCCTGTCCTGAAAAGTGGCATCGAAAGCCTTCCCAAGGAGACGCTGACTCCAAACAGGACCTTCTTCACACAAAGGGAAATTGGGTCGTGTTGACATGATTTGTTCTTGACAAATCTGTGTCGACTGTTCCTCATCTCATTATCTTCCCATCAGCACTTACAAACAGTTGTTTGGTCAATTCCCGGGAAAATCTGGGGCAGAGATGGCAGGTGTACAGTTCCCCAGCCACTCCTTCAGTCAGGGACAAGCCCCGTGTCTGTGCGTCACCGCACCTCCCCTCTCCTCTGCACAGCACAAGAGAGAGCAGCTGGCAGGTTTGATATGCTCCAGGCACCGTCTCCCAACACCCAGGTACGGCACAGCAGGTCAGGGACAAGGTTCAGCACCACCAAGTGCTCTGCAGCCCATTCCCGGGTAGCTGGGGGGCGGGTTCTCCCCACGGTGCTGCTGGCACGGGCTGTGCTGCTCTGCTCAGTGAAGGCGAATACAAAGAAGGCTTCATGTTCTCTAGCTTTATAACACTGTGGTCACAGCCTTCCCCTGCTGCCCAGGGCAGGGGAACCTCCCTGTGTCGGCAACCTCCTCCTCCTCCTCCTCCAAGGAGAGCTTCCCAGTACTGCCTGCTCTCCTCCCTGCTCGCTTGTACCGGGTTGTCGTGCCCCTGTACACTTCTCTTCTGGGGCTGTCAGGAATAACCTGACCCAGTTTCTATCCCTTCCCATGCCTGAGGTGCAGGAGGACTTGTCAACACAGCCATGTTCCTCGAGGGACAAGAGCAGAAACATGATCAAGGTGTGGTGCCTGCTTTGCACACCTGCTGGACAGCAACAATTGGTAACGTTATCTTGCTTTAATTAAAGTTCAGGGCGGTGTTGTTACAAGTTTGGAAGCAGGGCCTGAGTTCAGTGCCAGCACATGACACGCAGCTTGACTTGCACAAGGCCGGTCCCATGCTCCACGGGCTCACACGCCCGCTCTGGGTGCTCCCCACACAGTTCTCTGTGCAGACCCCATGGAGCTGTCCCATTTCTGATCTGCTCCTTGGCTCACAAACACTGCGTTAGGAATTTCACTGGCAGGGTGAAGAAATTAAACCATCCAAATTCAGAGTTTCTGGACAGAAAAGGGTTTAAAAAGCAGGCTCCTCATTTTTCCTTACATGTTTTGAGATATAATCTTTTTACACAGATCAGCCTTTTTAAGTGCTTCAGGTTTGGGCAAAGGGCCTTATTTACCCCTGAAGAGATTTAATCAATAAACAATACTTACCTCTTTCTGTGACACTTTACAAAATGGTTGTGCTCAGGATCACACAATCCCACACAATGAATTGAGACTAAAAACCACCTACAGCTAAGCAAAATTGCATTTCTGGGTTAAGAATCAGTCTATGACAGGAAGGAGGACACAGATTAACCTCAGCGAGTACAGCCCATCCTGAGAGCACAAACTTCAACAGCCCGCAAGGCCCAGCTTGCTCTCTCCACCCATTAGGACGCATCTTCCATTGACTGAGATTGAGATGGGCTGAGATCATAACTGTAGAGGTAAAATACCACATTCCATTTTGGGAAGACAATGTAAGACAAAATGTCTTTGTCTGGGGCTCACCAAGAGTCAAGCATGAATGCAGCAGGAGAAGGCTGCCTGCAAGAAGGGTCTCTGTGCAGACTGAGGCATTGCACTGACCAACGCTGAGCCTGCAAAGCAAATGGGACCTGGAGCCAGAGCTCCTCTGTCCTGGGCCCACGAAAATGAATGCCACCTTCAGCACCTTGGGTTCTGCACCCAGGCTGAAGTGGTCAGCAAGGGCCAGATGAGGGTGGAAGATGGATGGCCCTCTCCAGAGTGGGACAATCACAGAATTATCAAATGATATGCTTAATCCAACCATGTACTGACTGCTGTCAGGGGTCATCCCCTTCTCCCTCCTCCTCTCCCAGCTGTTGATCCCCATTGCCCGGGTCCGGTTCCAGAGCACCCACGGCCCAGTGCCAGCCTGGGGCTCAGAGGGGGGACACATGACCCACCACAGCTCAAACTAGTCAGTGTGTCAAGAAGCTACACCCAAAGCCTTCACACAGGATGACACTTATGTCACACTGAGACTGCCATGTTGTGGTCAGTTGAAAAGGATTTTGTGGACCACTGTTCTTCCCACCTCCCTTTCCTGGATTTAAAAAAAATGAGGGACCAAACACCACCCCTGCTGTATCACAGAATCATACCTGTCCATTTATTCTGGTCCTTGTCCCCTCCACTCTCTTGCTCCTTGGCAGGCTCCTCAGCATCACCAGCCGTTTCATTGGGCCCTTCCACATCTTCACTGGGTTCTTCTGAAACAAGAAATGCAGAAAGTGTGACACAGACATGGAAGGTACCACAGAAGAGCAGGCAGCTACCAATGAGTAAGAGCAACAGCTACGGCTGTATACAAGTGTTGGGTGGCAGGTATCAATATCACCCAGTGTTCTCTCAACACACCTGCTTATGGTTCAAGAGGGAAACTGTAGAGGAAAGAAGTGAGAGATGAAGACAAAATGAAGAACCTCGCCTACTTTTTACCGCCTTGAGCTACTGAGGTCCCCTGAGGTGTCATGTACAGTGACATGGTCGTGTACACAACAAGGTTCTACCCAACCACATCAGGGATTACAAAAGCATCAGGGTGTGACCGGAGCCTCCAGCACCTTCAGCCTCATCCTTCCTCCTCACACCCATCTCAAGCTCTTTGGTCCCAGTGACATGGTGCAGTAGTGACCCTGGTCACCAAGACGCCAGAGTCCACTGCAGACACACATCCCTCCTGCTCAGACCAAGCTCAGAGCAGCTTGGTCTGCTCAGCCCCAGCCCAGACAGGAGGCACAGGAGGAACATCCTGACATTCTTGCCTTCATCCCAATTAGGGGAAGAGTCTGCAAAGGCGAGCAGCACCATGCAGGTGCAAAAGCACAGAGGAAACACTCGGTGAAGTGCTGAAAGCTCAGAACAAAACACAGAGAGCCACGCTCCAGCCCATAACAAAAGCATGGGCACAGAGCGTGTCAACCTGGTGTGGTGCAGCTCCATCCAAGGCACCCGGCCTGGTGGGACACTGGGAGTGAGAGCGCTGTGGCTGCCAGACCCCTTACACCAGGGTGTAAGAGCCACATTATCATCTACTACCAGGGGTATTAATGTACAAGTCCCTGTAAGTGACAAGGGTTACCCCACCACTGGGCTAAAAAGGGCACTTTTAGGCCATTATACCACTTTTTAGGCAGGATAGTTTAGAATTTTAACTCACATCTGGTCATGGTAAACCACATGAACCCACACTACCCTGAGATTTACCTGAACCACCTAACCGGTTCAAGCACCAACCCCCATCCTCCTCCTAACAAAGACAGGGCTAGAAATTCAGATTAGAAGTATGTATTAGCAGCTTGCAGATACTCAGCAGTGCCCTTTGAGGGCACTTTGAGGATATGACACCCTAAACTGGGAGTGAGAGGGGAGACGAGTGGCAGCACTGACAAAGGCATCCAACATGTAGAAAGACACTTGTGACTGGTGGAGGGGTGAGATGGGCAGTCTGCCATGTGAACCGAGTGTTCAAGTTTGTTGGGAGAAGGGCTGTGAAATCAGCAGCTGGGTCCACATTTCAGAAATTAAAATTCCAATCTTTTTTCCACTCTAGGGAAAAAACACAACAAACCATCCCCACCCCAACCCCACCACCCTGGTGCCTTCAAATTATGTCACACAGGGAAAGAGTGTCCCTTCAGCTGGGGCATCTGCTGTGGAAGCAGATTTTAGCTGGTTTTATTAAAAACCTTTGTTAATGGGTTTCTATATTTAATTTAAATAATCATTTTTATATTCTCTGCTGGCTCAGGTGCTCTGAGGCCCCCCTGGACAGTGGAAGGAGATGGCCCCCATTGCCCATGGCCCGCAGCCCATCACCCATGGCCCATCTCCCACTGCCCTGGCCCTGGCATCGCGCAGCCCCAGCCCCCCGGCCAGAGCCCTCGGGCCAGAGCCCCCGGCCCGGCTGAACAACAAAGGGCGCCTGGCGCAGCGGCACTCCCGGCTGCGACCCGGAGGTGTCAGCATCGGCATGGGAGGAAGAGGAAGGGCGAGCCAGGCTCAGCCACTGTCTGGGCTCTAACCTGAGCATGTGGAAATAATACGTGTCTTCCAGTGTGCTGTCTGGTTCGAGGGGAATAAAATAGGACATTCATAAGCAGTTACACCATCTGTCTTTATACCATCATCATCATCAACAAGGGAAAAAATAGCTCTTTAAAATGGATGAAAGCCCAGGCTGACAGTAACCGGAAAAATGTGAGCTATGAATACCAATAACGGGAGAAAATGATTAAAAAACAAGGCTACAAACAGCAAGTCCCCTGCATGGCTGGGGCCACAGCTCCTCATGTCCATCTACCACCAGCATGGACTGAGCCCCCATATCTCTGGCACTGAGCACTCCACAGCCCCTGCCCCAGGAATGCTCCTCTCTGAGGACACAAACTGCTCCTGGCTCAATATCCTGTGCTAGGCAGAGGGCAGGGAGCAGATCCAGCTGCGAACCCTCCTCCTGCTCCACTCCAAGCTGTTTTTTTTTCTGAAAAGTAATTTTTCTAAAGCAGGATGGGAAGGGAGCAGAGTCTAACACATCTGCCCAGGGAGGCTCTGAACCAGCCTGGATAGGTCCTGGTACCATTCCTTCTCAGCTCCTTGCTGCCACAGGCCCTCTGGCACAGAGCCCCGGGGAAGGGGAAGCGCCAACTCCATCTGCCTCGTGATCCCCTTCCAGCAGACTCCTCCGGAAGGCTGAGGCTGCTCTGCTCACCATGCTCAGTCTGGCCAGTGCTCCCACTGAGCGCAAGGACGGTGGGGAGAGCCACCCCTGCGCGGAATCTGTGCGCTGCAGTGGGCTCTGAGCGCTGAGAACCTGCCTCCAGTGCTCACACCCATGTCTGACCCAGCTTCCACCAAGCAGACCCTCAGCACTGACAGTAAACACAGCAAGGCTCCTGCTTGTGAGAAGGCTGTGCCCACGCTCTCTGAAGACAGCTCCGTGGTTGTTGAGCCACAGCGGCAGCTCCGTGGTGCAGTGCAGGTCTGGAAATAAAACACCTGTGTGAAGGCACCCAACCATCCATCCCCTGTTCTCCTCTGGGGCATCCCTCTGTGAGAACAAAGCCAGCAGCACATCTGGCAGGGAAAGGTCTGCTCCTCCCTTCAATCCACTGCACACCACAAGGAGCTTCCACCGCCACTGCAAACCGGCGTCACGCTGCACACGACCAGAGCCCACCGCTGTCCTCACGGAACGGCCCACAGGACCTACCTGCAGACCACCCCAGGACCAGCTCCTGAGGCTGAACGAGCAGTGGTCAGCAAGACACAGGGAATTTACTTCCAAACCACCCTGACCTTTTTGCTACCACCTGATCCCTCCTCCCCAAAGCTGCACATGCTCTTGGGACTTCAGAGGTGCAAGAGCTGTTGCTGTGGGATTTGTATGGGGGAATCATGTCCCCAGGAAATCCAAATAACACCCACTGTGCACAGACGGAGCCAGAGCTCCATCCCTGAGTCCATGGTGCTTTATTAATAACTTTTAAAAAGAATTTTCCAACTGCCAGGGCTCAGGTCAACACTGAGAGCAAGGAAGTGTAGCCCCTGGAGCTAAAGGAGCTGCTCTTCCATCCCAACCCACCTGCCCCATGCAAAATCCCAGGCAGAGTCTTTGCTTCCTTCATGAATAAATCATTTTAGAGAGCAGTATTTCCTTTTAATTTAAAATTAAACCATTCACTATGCAGGGGACGGGGGGGAGAAAGGGAAAGAGCAGGAGAAGAGTCTGGAAAATCACAAGTATCTGAGTTCTGCAGAGGTCAGGGAACTTTTGACTCAGCCACACACCAAAATGTACCCAAACTGCTGTGTGCAATTGCACAGGATCACACCACTGAGGTCTGTCCCTTCCCAAACCCAGGAAGTTTCAGAGCTGGAGAAGTTGGCAATTGCTGATGGAATCCAGACCAGCTTGAACAGCCCAAGACCTCTCACCTCTCTTTCTCCCAGCCAGGTTTTCCTTAGCAAATCTAGATCTCTTATCCGAAGGGATAAAGGGCATTTCCGGGGTGGCGGAAATGTAGGCATGGGAAAGAGCGTGCGCTGCCTCTCCACCCTCCGGCAGGCTCGAGAGCTGAGAAACATTAGCTGTCATGAACCACAATCAAATCAGGTTTGAAATATTTAGCAGTGGCTTGGAAAATGTGGCGGTGCAGCTCTGACAGGCGAGATGTGCAGACACCCATTTTCCATTATAATGGAAATATCAAGCCTGTTCTGAATATGTATAACCTAGAAAAATGTATTGATTTTTCATTCGGCATTAAAAAAATGAAATACCCTGCAGCTGTCAAAAGCCTTTTGTTAAAAGCTCATCTTTCCTGGAATGAGGTTTACCAGAAACAAGTTTTAATTGTACACAGGGTCTCTCCTTTGCAACAAAAAGAATCTCTGACGCTCCCCTTTTCAGGATAAGCAGCCAAAAAAGCTGACAGAAAGCCAGGGCTGAGCCTTGGCTGGCTGCTGCACGCCGTGGCTGTGGGGAGGTGAGGGGTGCAGGCCAAGGGCCGTGTGCTGCCAGGGGCTGCCAGGAGCTGCCCCACCGTCCAGCCTGACTCACAAGTTCAACTGCTTTCAACTGCTTTAAACGTGAGCCCCCCAGGGCCCTGGGTACAGAGGTTCGGGTTCATATGGAGGAGGAGGGAGGTCCACAGTGGGTTGATCCCCTCCTACATCCTGGAAGCTCAGGATGAGCTCGGCTGCCCCCGAGCTGTGCCAGGGTCACTGTGCAGGGCCTGGTGCAGCTGACTCAGAAAGGGTCACCAAGAGGCACAGGGAGGGCAGCCCCACCTCACACCACACCCACGGGCCCAGTGCACTCTGCTGTGGTAACCGAGCAGAGGTAGAGCCCAGATGGGGGTCTGACCTCAGCTCCCACTCTGGATGCATACATGTGCTGCAACAGCATCTGTGCCAGCTCCTAATGGGATTACTCTACATCAACTTGTTCATTCCTACTGTTTTCCTGACAGGAAAAGCAGGACTCCAAGCAGTGCAAAAGCAGCACTAGACAAGGTTACGAGAGGAATGCCATGGAGCTCCAGCCTGGATGCAATGTTGGTGGATGAGTCCCACCTGACAAAGGGCTGCAGGAAAACAATATAAAACTACGTGTACTTTGATTTAACGACACTTATTTCCCACACATCTCCATCCCAGAGCATGGCCAGAGTATCTCCAGAGGCTGCTTTCACTGACAAACAGAAACAGCTGACTATGGCGGGCTCAGCTGACACAGGCATCAGAGAGTCACAGAATTGTTTTGGCTTGGGAGGGACCTTCAAGACCATCTTGTTTCAAATCCCTGACATAAGCAGGGACACCTTCCACTAGACCAGGTCGCTTCAAGCCCCATCAAACCTGGCCTTGAACACACCCAGGGATGAAGCATGCACAACCAAGAATCCCTTCCCTGGGAGAGCATCACCATTCTCCCTGTCCCTGGGAACAAGGCTGTTCATGCTTTTTTGCAAACTGGGCTATATTTTAAGCCAGTGAAACCCAACAGGGATTTACCCCCTTTAATTTCAGCAAGACTAGAAAGGTTGCTGTTATTTTCACACATGAAATATAAAAAAAAAGGCAAATTCCTTGAGCATGTTTGTAGTGGAGCGTGATGTGATTGTGTTGTCATTTATGGGAAATAATCGCAAGCCCATCTCTCCCTTTCCCCCCATTTTCCAGTCCAAATAACCATGAAAAATTACACTTCAATGTCAGGAGGACAACAAAGGAGGGGCTTTCTCCTGCGGCTTGACGGCTTTTCAGCCTCCCCTTTCTTGGACAAAAACTACCTTCAATTCTGTTTCATTTTAAACGTGATCTAACAAATGCATCTTGACAAGTTCCTTTCTCTTTTTCTTTTAAACAGTATTTTGCACAGTTTAACCTAGCTCCAAACTGGAATCAGCTGGAAAGGAGATGCATGCAAAAACACAAACACAGATCAAACAGCAAAACAAAGGAGCCCATCTCCAGCTCCAGGTCTGCAGGGAGAGGACAGAGCGGTCTCCACACAGAGACCTGGGGGACAAGGGTTCAGAGACAAAGGAGACTTGTGGGAGGAAGAGGATGGAGGAGTTGGGGGGCAGAGGTGACAAGGCAGGAGCGCAGCAAAGGTGCCCGGGAGAAGGGTGCCCAGCCCCACTTGGTGTGGGAAGACAACCCCAGCCTTCTGCTAAAGACACATAGTGGAACTGCTCGAGCAGACAGTGGCAGGTTTTGTAGAATCATGGAATTATTTGGGTTGGAAAACCCATCTAACATAATTGAGTCCAACTGTTCCTCTAGCACTGTCAAGGCTTCTGCTGATCCATGTCCCCAAGTACCACATACCACATACATGGGTTTGAAATCCTGCCGGGGATGGCGACTCTGACACTGCCCTGGGTAGCTTGTGCCACAGCTGGACAACCCTTTCCAAGAAGGAATTTTCCCAATACCTAAACTTCCCCTGGCACAACTTGAGGCTGTTTCCCCTTATCCTGTCACTTGCTCCTTGGGAGCAGAGCACTGCAGGCCCTCAGCAGACTGTGCCAGCAGAGCAAGAGATGCTCTGTGCTCACTGGGAATATAGGCTCACTTCAGAAAGACTGTGGAGATCCACAAACAAAACCAGCGCCGATGCCAAGCTGAAGTTAACAGCCAACTTTAGCAACTTCACAACAAGGTACATCTTGAGAACACTGTAACTATAACAAAAATGAGCTATAATTAATTCATGCTTAGCCTTAGGGGCTGAATATGCACAGGAGAGCTCCCAACAACCTTAACCCATCATCCTCACAAACCACACTTAAATGAAACACTAAAATGTCCTCTTTCTGCTTAGTTTTTTTTTAAATACACAACTCCTACTCTGTTCTCCCTCTTCATGGTATTGCTCCAAGGAAAAGTTAATTAATGTCTTGCTGACCCTCTTTCTCCCCCTCCCCAACTGTTTCCCAATCTCAGCATGTTTGGAGTTCTTTTAAGCTCAGCTAAAAACTTGGGAAAGCCATAATTGCAGTGGCCTGGTTTACAGACAATTAAAATATCCCTGCAGCCCATGGTACCACAAGTTCCCAACACAGACATGGGGCAGTGGAGGGCAGTGGTGGGGCTGATCCTGGGCAGGGGAGCAGGTCCACAGCCAGGTACAGCGTCCACGGCAAATCGTCTCTTCTTGAACACAGTGAGGGAAGTTTTTTGTTACAATGAACATGGAAAAAAGACCAACAGTTCCAACTGAATGTCCCTAAGTGTGGTTTGTACATGGGGTGAGTCCCAGATGGTCTGACATACATGGTCTGGTCGGTTTGTTCTTGACTAGATTCCAGTGCCGTGTTGCTGGGCTCTTCCTGGAGCTTATTTCTAGGAAGTAAAAATATCCCCAAACATGGAAAATCATAAATGGCCATAAATAATATGTATAGTAAAAAAATAAAAGAGGATCATCCCTGGATGTGCTGCTGCCCTAAGGCAAAGTGGATCGAGGAAATGACAGGATGTGGCATTCAGCACCACGGTCTAGTTGACAAGGTGGTGACTGGTCAAAGGTTGGACTCAATGACCTTAGAGGTCTTTCCAACCTAAATGATTCCGTGACTCTGAGGAAGGCATGAGGGAGCCAGCAGGGATGCTCGGACTACCAGCATCAGGGAACAAGAGGGGTCACTGTAGTGGCAACTGAAGTCACGTCTGCAGAGAGCCTTTAAGCTTTTAAGAGGACTTCAGGGTTAGAAGTTGAGTGTCCCCAGGAGCCCTAAAAAGGACAGAGCAAATACACCGAGCAGTCTGGACAGACACTTCGGTACCACAAGGGCAATATCTGTGCAGGTTCACCGAGCAGAAAGAACAACCTGGTAGAGCTGCAATATCAAAGTTTTTGGCGTGAATGGCCATGGTCTTGCTTCTCTGCTGAAGAACAGAGGCCAGGGCAGTGAGGCAGCCCCTTGAAGACAGAGTCCACTTGTAGTCCTGTCAGTCAACAGGAGTCTTCATTCCCATGCCATCACCCCTCTGCCAGCACCCTCAGAGCTCTGCAATACCACACACCACTTGGGTTGGTGCAGAAGAGCGAGCAGGTAACACAGAGAGCTCTCGCCTGCACAACAGACACCTGCTGAGGAGAATAGGGAGGGGAGACACCGCCCAGCTCCGTAGCCATGGAGCTGTCCTTGAGGGCGTGCCTGAGGGGTCCCACATCACCCCGCATGGCAGGGGTGGCCACAGCCTGGCCTGCATTGTTCCTCCCCGGGTTTGGGTTAGTGGCACTGGCAAAACGTCAGTAATTGCTTTTCCCCTTGTACTAACGAGCTTTCAGCAGCAGTGACTTCAGCTTCCTGGAGCCAACAGCCCCTTTTTCTCCACCTCTCTTGGCTTCGGGTAATTGAAAGCGACTGCAATTTCAGCGCTGGCTCTCCAGCACTCAGCTGCACCGGGAGGTCAGGGAATGTCAAGTGAAGCCTTTCCACTCACCTCCCCACCGCCACACGCCCTCACAGAGGCAGCCTGTCCACGGCCCCGAGCATGGGCACAATTACAGGGGCTGTGAGCAGCCAAGGGAACCCAGCACAGCCCCACTGCAGCCACGCACCACAATGAGCTGCAGAGCCCTGCTGACCCCAGACTTCTTTTTTTTTCTTTTAATTTAAAACAGTAGATGGGTTTCTCTTCAAGGAAACTGTACCTTCATTCTTATTTTTTTTTCAGCATCACAAAACCCTTTCCCCTGCGACGCCCATGTCTCCTGACACATATCAGGGAAGATCTTCCACTTGTCCTCAGGTCTCAGGTAACAATGGAGAATGGCTGCTCCAGCTCCCAAGTGAAACACAGAGGATCAAGAAAAAGGAAGGAGCACAGAGCAGCTCCAGAGGAGACACCTGAGGTACTGACGGCTCTCAAGCTGTGGCTAAGCCTGTGGCCAAGCAGGGAGGTAGCACCAGGTGGGCCATGCCAGTGGACTGGGCAGACAGAACCTTTCAGACACCCTGGGATGCTGCTTGGTGTCTGCAGTCCCTGAGCCTGGCTCCTTCCCACTAACAAGGGCACATCAGGTGCTCCGGGGACTGGATCCACTCCTGGAACCTGAAGCAAGGCGCATGCACAGGTGGTGACTCCAGCAGAGGCCTGTGATAAGAATTTATTTCTCTCAATTACAGGCGCTTGTCCCCAGCCTCAGTTCATCAGCACAGCACAGCCGAGTCAATGAAAGCCCCGTAACGCGCTAATCAGATGCACACTGACTTCCTGGAGCTGCCGGCTGCTCCTAAAGTAAGTGGAAACTTTGGGATGCGGGTTTCCAGTCCTGCCCTCTTTATGCTCCCTGTGCTCTGTCTATGGCCAGGCCAGAGGTGGCTCCCGTGCGGGGTCCGAGGCGTTGCCTTGTGCTGCACACGTGTGTGGAGGGACAGGTAAGGCAGTGCCTATCCATATGATTTATCTCCCTGCCCACAGGAATCCGTCTGTGGCAGAAGCTTCCAAGGACGAGTTATAGATTTTCAGATTAAGTTTCTGGCATTTTGTTTGAGTTTGATATAAAGTATTTGTTCCCTTCAGCCCAAAACCATTCTGAAAAAACTGGTGAATGTCCTGAGCAGACAGAGAAGAGTCTAAATATGGCACTCACAGAGTAAATGTAAGACAAAAATGCCAGGGAAAAACCACTGCTGAGTTCCCTTCTGGTGTCCTCAGAAAAACAGCGCCTCTGCTTTTGGAGACCTCTACTGAAAGTGTCAGGCTGCACGTGGCAGGTGGGGAGGGAGGGCTGTGTGCCCAGGACAGGGCGATGTCCCCTGCTCCCTGGGATGCCTCTAGGCTGTGGCCATTTGGTTTAAAATAAACAAACAGCCCTTCCCCTCCTTCCCCTTGCAAAGGGAACCACAGGAAAAGGCTGTGAACTCCATGCTCTGACTCCAGTCTGGCACAAACCAGCCCTGCCTCAGCACCACCATGGCCTTCACCAGACTTCGCCAGCATGAACCTCTGGGGTGCACGGCACAGGGACACTCTCTCTACAGCCTGCTTGAGAGCACTATCGATTCAACACACACTTGGTGCCTTCAGAGCTGTTTATGATCAATATGTAAATTGCCCATGGCATTGATCCGGTATTAATTTTCAATTAGGGAATCCACAAGGGGTCTCCCAGGGTCAATATTCAACAATCCAAGGTAACTCCACGGTGGAGCCTGTGGGACTGATGCTGCCGACGGCCTGGGGCTGCTCCTGCACCTCCAGTCCTGATCCCTATGGACAGTCCTGATGACACAGTGGTGCTGGCACTCGGGGCAAGTCCCTGGCAAGTAGATTTAGGCAGCAGCTTTCAATCTACACGTGTGTTACCTGTTCTAGCACCGTTACTGGTACTGGTGGTGTGGGGAAAGCCCAGAGCAGGGCTGTGCACAGCAACACCTGCAGTTCATGGAGGTTCGAGGGGTTCCAGCAGCTTCCCAGGGACAGAGCAAGAACCCAAATGCTGCCTTACACCACAGAACACAAGTTACGGAAACCTACACATCTCCAAAAATACGTAAGAAGTGGGAAAGGTGCCTGTGTGTTACACAAAGGTTCCAAAAAGTGAAAGAAATAATTGAAAGTGCCTTGAAAATCTAGAGAAGCGTGCCTCTTTCCAGCAATGTGACCTATGCCACCAGTCACCCTCCCTTGCCTTGGGAGGTCCAAAGTGAGCCAGCTGTTGCTCCAAGCCCCATGGTCACACCGCAGAGGTGATGTCCCCTCCACACCAGAGAGGTGATGATGTCTCCTTCGTACAGAGGAGGTGATGTCCCCTGTGCACCAGCCGGCCTGTGCCCACCCACGGCTCCACCACTCACTGTGCTAACCAGCACATTAGCTACCCAGGCTAATTGGTTTATGGATAACATTAATTACCATGTTGCTCATTAATGGATGAAATCTTTATTGGTTCCATTGATCAGCGGGACTTGTTAGCCGGCCTCCTAACCAATGGCGGATGTAACAAGCTCTCTTATTGGCATATCAATTAATGCAATCAATTTCTGGCCAGCGGCTGCCATTCGCTTCCCTGCTTGTTAGACTGGGGGAGACAGAGTCATGTCAAGTAAGCATTTATTTAAAGGGTTTCTAATTCTTCTTGAGCTGACTTCCCAGCAGGCTTTCTGCCACACAAGGGTTTTCTGCCTCCAGAGACCTTTCCCTTTCCTCCCCTGCAGAATCAGATCTATGACAGTCCCTGCAAACTGAATCATTTCTGTAAAAATATTTATCGAGTCTGGTGAGTAGGAACAGCCACCGCCAGAGGTATGGGATTGACAAGTCAGACTGTGCAACTGTCCCGATTTAACACACTGGGGAGATTGGCAGGAGCACAAACCCCCTCCCCAAGGACAGATGGGCTCACCAGCCATGCCACAAAGCCTTCCTGCATGTGGATTAATGCTGATTCCAGGGTCAGTTCTCCAAATCAGCATAGTTTTGTCAGGGAACAACAAGCCCTGGATACTTCTGCCCTATCCCACCTTCTGCACAAACCCACACCATGTCACAAGAGCTGCACCCACATCTCAGGTGGTGCTTGCAGCCACCTCCTCTGCCTCAGCCTGGAAAAGGAGAGCAGGATCACACTGCTCATGGGAGCAATTAGCTGGAAAACCCATGGAGAAATGCCACGGACTTAGGTGAGCCTGACAGTCCTGGCAGACCCACCCTGCTTTCCTGAGGAGGGTGGCACAAGGGATGGCCCAGCGAGACAGCACAGAGCTGGTGACGGTGTGACGCAGACTGAGAGATCTCCTCAGCCATCTCCCCCATAGGCAAGAAGGGACTTGCAGGTAACTGGACAGGAGGCCAATGACATTCACAAGGAGTAAGAGCCTCTGTTCTGATTCCCAGATATCTGCTCTGTTTTCTTTTGGGGTATTGGCCAGAGTATGTTCACAAAGAGCTCAAATCCCATCCTACTGGGTGGAGGTTCCCTTGCTGGCAAGAGGCTTCACGTGCCTACAGCAATCCTTCCTGACCTGATCCCCACTCTGGATCTTCACCCAAGTGACTGTGTAGGAAAGATCTTCTCCACCAAACACAATAATAAATCAAACTTTATCAGAGTAGAACTATAAATCTGTGAAGACTCCAATAATTTCTAGCCATGGGAATAACATCACAAAAGTACTTTTTAAACTAATTACTCAGATTCTGAAGTGCTGCCCTAATGAGCCTTCCTTCTGCCCAGAACTTGCTAAGAGAAAAAAAAAATCTACCTTCAGTACAGTAATTACTGCTTTCCCCTTCAAACTTCTAACTGGAGATCAATGCTGCATTTTAAGACTCATTGATTTACAATTAGCCTGGCTTTCCTGCTAAAGTGTTTTTAAAGCAGAGTTTACTTTTATTTTATTTTGAAATCTCAAAGATCTGGTTCTTAGATTTTACATCCTCATGAGAGGTGTGCTGGGAGCTCACAGGGAAGCAGGCACACTTTGGAACAAGAAAAGAAAACAGGCTTTGTTAGGCTGAGACTAGAAATAAGAGACGGAAATATTTAAGAGATAAACATAAAAAAAGAGGAAAGAGGAAAAGAAATAAAGCTAGTGGAAAGGAAGAAAAAGTGAGAAAAATGGAACGTAATTGCAAAGAGACGAAAAAATAAATTGCAGGCTAAGGAAGGAGAGTCACTGCTGGGTGGCTTGCAGCTCTCACTGCTCTGTTGTTCATCAGCACCCTCGGGAAACTCAGCAGCAGCTTTGTGCATCTCTGCAAAACAAAGCACTGGTTAAAAGCCGTGCATGGTGGGGCAGCGCGTGCGCAGCCCCCGCAGCCCTGGCCGCCGTGCAACCTGTCCCGTGAGGAGAGCACGAGGAAGAGAAGCCATTAAGAATTCCATGCTGATTGCTCCAAACGTGTTTTCTCTATGCCATAAAGATAATAGCCTCATGGATACATCTGCCTGCTCTCTCCTGCCTCCTCCCATCCCAACATCATCTGTTTGGCATCCCCTGCCCTGGACTCCCGGTGCTATCAGCAGCTGAACACTGGGACCCAAACAGGTTGGAGGGTCTCCAGCCCTTGGAGATGCTTCAGACCTCAGCAGAGACAGCCCTGGCTGGCCTGTGTCTGAGCAGGGCCTGGGCTCAGAGGTCTCCAGAGGCTCTGCCAAGCTCTGCTGCTCTAGGAGGCTACAACCATTCCCGAGCGTCCCAGGACTGCCTGGTTCTGACTCATATTTGTGTCATTTCTGCAGGAAATGAGCTACACTGGACAAGCCAGTTCAGCCTTTGCCTCCTACTTCTCCCTTCAAACCCAACATTATGAAGGTCTTCTAGGATTAGCATGAGCAGCGACCCAGCAGGAGACTGCCGAAGGAGCCAGGGGGCAAAGGGACCCACCGTTAAGGGTTTCCAGTTGTGGGGCCAGCATAGCAGTGTAGCCTGTCCTTCACTTGTGCTCTCACATATTTTATTCCTTACTACTGCAGGGTTCCAGGTACCAGTGGCAGATGATGATCCTGGAGTGATGAAAGCAAAGCAAGAAAATAGGGAAGCATCTCTCCTTTTTGTGCTGCATTTTAGAGAAAGCTGCTTAGCCCCATTTCAAAGACTAATATGAAAAAAGTGCAATTAAATCCTCGAAAAACTGACAGATCAGCAAAACAAAACCACCCGAAGGAGAGCACGATTGAGCCTCATTAAGGAAGAGTTCAGTCTGTTTTTAAAACCTTTCTTAACATTTAGCTGGTACCACTCAGCAGCCGCCACTCCCAATGCGCCTGGTGCAATTAGTGTCAGAAGGGAAAGGAAAAAATCAGCCTAGGAAACAGGAATTAAACCACCAGATCCAGGCGAGAGAAAAAGGTTTGGCTGTAGTGAAACCACCTAAATTTGGACAATAACCCCTCCTCGGGGTGTGTGGCAGCGCTCAGCCCCGCTCCATGTGCTCACACACACACACACACACACACTACTTACAGAGCATGGCGTTGGGACAAATCTGAGCTGTACAATCTCTGTCCCCAGCCCCTCCCTGTCCCCAAACACTCTGCATGGCAGTCACATCCCTGGCGAGGGCAGGTTTATGACAGATGGACAGTAAATTACACTGACCTCAACAGCAATTACAGCCACCGCCTTGGACAATAAGGAAATGGAGACACAGGGACAAATCCTGTGCTGTCCTGGCCAGAGCCTTGGGCAGGCGGAGTGTGCAGTGCTGACGAACCCCACGCGCCGTATCGCCGGCCCCAAACAGGACCCGACGCAGGCCAGATCTATTCTTCTGCAGTGGGGGTGGGGATGAAACGCATGGGAGATAGAAAAGATGGCAGAGAGATGAAGCCATTTTATTAAATCAGGCAAATTCTAATTTATTCTGGGGAGATGGAGGAGAGAAAATGGATTCATTCTCAGCATGCACACTCCGTATCATCTGATCCAATCCTCACTGCCTCGCCAGAGGGGGAGGGGGCCTCGGCCGGCTGCAGTGCTCCCACAATCGGAGAAAAAGATTAAAAAATAGGATGATTCTCCTTTCGGATTGTACAGCAGTCATGGGGAAAAGGCTTTTCCTGGGAATGCGAGGTGCCAAACCCTGCTGTCAGCCATGCCTGGGTTTGGGTGTTTGCCCCTTGGGGATGTGAAACAGGCAGCACAAGGTCCAGGGCCCAGCACAGCACATGCACCACGTGGGCAAAGCAGGCAGAGGCACAGGAGGGACGGACATCCTGCGGGGAACCTGCACATTGCCATTTTTGGTGTTCAGCCCAGCGTGCACCCTCACAGCTGGCAGCGTTATCACCATTGTTCTTCACCAGTAAGAGACACTGGAACAAAAGTGCCATGTGGGCAACACTGAGGAGGTTGGTGGCACCTGCAGGCTCATGCACTAGTGCAGAGCACCACTGGAACACCGCCACTGAGCACCACCAGAACACCACTGGTGCACGTGACCATGGGCACTTTAGGCTGCTCATGCCGCAGCCAGCACAGTGCTTCCATAGGTCTCAGCAGCACTCGGGAGCTGAGCTCCTCTGTGGCTCCAGCCACTGCCTGGGAAGCTGAGGAGCCACCGGTCTGGCTGGAAGCCATGAGTGAGGGCATCCCTTGTGGCAGGACAGGCAGGTTATCTGAGCTGGCATGGAGAACCCAAGGGCTGGCACGGGCTCTTGTGCTGGGGAGGGTGGGTTGTGACAGTCATGTGGGGACACCTTGTGCAGAGATGTTTCCAAGGGAAGTTGATTTCCAAACTCCGTGTTTGCTGGTTGAGTGTGATGGGCACAGCTGCCTGACATGCAGAGCAAAGCCAAAGAAACTCCTGCTCTGGAGAAGAAATGACATTGAACAACACTGCATGGTTTTTGGAACAGGGACTGGGTGAAAATATAGAGGTTTGGTTAAACAGCACTGAGAGAAAGCAACAGAGCTCCTGCTGCAGAGGACAGCCGTCTCTGGAACTCACGGGCCAGCCATCCTACCAAAGCAGCAGACACCTGCAGCCCCCTCGCTGCCTGCACAGGGAGCAAGGGCACTTTGGGATGGACATGGACAATGCTGGTGCACCCGGAGAGAGGAAGGTGAGATGTTGCTGCACAAAGCTCCATGGGCACCAAGGTATCTCCCATTTCAGAATTAACCAGAGGGAATTGAGAACAGCGCATAATTAATTACCAGTGGCCAAACAAGTACAGAAAAACAAACAAGACCTTGGGTGAATGAGAAGAATGCCAACCCTGGACAGGGCAGAATGCCTTGGGCCTCATTGTCCTGCATAGAAATCATTCTAGTTATGCTTGCAATGATTAAATCAACTTTTTATACAACATCCTTCTGAAAATACCCCCCTGCAGGAGCCCCTCTCCCTAAAACCATCAACACTTGTTCCAGCTCAGACTGGGGCATTGGGGGAGCAGATTTGCAGGAGGGAAAAGGCCAAGAGCCTGGGGAGAGGGGCCAAGGTGCAGCACCTGGAGCACAAATTCCAAACAGCAGAAATTCCTGTTTTGCGTCCAACTCCAGCACAGGCAGTGAAGCTGATTTTATGACTTATTTATTTATTTCATCTTTGATGAACAGAAGGTTAATATAAGAACAACTCCTTGGCAAACCTTTAAGGGTAATTCAAGCGACACTGATGTGAATCAATGTTCCCTTTGTGAACGCATTACTTGGCAGAAACTGGCTTTTTGTAACCCCCTTAAACCTAGCTGGCAAAACAAAAAGAGAAAAAAAAACGTCCTTCAAACAAAAGGATGAGGTGAAAATAAAGAGAGTGTCGACTGCACTTTATTCTCTTTCATACAAGCAAATGGATTTGGTGCTTTTTATACATTAATCAATCAATATCACTGACTGTACATCAGCAGCGCAGCCAAGTTATGAATGACCTTTCTGGCAAAGAGGACACTTTTAATGCTCATAAGACTGCTCATAGCTTAGCAACTTTCCGAATTTATGCCTGCATGATTACCCCTCGGAGGCAGGCGCCCGTGAGCGCCGCACTAGATATGACAAGGTTAGTCCTTGCCAATTTGTGCAGAAGGAAGGGGTTGCTGCCCTGCACGGCTGCGGCCGGCGGGAGACGGGCTCGCCTGGCAACGGGTGGTCACCTCGCCTGACAGGTCCTTCGGAGCAGGAGGAGACCAGCAGGCCCCTGACCCTGCCAGACCAACACAAACCAAACGGCGAGGGACCCTCCACGCCACACACACAGAAAGGGAACAGGAGCAGTAGGTGCTGCAGAAGGGAGAGGTGGCTGCGCAAGTGAAGTGGAACGGCTGGCGCTGAGCATGGCTGGCAAAGGCCAAATTAATCCCATTGTTTGGCCACAAAGGAGGCAGCAAAGTAGCAGTGGAGGCCAGGGAACAATCCCAAACACCCAGCCCTAATTCAACCTTCATCCCCATGAAAGGGGGATGGAAAAGGCCAGAAAGCTTCAGCTTAATTGGTAACCAAATGCAAGAGCCGTTCCCAGAGAAGGTGCAGCAGCATCTGCACATGTGAACATAGAGATGGGAAGTCACAGCGGGCTGTGCCCCTGGGGTGCCCTAACCCCAACCCTAACCCTGGGGAGCAATGGGGGGGCCATGCAGGGCCCCACACGCACCACCCCAGAGCAACGCTGAGATCCAAGGGCTTGGGGCCCCAGGCTGGGGCAGGGAGGGCACTGAGTGGGGATGTCCGGGGTGCACCGTGCTGAGAGGCCAGCGCACCCCTGCAGGCCCGTGGAAACCTACGCCTGACACGCTGACAGGAGAGAAAGTACATGTATACAACAGAACAAAAAATCCCAAACCACTGCTAATGTATTTAATGAAGTGACCACAGCTGAATGAAAAGCCTGAAAAGGGGTAGGAGGAGGTACCCACACAGAGAAGGAGAGGGCTCAGGCTCTTTGAGCTGAAGGTGGCCTTTACAGGAGCGTCCACGTGAAGGTTCAGTAGGGTTGGACCAACACTGCTTTTCTCACTCATCACTCTTGAAAGGACTGACAAGGAAAAGGGGAAAAATGCAAATTGGAAGCAAATATGGATAATAATTTCTCATACAGCTCTCAATTAACCTTTGGAACTTGTGGCCTCAAGAAATCGTTGAGGTTAAAACAAAATATATGGCAAAGGCATCGAGATGTGCAACTTGGAAAAGCAAACTGAGTATTTGGAAGAAATAGAAACCCTCTTGCTTAGGGGCATGAACTGAGTTTTAGTAGGAACAAGGATGAGACCTTGATTTGAGATAGGTTATTATTTGTTTATGGGTCCCCAGATTTCCCTCTGAAGCAGAGCAAGCAGGGCACTGGTGCTGACAGGCACATTATTAGCCAATCTTAAGAGTTTTAGTGGAAAAATAAATGCATGTGGTAGCTCCTTCCCAGGCAGTTCTGAGGACGTTAATGTCATCACCAGAGGATCAATAGGCCTTGCAGAAGGAACAGGAAGAAAGAGCATTTCAGAAGTACAGGCAAACAGAGGACCAGAGCAGGGACACAGGAGAGTGGTCCAACATGCACACCACAGCAGTGGGAATGCTGGAGCGGGTCAGGCCAGGGGTCACTGCCAGCCTGAGCCAGCTGCTGTAAAACCTTGTTTCACAAATCATCCCCTTGATAATGTATGGAATCTCATTTTGCCTATGGCTTGTACAGAAAAAAAGCAACCCATTTCAGAACCCAAGCTCGGTATCTCTCCCAATTAAGTCCATAATCCACAGATCAGAGGTGGAGGAGAGCACTTCCTATTCTCATAACGTCTCCTCTGAACAAAGGTCTCAGAGCACGTTTTCATTTTGGGCAGTGCACTGGGTTTGCATGGCAAGGTTTGGGTAGCAGGGGGACTCCTCCTTCAGTGCTGCCACTTAAAGACCATCAGACATGTGCTCCTGCAGCAGAAAGAACTATGACAGAACCATGGTAGGGAAAAGGTAGGAACAACCAGGAAAGAAGCTGATGCCCTGCCAAGGATATACCCAGAAGAGGGGAAGGTGCAAGGACATTGTCTTCCAGTGCTGAGCATGACCCTGCAGACTTGCATCAGCTTTTATAAAAAAAATGGATCTTTCACATAGGACAATGAAGCCTATAACCCAAAATGGCCACGTTCAGTGGCAGCAGTCTTCAAACACACCTTCCAAACAGAATGGCACATCAGTGTGCTGCTACAGGTCTCACCCTGTTCCTCTGTTTACTTACAAACCAGTCAAACATCCTTGCTGCCTCTAAACACAAATCCTGTGCCCAGCTGAACATGACTGACCTTTCCTTTCTGCCACTGTCCCCAGCCAAGGTCTTACTGGGCCCGTCAGCAGGGAAGAAGGTACTGAGGTACCATCACAACTCTGTGCTGGAGCTCCAGCCCCTCTCAGTTCAGGTCAACAGTGGAACAAGAGAAGAGACGCCAAACTAATACATCAAGAACAGCACAGCAGCCAGGCAACTCTTCCAACTCATTAACCTGGGATGTTCATTCCAGAGGCATTCAACTTGAAGCCCAAGTAGCAAAGTAGCAAAGGAAGGGAGAAATAGAAACGCAGCAATGGCTACAAGAGTCAGACCTGTGAGAAGGTGCTGGATATGAGCTGCTGCAACACAGTCTGTGAGGGAAAACATCATAAATCAGGGCTAGCAGTGGAGGAACAGTTGCTGGAGCATGCATCTAAGGTTTTGGAGGGTTTCTTTTTCTTCATGCCACCAGAAGATCAAAGCAGGGAGTTAGGTCAGACACAGCACCTCAGCAGGGGCGAGGCTGGGACAGAACCAGCATAGCTGCACTGATGGACCTTCACCACGAGCCGAGTTTGCTGTCAGAGTGAATCCCATGGCGCTCACTTGGACATCTAACCCGCTCCAACACGCCTTGAGACCATGCTGCAGTACCTGCAAAATCTTCAAAGCTTTACTGATTTACCCCTCACAGGGAGAGACCTTCAGTCTTTAACCTGCACCACCGCAACAACCACCTCCAAGTCCTCAGGAGAGAATCCCCTACTCTAAATCCGTGCAGAAGAGAGAGGAAAAGAGAAACAGGGTAGAGAAGCAAAAGGTGAAGTGGGCACCATGCACTGGGCACCGGCAGCAGAGCTTCAGGTACGGAGGACCAAGAGACAGGGATGCCACTCTTGAGTCCCAGTGGAAATGGAGCTCAGGGAGACACTGATCTCTGACATCTGGGATTCAGACTGGCTCTGGAGTTTGCTTGGATACAGAAAAAAAAGCAGAGAAGAAGAGGGACCGGGAGCCTCACAGCGTTGTACTGCAGCATCTGGTGATACTTCCCCCTTTACTTTGCCTAAGTGAAAAGGGCTTTAAGATGCAGTCAAACAAGAAAAACATTCCAGAACAAGTCAGCTGTCAGAGCTTCCTCTCTTTCCGCTTAATGAAAGCCATGAGCTCCTGAGGACAAGTGGTGGCTGGAGTGGGATGGAGTTTATGAGATTCCTGCCATGTCTGGGTGCCGCCGCACGCCTGCCCTCCCCAGCCCAGCCGTCCCACTGCTTCCTTCCGTGGGCGCCTCCCACTGCACTTTCATTAAGCAGATGCTTGAGGGTTTGGGTAGGTTTCTGTTACCCCCCCTTCACCAGGGGCACAGGAAAAAAGTCACAACCAACTTTAATAAAAACAAAATTAAAATGATTAAACCTTTCATATCCTTTCAAGATTATCTCTCTGCTGCTGGTTGGTCAAAGCAGAGCTAAGGCACAACTGCTTTTGACTTTAAACTCAAAACCAACCCCAAAAAATAAAAAACAAAGGAAATCTGCCCCTGCCAGATATTAAAGAGAACCAACTTTATCCCTGCATTTTATGTAGCCAGACCTCAACAGCCCCATGGTGTCCCAAATGGAAAAGGACAGAGAGATGCTGCTGGGATGGGAATGGCGTTCTCCAAAATGTAGGTGGGAGCAAGGACGCAAGGTGGGAACAGATAGAAATTATGTTACAGGGCAATACCAGGAAAGAAAAGTCCCCTACAAGTTTCTCAAACCACTGGGCTCTCCTTGTATCCTCAGGCCTTCCAAAGGAGCCAACTGGGTGCAGTCACCCTGATTCACAGCTGCCAGAAACACCTTTGCTGGATTTCAATGACCATTAAAGCAATACGAAACTAAAGCAGAACCAAAAGCTTCCCCCTGTCTCTCTGACCAGCCATGGAGGACAGTCTCTGTCATCTACCTGGCCTTGGGATGGCCTCCAGTGGAGAGACCCTGCCAGAAATACTGCAACTCTTGTTAGGAACTTGCTGGAAAGGTAAAAGGTCCTGAAGCCGTTCAATCCATAAAAAAATGAAAAATTCCAAGGTTCAGCAGAACAACAAAGGGGAAGGCAACGAACTGTCCTCTAAATGAACACATGTGACATGAAATCTTGGAAAACAAGAGATAATCCTGCATGTGGGGGTAGTTGGTGGGGTTGGCAGGGAGATCAGAACTGCTGCAGTGAAGGGAATGGCGAGTTCAATCAGCCCAATACACACATCGCCCAAGGCTGTTTGCCTCTGCTGCTAGTCCACATATGTTACTGCACCACGGGTGAATGTTTTCTCAAAACAGGACAATCCCTCATCTCACTCCCTGTGTCTGAGGAGATGACAGGAAGAGATTTCCACCTTGGACGACAGAGCTGCTGCACACCCCCAGCTGCAGGACACAGTCCCGGCCGAAGCCGGGAGCACACGGACAGGGCCCCCCCAGTGCCTCCCACGGACCTGTAGTGGCTGGCCCAGCTCTGACCATGCACATACTGATGGTTTGGCTGGATTTACATGCAGCACTTTGGAAACAAAGTCTGAGCAGGCTGCTGCCCTCGGGGGTTACAGATCACACATTGGGAAAAGGCAGTATCAGGTTTTGGAGAGTGAGAGGTAAAAAGCCCAAGAGGTACAGATGAATCCGGGCAGCACTTGGTGTTTGCCCACAGGAGCTCAGGCTGTAAACCTGGGTTGGCAGATTATTAAATGTGTCAATCAGGGACAAGCCTGGAAATTACTTCCCCAGCCCTCTGCAAAGGCCACACATTTCAAACATGTAACTGGGGCATCATCAGCAACGCCAGAGCTGCAGAGTGGTTTTGCCTGGCAGATGCTGTAGCATGGACTCCGTGTGCTCTTTTCCTGCAGGCACCACACAGGTGATCTGCTTTGCTAAGTTTTTAATTGTTGTGTGCAATCAAGTCCCATGAAAAGTGGAGACAGATTACAAAACAAACGGGTGATTTCTTTCCAAAACCCTCCATTACCTCCACCAGAAGTTGGAGACCAACAGGCACCATTAAGAATGACCACGCTGTCTTTAATGGAGACAAAGTGGAGGACATCAGATCCTACTAAATTTATTTTAAGCAGAGAGAAATATAATTTGTCACTACCAACTTTCACTTCAAAGTCTTAAAGTTCTACTGAAGTAGAGAGTCTGCCATCATGAAAAAACCATCCCAAAGGCACATCTCACACCCCTGCTGTAACAAACTCCACAAATAATTACTCCACGGTTGATGATGGTGAAGGAAAAGTGCCTTTCATGGTTGCCCACTCTTCAAGGTGGGAAAATAACAGCATGGTTCCCTCGCAGGAGGTTTTTGTGGAAGATCCCCTCTCGCTTTCTCCACAATTTGGTTCACTTTACAGATGGGCTGGTCACATTTTCCAGTCCAGGGAATGGCCACTGAGGGAAGAGAAGAACTGGAGAGCCTGGCCAGCAGAGGGGGGAACCAGAGAGTAGTGTCTCAGTCTCGAGGAAGCAGGTGAGGTACCAGGGCATGCTGCGAGACTGCCAGGTCACAAATGGAACCGACCTGGCTGGCATCGAGCCTCCTTCTGCCTGATAGAAGCTTTGCATTTGAAAGAAACCTCACACTGCAAATCACATCCTGGTTGCTCCCTGGCCAAACTGGCTCCCCGCCACACGGCACACAAGACCTGCTCCTGTCCTCCTGAGGGTGATGTCTTCGCGCCCCTGGGGCAGCCACAGAACCGCTTGTGAGAGGGAGGAAGGCAGCGTTTCGCATGACTCAGTGCACAGAGGTGCAGCAACCAAACAAGCGCCCTGTTGCCTGCAGGCGACACAGGCAGAGTCAGGCTGAGGTGTGATTCTGAGGTTGGGAACTTCTATTTTTAAACCATGTGGGATTTTCTCATCTGAACACTGCTTCGGCTATACCGTAGGTTTGTTTACATACTTGGTTTCATTAAAGATTCACATCCTGATTTCAGTCTGCGGCTCCCAGCCCTTCAAAAGGTCAAACACTGAAACACAAGGAAGACATGGACAAACAGTGCACCTCTGCCTGTGGGGCAGAGGGAGGGGGAAAGCAGAGGCTCTGAGGCGTCCCCCCCTTCCAGGGATCCAGCAGCTTTCCAGGGGTTCTCAGAGCAGAGTTTTGCAATAAAGGCAGCTGTTTGGAACAGGGAGACTGGCTGGTCCCTTGCTGTGGCCTGGCAGAGGGAGCAGCGCGGGTGCTCCAGCAAGGTTGGGCAGAAGGGCAGAGGTGACCTCCCCAGCCCCCTGTCATGCCAGGACAAAGGGGCTGTTCACAGCGTCTGGTGTTCAGCAAGGGCTGCCAGAGTGCCCACCCTGCTCCTCCTGCAAGGGCCCCAGCAAGAACCCTGTGCTGGAAGGAGATGACTCCCAAGGATTTGGCAGCAATGAGAAGGATTGCTGTGACATTGTGGTCACCACAGGGACTGTCCTCTGTGGTGAAATGGGGAGAGGTTGGTGGAGACAAGGAGCATGGACACCTGATAGATACCTAAAGGATGTCTGTCCCACACAGTGGGAAGAGTAGGCGAAGGCCTTCTGCTGCTCCCACAGGAAGACACTATGGAAAGGGAGAGCAGAGAAGGAAAACAGGATGAGTCAGGAGAAACAGGTAAGGGAGGAAACACATTAAGCGTGACCAGCACTTGCCCAGGGGGACATAGGCTGAGCAATGGGGGCCCAACAGCCCCTCCTGCGTGGGTGGCACATGGAGAGGAATACGATGGGGAGAGCAGGGGCACCATGTGCTGGACACAGAGCAGAAATCCCGCTCTGATCAATGACGCTGGCTGCCCGAGCTACGGAGAGCGGTGCAGTGCTCAATAGCTCCTGGCATGAAAGAAACACTTCCAAAGTCAGAATGAAAATTCAGTGCAGGTTGTTTCACATTTGTTTCTGTCATTGTCTAATGAGCCGTAAGTGCATTCATCCGACATCTTGAGAATGTTTTGGGTTTTATTATGGTCACTCTTTCTTCACTTTTTTCTTCTCTAAACCCCCATCAATAAAAATCAATTAGCTTATGGGTAACGTTACAGAGATGCTGCTGCAGCAAGGGGTTGACATCTGCAGTGGCAGCAGCCCAGATACCACAGCAAGAAATGTTCAAAACTACCCCGAGAGGACAATACCCCCTTCCCGAAGCTGTGTTCTCTCTGATCAACAAACCAGCTGCACTTCCAGCCGCTTCCCCATCTCCTGCGTAATGAGCACGCTTCTCAAAGCAAGCAGAAAAGTTTAATTGTCTTTAATTATCCAGTTCAAGGAGGACTGGGTTTCCTGCCTGATGTCCATATAATTTCCCTGCCAACGACTTCGTCATCCCGTTACTGGAAGTGGAGGGCAGATCCTAAAGCTCTTCCCCAAAAGACACCCAATTTTTGGGGAGTGCTGAGGGGCTGGCACAGGCAGGGACAAAGGTCCCTGTGTCCCTGGAGAGGCTGCTCAGACTGCCTGTGCTTCTGCAGGGTAGGAGGGAGTGAGTTGCAACTAATGTGCAATCAAGAACCATCACAATTACAAATGTAAATGAACAGGCAATTGGCACTGACCTTTGCAGATTGTTAGAGGACTAATTAAGGTGTGATCAGAGCTCTCTTCCAACAGATTGAGATGCATCTACACAAGCAAATATCTATCCACCGTCTCCAGACAGCACTGCTTTCTCCTACATGCTTGCACACACCAGCAAGTAGGTACACACAGAGTAGATACACACAGAGTAGGTACACACAGGCAGAGCCAGCAATCAACCCCAGCACCTGCGCTCTGTGCACAGCAATGGGATGGAGCGGGAGGGGAATGGGGCAAGTCCACTCTGTCACATGAGGCCACAGTACAGAACAGACCACTGCACTTGGACCACGGCAAAGCAACAAAAAAGTCACTGTCCCTTTGTGCCCCAGCAGAGATGCGTCACACACCATAGAAGTGTCATGGACAAGTGTCTGTCAAGGTGTCCGAGCCTGATATCTAATACCACAGAGACGCCTTATCAAAAGGCAGAGGGGAAAGCCCACCCAGCCCTCAGAAAACAATAAAAACCATGACAGGGACACAGGAGAGACCCTGTTACAGAGCAGGAGGGGATGCAGGGCACAGACTCACATCGTCCCCGTGCACAGCCCTGCCCCACAGCTTGGGGAGATGTAAAAAGATCAGAGTCCCTGGGAGATGGGAGCACCCCTTCGCCCCTTGGGATTACAGCAGCTTCTCATCCAAACCTGACTCACATCCCTGCAGGGATGCCTGGCCCAGCACGCCAGTGAGGTGTCCCACTTTGACCAGCTCTACAGTGGGCTGGAGGAGTGTTTGAAATTAAGTATCTCAGCTTAAAGTCACTTGCAAAACCGACCCAAGATATCCCCTTTGCTTTCTGCAGCCTTACTCTTGCTTGTATTCATAACCTTTGAAATAAAATATGATCAAGAAATTGTCAGTGTGTTGTCTGCTGTCAGTTTTTGTTGAAGAACTAGCAAGCTTAAAGGAAATTAAAGTAAAATATTTGTAAATCGAGCTTTCCTTTCAGTGACTTGTCAGGACTTTTACTTCAAAAATATTACATTTTTTTAAATGGTCACCAAACCACTTTCCCTCCCAGACATTCAGCTCCTGCCCTCCCAGTACCTGCCATGTCCTAATGTGGGCAGCCGTACGGGAAAGATAAGGTTTGTACAGTAAAAGACAAGGTAAACAGAAATTTCTAGAGTAAACAAGGTTTTCAAGGTTGTTCTGTCTATCACAAAAGGGCACAGATGGTTTCCCCTCTCTGCTCATTTTGCATTTAAGCAGCTCACAACCCACAGCCCTGCCCAAAGAAGCCTTTTGAATTCGGAATGTTCTCCTTCGGCAGAGCACCGCGCGCGGCGGAAGGGCTGCCGGAGCCGCTGTCCCCCTGGGCGTGGTGTGGCAGCCACCGCGCTCTCCCTGTCACCGTGACCTTTGGCAGAGCGTGTTCCATGCTCTCCACTCCACTGGGCCGCCAAGGTCACAGATTGGGCACTTTTTTCCACAAGACTGAATTTAACTCTTAATGAAAAATCTCCTGTCTCACTCTTGGGGTGTTTTGGGTTTATTTCAGATCCTCATCACTCACAGGCACAACAGCAATGAGACCCAGATGTGAATTCAAGGGACATTTCCAAAACCCCCACATGTTCTCCCTCAGCTGCTGCTGCTGCTGTCCCTTCTCAACCCTTTCAGCCAAGACCACCTTCCTCGTCCCCATGTGCATTCACTGCAGAATGCCAGTTCCCCAGAGTGGCTATTTGCAGGATTTACCCATTTTCATAGCACTCATAGAGAAAAGCCCTGCTTGAACCTAAGAGGAGGATTGTGAAGGCTTTTGCTGGCACAACCCACCTCCAGCACCTTCACACCTTGACAGCACATAAAACAGCTGACCCAGGTCGACTCTCCTCCTCCTCCCTCCAAAGAAGGCTTCAGGAGACCTTGATTTCTCAGAATATTACCAGCTTCTCAACCCTTTACAACAAAGTACCATGTCTGCTCCATCCAGCCTAACTGGTCCTTTTAGGCACATTTCCTCTTGCTGGATTCACAGCTGCAATCCTTGTCCTATGATCTGTTGTGAGCAAATGTTTCATAGAAGCCCTTCACTTTATTTACCTTATCAAGAGGAGACATGGAAAATAGACATGGAAAACTCACACGTCCTGCCCACCCCTTTTGCCCAGCTCCTCCTCTCAATCCAGTGCAGCTGAAGTACCAGAAATCAGCCGCAAGCTGGCACAGCTTATGCTGGTGCTCAGTGCATCACTTGACTCATTGCAAAACAGCTGCTAGTGCACTGCTGTGTTGAGTTGTCCCAATAAGACAGTATCTTTAGATGCTCATACAATATTCCAGGGTTTAAGACACCAACCTGAACCAACACACATACTTCTACATCCCAAACTTCTACATTCCAAATCTCACCTCAGGCAGGTGGGATTCCTGTAATGTGTTACTCATAAACTGTGTCCTCCCACAGCAGGGAAGAGAAACAGGAACATCACCCAGTTTGTCACCAAGGAGCGCAGTGGGTGTGATGCCACACGCCCACCCCTGCGGCACCGGCCCCGCTCACGCCAGGGCAGCAGCACTCACCGGCCTCGGCAGCTGGACACTTGCGTATGGTGAAGATCTGTCCTAGGTCCTCCTCTTCTTCAGGAAGACCTTTCTGCAGGCGCTGTAGCTTCCGGAGGCTTTCACTCCGCTGGTGCTTCATGGAGCGCACGTGCTGGATGAGGTTCAGCTTGGCCTTGGTGGAGTAGTTACAGAGGACACAGTGGTAGTAGCAGCTTTCACCTTCCACCCCGCTCTCATGGTGCTGCAGGTGCTGTGGAGAACAAAGCAGAGGGATGTCAGTGTCCTTTATCACCCCCAGTCTCCTGGGTTAGTCCACTGTAAATTCCTAAAAGCCACCTGGGAATTAGTTAAGGAACCACATTTTGATGCAGACCCAGTGAGACAAAGCCTGTTTGTTCCCAAGGTATCACACACACTTGTGCTGAAGAGCATGAAAACCAAATCACACTGAAATGGGTACGAAACACAGATGGAGACAGACAAGATCATCTCCCTCCCAGAGTGCACAGCCACCCTGTCCATCATCCAGCTCTCCGCTCCCTGGCATCCAGGTTTTACTCCCTTGGATCAGGAAGGAAGTAGCAGCCTGGCCTGTGAGATGGCTGTGACAGAGACCCAGGCTGAAAAGCCAACGGTGAGCATGCAGCGGGGTACCACCGTGAGAGGCCAGCACCTGGAAAAACCCTGTCCCCCTCCCGAGCTGTGTCGTCGCAGCCAATACAGCTAATTCTGGATTGTGATACCACGATTATTTGGCAAAACCTATCAATCCTCTGGTACAGAGGTCCGTGCCTCTGGGGAAACAAACAGCTATTTCCTGTCATGGATCCCACAGACATGGCAATTATTTCTTAGAACCAGAGAGAAGAATTCACCATGCACAGCCACGCTGGCTGCCACAGCACAGCTGCTGTCCCTTCCCCCTTGGCAGTGGGAGGTCACAGTTTCCCAATTCCACAGTAAGGGTGTGTCACTAGTTGAGAAAAAATGAATACCCAGGTGAAACTACATGAGAACCCTCTGTGAAGACCTTTGGTGTTTCCACCCCACACCTAACAGTTCAGCTGGCCATAGTCCCTGCCAGCTCCTCCCATCCCTGAGGCCTCCTTGTGTCTTTGTGTCATCTCACAGAACTCTTTCCTCACCACACACTTGGCCCAAGGCACAAGTAACAGTGATTTGGACATGATCTTGAGGTTTGTCAATCAAAAATATTGCCTACGTGCAGCCAGGACCTTCTGGTAAAAATTCTGACGCTTATTATCTCAGTTACAGCTGAGATAAGATTAAAGACACATATTACCCAGCGCTGTGTGCCTTGCTCACACGGAGGAAGGAGAGCCCTCTGAGTCTAGGAATGATTAAAAATAGGATATGAGCTGATGCTGAAGCTTCTGATTGGAAGGGCGAGGAAAGAGAATAAATGTATTCTAGATCTGGCTAATTAGACTAGCCTCTTTTGGGATCACGATGTATTTAATTAAATTCACTGTAATATTTGAAGAATCCACCAGGGCACTAATCCCACTGGTGCCCTCAAAAGATTTTTTGCTGTTTTCCCTTATAAGAACTTCTTCCTCATCTCATTTCTATTGTTTGCATGCGTTACCCTCTTCCTGAGCCAGAAGAAGATGAATGGCTTAAGGCACGAAAGGTCAGCGAGCCCGTCACAAGGGTCGCATGCCCATCTCAGACGGCCCAGCCTCGCCAGCCCGGCTCTGCCCTGACCCCTGCCATAACCTCCCCGGCCCCGTCCTGCTGCAGGCTGGGCTCTGGCTGCAGGAACCACACCAGCCCCGTCCTCGCCCGCTGCAAGGAGTGTCGGGGAAGCCCCAGCCCACAAACCCCGCACTGGAGCTCGGGAAGTGCCCACGGGCTCAGCAGCAGCTTCTGCACGGAGCCAGAGAAAATCCCCAGTGAGCAATTAGAGAAAAATCTGGTCACGGGTTCAAGGAAATATTAAGGACATGGTCTCTGTGGAACCAGAGGCACAGTCTGCGCTGCTCTCATTTAAAAGGGGGTTTTAGGAAAACATTTGTTTTAAACAGTTTAATAAATGTGTCTTACTTTATGCTCTTCTTTTGCGTCCTCTCAAACATCGCTTGTGCTGGGATCAGCCTCACCTGCCTATCGTGCTGGAGGAGTCATAGGCTGAGGGTGCCACCACCACCAAGGCCAGCCTGGGCACAGCACAGCATGCACCTGATCCAACCCATCCTCCAGCGGAGGAAAGGAGCAGTCCAGAGAAAGAAGGCATGAGTGCCGAGCCAGTCCAAGCTGTGAGCTGCTGGAGGCGATGAAATGCTGTCCAAGTACGTGTAGTTATTGCCCATCACACTGTTAAACTTCCCCCTTGTGAGAATTTATCCGTATCACAGGAAACAAATTCAAAATACTAAACCAGAACCTTGTTAGAAGACAAATCAACTTGAAAATCAAAAGAATATATTGTTCCAAGGAAAACCAACCAACTTCTGTCAGAAAACATCGATTTCTGTGAGTCCGGGGGGGTGTTCGCCCCCTCCCTCTCCACAATAGGAAACTTCCAACATCTGGTTCTTCACGCATGGCATGCAAAATATTGATCAGGGTGAGTCAAAGCTACACTTTAAATCAGAAACAGAGAGAGGAACGCTCTGATGGAAACCATACGGCTCACGAGTGCAGCTTCCCGGGGGACACGGGTGTTCCTGTACCTACACCAAGCGTGGCTCCCAGCACCCATTCCCACACCAAACCCAGCCTGTCCACTGCCTGGGGAGTGTGCGGGTTACTGTGTTCTCACAGTGATTAGCACAGGAGGGTCCTGCTCAGAGGCCTCGTCTCCTTCCCCTGCCCCAGCTGTGTGCCCCGGGTGCCCTGGCCCCGCGGTGTGGCCGGGGTGGCACTGCACCGGTGCCAGCTGCAGGTGCTGGGCCGGGCCGGTCCCGCTGCACCGACAGACCGACTGCCCAGCCCTCACACCCCAACATCTGCCTCGGAATTGTCTTCTTCTAGTAAGCAGTAAATGCTCACAGGGTATGACTATGGAAATCTGATTTTTAAACAAAGTAAGGAATGGCGCTACAGTCAGTTCTTGTTTCTCTCCCTCCATCCCCCACATATCTCAAACTCTGTTTATTTTACCATCTCTCCTTTCCCCATTTTCTGCTGCCTCACCCATAGTACTTCACAATAATCATGGAATTGAACATGACACTGTAACACCCTGTCCGACTGCAGGCAGCCCCCTCACCCCATGCCACATTCCACACAATATTCCTTGGAGCTAAGACGGTAGTACCCAGGACTGAGACCCAGAGCTGCTGCTGTTAAACAAGTAACAAACTCCCCTGAACACCTCTGTAGCTGTTCCAGCAGTTCACGTTCACCATTTCATATGACTTCTATGCTTTTCTACATATTTTAAATTTTAAAAAATCTTTTAAATTTTAAAAGATGTTAAACCACTACCTGCTCAAAATCTCTTCTGGGCAAAGTTTATTCAGTTATGGTGTAACGAGGCTGATTCTGAGGGTGACAGGACAGAACCCCCCCAAAGCACTGCCAGGGGCACCAGGGAGTTCTCCAATCCCTCTCTGCCATGTTAAGCAGCTCAGCTGCTGTTCTGAGGGACATTTGACCTGTAACCTCAGCCCACCAGGGAGATGCAACAACACTTTGAACTATCTCGTGCTTTGGATGTCTATTTTTCGACAGAAAAAAACCCAATTTCTATGCAGTGTTAACCTCGACTGGCACAAAGCTTTCCCTTTGGAGGGCCCTGAGTGCTGCTCAGGACAAGCCCACGCTCACAGCACTGGGAACCTCTCAAGTCCTTGGTTTGCACTGTGAGGGGCAACACCCCATCACCATCCCCAGGAGGTGCCCATGGTACAAAAGCAGTAGAACATGTGAGAAAACTCTCTCCAGATGTGAGGATGGCCCCTTCTTCTGCAGACTTTGACAGGACAACCAGCAGCAGAAACTCTGTCACTGCCCCAAGGACAGGCAGACAGTGGCCCCCAGCTCCCCTGTGAGATCCCCTGTACATGTCTGGGTCTCTCTGGGCAGGAGAAGCAGGCCAGGTAACAGAACTGGGGGCCAGAACCCAAAGTGGGAAGCTAAGCTCATAAAGGCTACGCAGCAGCAAACCAGCACGAACAAAAGGAACGATGTTGCTCACTGTGGCTGCAGCCCCGCAGATCCTCAGCTGACAGCACTCCGGGCTGCGCAAAGACTGTCGGGGATGGCCTGGCAAGTCCCCCGCCCTCGTGATTGCACAAATATCCTCCTCCTCACCACTCTGACTGCATCATATGGCCAGGTGGTGTGTGGGTCACTGACAAACAGTCTGGAGAAACCTCCTCCACATCACTTCTGAGCACTCTCACATCGCAGGATACCCTGCCATGAAAACAAAGGCCACTCCACTAACCAGAGCTTCTTGAAAAAGAAGTTGTCAGACTTCAACATCTTTGGCAGAGGTTTTCTCCACATGTAACACTTTTTCTGCCTCTGAACTCAGCACTCAGTTCCGTTAGGATGACTAAAGTTAGCAGTGATTTCAAAGAATTGACAGATGCAGCTGGGGAACAAGGTGCCAAAAATCTGCTGAAAGGTCACAAAAGCCATGGAAAGAAGCAGCACTGCATAGGTGCACTGCGCTGGCTTTCTCCTGCAAGCACTGATGTCTGAGCAGCCCCAGTGACCAGAACCAGCACACGGAATCAGGCAGTGCTTCAGTGTTTGCCGGGAGAGGTTGACCCAAGCTCAGGAGCTACTGGAACCACCTCAGCTCCAGCAGCACATCTGCAGCGCAGGAGAATACTCAGGGACAGACTCTTCCTCGGGGTGAAGTCAGACAGGGGTAATTAGTCACAGGCTTGGTAGGAGACACTTCAGGTGCCAGCGAGGACTGTACGCCCGCACGGAGGGACGGGAGGTGACCCTTGCAGCGGAGCTGGAGAGGGGGGCTATGGGTCGCCACGGAAAGGGACCCGACCCCACTGCCGACCTCAGAGGCCTTGCGAGCATCTCTTGGCCCCCGTGTGCCTCTGATGTGCTGCACGAGATAAATCACACAGCCCTGCAAGAGAAGAATCTGAATTTTTAATGAAAGTCATGTGGATGCAGCTGTCTGATCCTGCTCTGTTCCAAGTACTCCATAAAAGTCAGGCTGGGCCAATCCATCTTGCTCTCCCCTTTCACACCTGCAGCCCCAGCTGGAATTTCCTGGAGCCGGGGAGCGGCGGGCGGCCGCAGCGTGCCATGGGACATGCTGGCTGCACGCTGGGGAGAGCTGGAGCGCCCACAGTCGCCCCCCATCCCCCTGGAAGGGGGGAGAATTGATTCTGCATCCAGCAGGTTCAAAAGCTGAACTTCTCTTTCATATCCACCAACATCCTGAATTGTTTACTGCTTCCAAAGGAGCAGCGTTACAAACCCTTCCCTCCTCCAGCCTCCTGCCTTTGTGCATCACAGCTCCGTGGTGCAGTGCCAGTGGTGGGGTTCAGGCTCGCCTGCCCCTGAGTTTCTACAGCTCAGCTTGTGGTAACTGCTCTCTGATCCTTATTTTTCTTTCCAAGAGGCTGGAAATGTAACGTTCCCTCCTGCCACAGAGGCTGAGGTACCAATCCAAGTCCCCAAATCACATGGAAAGGCCTGAACAACTGTCCCCATTAACAGCCCATCCCTATACCCACCAACTCTGTATTTTCTGGGCCCTCCAGCCCTGCCTGGCAATAAGTGAATGCCACAGATGCCCTCCTTGTTAGCCATGTGGCTGGTGCTCCTCATGCTGCAAGGTTTTGGGTTCCTCCACCAACGCAAAAGGGACCCAGCAAATGGGGTTTTCTCCACCAGCCCTTGAAGTCTCATTAAAAGCCAAATATTGCTCAGCCTAAGGATGGAGAGCTCAGCATGGATTTTACTGAACGTTAAATCAACCAGCAAGCATAGCCAGCAAACTCTGTGGCACTTTAACTTTAAATAATGCAATAATTATTGAATTTCCTTTTTATAACTGAAGTGCTGGAATGTAAACAATGGGGCTGTAATTGCAGGAAGGGGGGATCAATAGAGGCAATCGTTTTCAGCCATGTTAATTGTAAATACAATTGCTCCAAGATGTCAGCCTCGTTCTTCTCGCTCCCAGAATCATCCTAACGGATGACAGAGTCCAACTTTCCCATTACAGCTGTTCGTTCCTTTAAGAGGTTCTCAATCAGGTCTGATCAATCTGTCAAGATAATGCATAGAGTAAGTAAGACTCTTCCAAACACAAGCTCCCAATCAATAGCCCCGACCTGCTTAATGAGGAGGGGCTAAAGCCCAGGGGGAGGCACAGTCCCAGCTACTGCTTGGCTCCAGCAGCCAACTTCTTCACAGAGTCTTGGAGCAGCTCCTAACAAGGACATTGTTCATGCCGCCCATGATGAGCAGCATCCCTGCATCCCCACAGTCCCATGGGGTCCGTGGACAGAGAATGACAGAGGTTAACAGAAAGCAAGAGCCAAGAAAGGCTGAACTTGTAATCACATCCCCCGCACCTTTTTAACTGTGCAACAGACCTGCAAGTACTAATTAATCATTCCTTAGAAGAGATGCCCGAAGATGCAAACCTGTGTGGGGACAGCTAAAAGCCAAGAGCTTCACTAGGACTCCTCCCGTGGAAGACGTCCTTCCCATGTCTCGAGGAAGGACCAAGTCCATGGGCGAGCCAGCACTGGCTCGGTTATGCCCACCAATCCCTTCCAGTGCAGGGGAAACAGAGTGGGATGCTGGCTGAAAACCTCTCGAGGGAGGGAGGAGATGCCAAGAGAGGTGAGGGAACAGCCAGAGATGCTGTTCTCCAGCTGCAGTACCTAACTCCAGTAGCAGAGGTATCCCCTGCACCCCTGGGTCGCCATGCACTTGCTGAGCAGCCCGGAGAGAGGGGAAGTAACAGGTCTGACTGTACCCTCCTACAGCATCAAACTTTCTGTTCTCCCACAACTGTGCTACGAAGACTTGCCAGCACAACAAATACACTCTTGGGCAACTACAACTTCAGCTGCAGAGAATCTTCCAGATCCCCGAAATCTCCCCCGGGAGACACAGGCGCAAGCGCTGCTGTCCGTGGAGATGCACACAGGAGCGTGAGTATCGATCCTGCTAATTATAGTGCTAAAACCAGAGCACGATGCGAGTACATTTCCTATCAGCTGGCCTGCAAAGTGCTGCCCTCAAGCCTGCACGCTCCTGTCTGGCTGTGGCTCCACCCCAGGACCCACGACAGCACTGCAAGGGCACCTCTGCTGCTCACCTGTGCACCTCTGATCAACAGGAACCAACAAACTCCACACGAAGTGACCTCTCCTGCGGCCAGTCAGGACACGAGGGATGTCACCCAGAGCCAGCCTCATCCAGCAGCTCCTGCGGAGCAGCATAAAGCTTAGGAATGGCTGAACTCCTCTTACAACTGAACCAAAGCCTGGACTAGGGACACTGTGATCCTCAGGAAAGCATACAGGTCTGTCACTTCATATTTTCATGGATGCTGTCACCCCTGGAGAAACATGGCAGAAAAGTTGTACTTCTGTCTGCAAAGCACAGGATCAGGATGGAGTGATAAAAAAAGAAAAAAAATTTGTGCCACAACACAGCAACATCACCAAGGAAGAGGCTCGGGGCTTCCAGCCCACTCCCTTCTCTGTACTGGGACATGCAGGAGCTGAGGAATTAATTCAGGGAGCCTCATCTTTTCTGTGGTTAGGAAAAGAAATGGGGAAAGAACAACTGAAGACAGTAACCATAAGCAGGCCTCAAAGTGCCACTGCCCAGACCTTTATAACATACTTTGTACATCTACTTGAAAATAATCAGTTCAGTGTGAGTTGTTAAGCTGTGAACACTCAGGTGAACTAGAGCAGCCTGGGAATATGGAAAAACACTGGATAAAAAGCAAATTATGTAATCAAAAGGTCTGGGGGGAACCTGGAAAGACAGCAGGATCGAAATCTGTTGTCCATATTGTAATTATGTAGCTGCTGAGTGATTGAAGAGGGTTTTCTGTAACACAGATCTAGCTACGACTCTCCATACCAGTGATGTTTTGTTTCGTCCAGCAGCCATGGGAATGATCCCTGTGTTACACAGGAGGGCTCTCTGAGGAGGCGCTGATGCAACACACACCTGGGTCTTCTGTTGATAATGCAGTTCAGACTTAGCCATCCAAAACCCTCTCTCCGTGTGGAGCCTGCTTTAAGGATTCAAGTTAAAATGCTATTTTCTCCCATATTAAGTCTTTTGGAAAAGAACCACCGGTCTCTGAAGGAAAAGCTTGAGGACTGTCTGATACCACTGTGCTCTGCCCCATATGAACACGCCAAGGGGCACCCAGGTGTGCCAGTCCCCCCCCCGTCCTGCCTTGGCTCCAGGTGCCCCAGTGACTGCAGTGTAGAACCCCAGCAGTGAGTCACAGGAGCACCATGGAAGCGAGGTCCTGCTGGGGCAAGACCTGGGGCACAGGAGGGGACTCCCACGTGCAGCAAGGGATCGTTGTAATAATGCGCCATGGAACCATATGGGACAGTGAATCAGCCACAGAAACCCACCTGAGCTCACCTTATTCAATAAAACACCACGGACACAGATTAACTCCCCTCGCCCAGGATTTACTGTTTCACCCACCTCCAGGGAAGTTGTGATGGACTGAAGCTTTCCTTGTTTTCATATTGCATTTTTAAAACTTCTTACAGCACTGCACCACCTCAACTCCCAGCAGATAACCAAAAACAGTAACAACAATGCACAAGACAATTTTTCAATCCTCTCCATAAATTGCAGAATATCAGTACCAAAGACAGGGAAGACACAATGTCCCCGTGCAGAAGCCAACAGTGATGCATGGAACAACAAGAGCTGGGGCTCATCCTTTTCCCACACTCCACAGCATGGATTTTCAAGATTGGGTGATAAGGGAGGAAGGAAAACTAAAGGATGATGTGATGGACTAATACGACAGAATGGAAGCACAAAGAGGAAATACATACTATTCCTCGAGTTGTGAAAGTGAGATGAAAACCAGTAGAGGCAGGGAAGCCCCTGGGCAGTGGAGCAGCCGTTCTCCAGTGGCACAGGCTGCAGGGCTGGGCACCAGGCTGGGAGCCAGAGCACCACCTTTGAGGCACATGCTGTGCATCAGCCTGCCCTGGACATGGGGACAGGAGCACTAGCTGGTTTCAGACTGTGCTGCCAAGGTAAGTTCTTTAAGTGTCTGTGAAACACAAACAGAACACAGAGCACCACGGAAATGCCCATGAGAAAATAAATAATTCTTCATTCAGTGAAAGCTTTGGATTGTATTAGACAAAGCCTGGGGCAATATAATGAAAGAGGAAGATAAAAAGAAATGGAATAATTACTCACAGAATGAGGCAAGAATCCTGCTGGAAAAATATGTATGGAACTACTTATAATTAAGAACCAAAATAATGTCTGCACACAAAGGGCTGAATTAAGGCAACCTGCTACTTCTATGTTCTAGATGGTTGTGATGGCTCCACGAACACAATGGACACTAATGTGTCCTAAGAACTGTGTACAGGAATTCACACAACTGCTCCTTGCCCCACACCCCTGAGCAACTACTCTGTAAGGAAAGCCACCAGTTCTTGGGGAGAAGAAGCCTTCCAAACACAGCCTCCTCCAAATTTAACTGGGAGACCTCTCTAGTCCTTGGGCTTGCAATAGTTCCCAGCCCTCCTGGTTTCCACCAGGAAGGACACATCAATGACCCACAGCAATCCACAGCAGCACAACTGTCTGCCTCATGGATTCCGCAGACGGCCTCCAAGCAGTTTGCATCCTATTAACAGTTGGGTTTGCTGCTCTGTATTTCCTGTGCATATCTAAAACCTAATTCAACTGTAGTATAATTCTGCAGAGGAATCTACAGGAGAATAGAATGGCTCTGAGCATTAGCTGCAGCTATTCCCTCCAAGACAGACTACAGCAATGGAAAATGCGGAGGGTGTAGAAGCACGCTGAGGCAAACAAAGCAAACCCAGGATGATAAATGTCTCTGCTCTTTGGTGCTCTCCTTGTTCATGTGTATCTGCATCCACTGGCATTTGCCTTCACAGCTAGAGAAACCCCTGGGAAAAACCAGGCCCACTATTTACTGGTTTTAGCCATTCTGGCTCTGCAATCCCAGTGGACAGTCTGCAGAGACACACACGGGGTAAATGACAAATACCACGGTGGCAGCACTGATCAGCATTAGGAGGGTGTACTGACCACTGCAATTCAAAAATAAAACAGAAGCAACAAAACCTTTTGGGAGCAGCATCCGCTCACAGCAGAAAGGTATGAGGGGATGACAGATTTCTAAATCCTGTTTATGAAACTGCAGGTATAACCCCAGTTACTCCAACTGCCCCAAAATTCTCATTTCTGTGACCACATGGGATTATCTTGTCTCCAAAAATACCTGCTTGGGGTTAGCATATACTACCAGGAGGTCAGTCTGCAGGTTTCATGTCTGGATAAACCCCCTGTCCAGCCCAGAGTCAGACACTTTGATAGGCCTTTGTGGGCACTGCAGTGCATGCACTGGAAAATCCAGGTAGGTCACAGCCAAGGAGGTGTGAAAATGATAAAAGCAAAGTTCCTGCTTTGTGGGACCATGAAGAACATTCACAGGCAGCCAGAGGTGTCTGTAACACAGACCCCATGACATGAAAACATCATCTGCAGGACTCCAAAGCCTTTAAATCTCTCCCACCTATGGTCACAGCATGCTTGAGAACCTGCTCTGGGACAGCAAGTCCCTTCTCCGAGGGACTTCCAGCATCCGCTCCCTTTCCAGCACTGCTGTTAGTGGTCAAAAGCCAAAGCTAGGTACTTCCTTTATCTTTGTCCTTCTTCTGTGCCTCCTCCCACGGGCAGGTCCTGGGCTCAGCATGAGGTACCACAGCACATGCACCCTACAGCCACCCCCAAAAGTACAACTGCGGCCCCAATGTGACACACCTGCAAGTAACCCCAGAGTTACAGAACAGTCCCATGAATGTTGTGGGTGACGTGCAGGAAATCAGAGTTCTCAAGCTGGGACACCCTCTGGCTTTGTGCTGGAGAGGAAGGAGGTGAGTGTCACCTGAAGGCAGGAAGGTGTCACCCCAGGAGAGCTCCCTGCTCTTCTGCTGCCCCTGCCTAAAGACCCTCCTTCTCCTGGCACACATGTGAAGACTACAACAACTCTCTGGCTAGTTTTCAAAGAACATAAAGGAAGGCTGACCCAAACCATCAGGACCTGCTGAATTAGGAGTTTCTCTGCAGCACAGGCTGGGGGCTGGATGGGGACAGGGATGTGAGGAGACCCAGCAAGAACCAGACAAGGGGGCAGACACAGCTCCTGCAGCTGGCCGGAGGCATCCGCAATGGGCAGCGGAGAAGCCCCACACAGAAGTGGGCAGCTCTCACCCCACAGAGGGCAGGGAAGCAGCCACACAGGCGGGAGCCAGGGAATGCAGCGGGACCCCGGGGCTGCCCTCAGCCACGTGTGCCGAGCGTGGCGCTGGAGCTGCGGGCCGTGCCAGGCGCCGGAGCTGCCGGAGAGAGTGCTGTTCTCCTTCCCCACCAAAACCCCTGAGGCCTCGCGCGCGCTAACCACAGCCCTTTGAGAGGCTCGTGTATTTACAAACTAAGGCATGTTGAAATCAAAGGGGATACCATATGACATAATTCACATTAAAATGTCAACAGGCTGACAATTTATAGAGTCAATCCACCGGAGGTGGGGAGAACTAAGACACGGTAATTGTTTAATTCCCGCTTAAACCAACAGCAGCTTCACCTTCAAAGCATCACCGCATGCACGGCCTTCTGGCTGCTGTCAGCCCTGGTGCCAGCCTGGCCCTCGGCCAGCATGGAAGCAGTGGCCTCAGCCGT
Source organism: Orthonyx spaldingii (assembly GCA_013397795.1). Classification (NCBI taxonomy): domain Eukaryota; kingdom Metazoa; phylum Chordata; class Aves; order Passeriformes; family Orthonychidae; genus Orthonyx; species Orthonyx spaldingii. Next base: position 377,574 of record VZTJ01006799.1, on the reverse strand, counting down.
TCATCGGCACCAAGCACGGGCTGGGGACATGGGATGCTGCTCCAAGGAGCGCAGCTCCAGCTCACTCCATGGCAAATATTCACCGTCAGCACAAGGACAACCAGTTTTTCAGGAAGGTAAAGTCCCTCTGGCCAGGGCACTGGTGTCCATTTCCACACGTGGGCACTGCACACCTCCTCTGGAGGGGACACAGCAGGTGAGTGCTCTGAGGGCATCAGTGAAGGAACTGACTCACTCACCCAGTGCCTGGCACTGCATGGCCATGACCCCGCTGGGACCTGAAAACACCACAGCACTGGAACAATGAAAGCAAGGAGTGTCCCCTCGGGGCACACGTGAACTTTTTACTCCAGGTAGATGGCAGCAGCTTTGCCCACATCAAATGTGTTGCAGTGTTTTGTGAGACACAACACCGGCGCTCTCAGCACACTGACAAGCCCTGCCCATGGACAGGCTGCTGGCAACGTGTCTTGTAGCCTGCAATAAAGCATAAGTAAGGCAGGAGAGGGAAATGTGCACCACTGGGAGAAATTTTACCTGGATAAACCGCAGCCAATAAATTTTCTATAAATGCCAGCTAATGCTGTCCCTTGGAGAGCACTGGGCAGGGACTGCTGGGCTCCAGAGCCCTCGGCACAGCCTCGCTGTCTGTACATAAACAGTAACACCTCATTCTCTCTTCTACCTCATTAACTGAAACGCATTAAAACAAGTGTGCACTGGGAGCAGCAAATGAGACTGTTAAACCAAGCTGATATAATCCTCATCAGCTGTGGGAAATGAGCACACATCCATTACACAGAATCAAGCCGCCAACTGCGATTCATCGAGGATGTTGAGACCCCAGGAAGATGCTCTTCCCCCTCAGCTGTACCAGGCAGCTCAACCACTGCCTCCAGCACTCTCTCGTGGGGTATTTTCAGAGTGCTGGGGTTGCATTTCTGTTCCAGCAGCTCCCCCCAAGCACAGAGCTGGGGGCCCTGGTTCTGCACTGCAGCCAAGAGCTATGAGAGTCCACTGTGTCCAGAAGGAATCTGCTCAGTGAGATGCAGGGAACCATCCGACTCTGATAGTATCCAAGTGGAATGGAAGGCCAAGGTAGCAGAGCAGACACACAGAATATGGGATGTTTCCCAGTTCCAGCCTTCAACGGGAACATTGCCATGCAGTGTGACGGTGTCTGACAACAGCAGGGTCAGCCTCAGGTGATGGACACACGTTTGCACTCTGCCCAAATAGTACCAGCCTGCAGAACTGCACAAAGGGGGAATATACCACAACATCCACTCAGAAAGCCCCCAGCACTGACACCACTGTGGTGCCATGGGTGTTCCCATTCCCCCAGCTGGCAGCCAGATGCAAACAGATGCTGAACTGGGGGAGTTTCAGCAGAGGTGACAAGAGCTGTCACACAGTGACCACTGACTTTCAGCACACAAGACCAGTTCCGCACAAGGATATGAAACTGCTCCCTTCTTCTGGGGACCATCAGGCCACAGCTCTGCCTTCACGAGCGAAGACTCGCTTAAAATGTTGAAGAAATATTCATTTTGCCTCCCCGCTGAGGAGGCAGAGTCGGGAGCCCACCCGATGCTGCAGGAACTGGACAGACCACATTCACCTCAGACAGACAGACAGCACTTTGTGCCCTCCACCGCCTTGGGTCTGAACTGCTGACCTCAGCAGAGCAGCTCAGGTTTCCAAACTCTCTTTACTCATGCCAAGCAGAGCTGATGAGGCAGGATGGGGTCCCCTCTGCCTCGCTCCCAGTCCTGTGGTGGGAGGAGGTCCCCTCTGCCTCAGCCCCATACTCACAGCAAGAATGTAAACAAGTGCTTCAATCCTCACAGCAGCTATTTCAGAGTTTTTAACTCAACACAGCTATTACACGGCATTTTCCCCATGTGCAGTCTGTGCACAGCGCAGCCCAGACCAGGCTGCCAGGGAGTTGCTCCTCCCTATGGAACAGGACACCCTGGGGTCTCCCTGGCAGCTCCCAGCAGCCTGCACAGGCATTTTGAACCGGGTCCATGAAGTCTGTTTAACCAGCATGATGTGTGCAACAGAATCACAAAGAAACAGGCATTTAAAGTGACATCTGTTGGATTAATTAGCTGTGTAATTAGCCTCCCCTCTGTGGAGACAGGCTTTGTTACTGCTGCCTGAAACTTCCCCAGGTGATTCTCTTTGTATCCATCCTTCCCTGAGCACAGGGAGGAGCAGAGTGGGTGAGATGGGGCTGTACTGCCCGAATGAGGGGCAGGAGACAGCCCAGAGGCCACGGCGCAGCTGAGGGGCAATAACTGGGTCAGAGAACCCCAACTGCCACATCTGTGGTGGAACCCGAACAGGAACGTGCATTAGCTTGAGCACATTCTGCAGGTCTGCCCAGAGATGAAAGGCAGGGATACAAGTCAGGCATTTATATCCTCCCCAATTAGATCAGAACATCTCTGTCTCCTGCAACCAGCTCCCCACCTCCCTGGCCTGCGAGCCCGGAGCTGACACGGAGGGTCACAGCAGGCTCAGACAGCTGGGGGACACAGCAGCACTTCTACCCGAGCCACGGCCAACTCGGCAGAACAGAAAAATCTCAAGGCAATCTCTAGGACCAAGAGGAAACCCGGGATGCTGGCAATAGCTGCACTGCACTGATGGTTTGATGGCTGGATGCAGGTATCTCCCTGCTGTAAGGCAGAACGGGAGGGATGCTGTGGGGTACGGCGCGCCGGGTTCTGCCCCGCAGCCCTGTGCTGTGAGCACCCGGCTCTGCCTCCCTGCCAAAGCCACCCGGAGCCAAAGGATCTCCCAAGACCTGCAGCCAGGCTCAGCAGAGCCCATCCAACCGTACCCCAAGGCACAACTTCCAGAGAACCTGTTGCACAAGTGTAACTTATTGCCTAATTTGACTTGCAGAACTTGGCTGCACACGTGGCAGTGCAGGGGTAGGATTTTTAGAACTGGCAAGAAGGGGCAAAAGCCCATTATGGTATTAAGTTATGTACCATGCATACATTATTTATTGTAATTTAATGAATTCCCTATGAGATCGCAAACACAGAACCTCCCAAGCTGCTTCCATAGCAATTCTGGGGACTTTGTTACAAGTTTCTTTAGGAATAGCTCAGTTAAAGCCGGAGAAGGATGACACAGCATCCTGCAGCCCAGTGTAGTGGCACAGCCAAACAGCAACCAGCAGTCCATGCCAGGTCACATAGAACAGGTTGGGGAAAGCACCTTGTGGGCTCCTTCCCAGCCTTCAAACCAGTCCCCACCAGAGATTGATGCTAATGAATGCCCATCCATTATTTAATGAGGTCGTCGCCAGCAAGCCTACAGCTGCAGAACTGGTGCTGGGCCAGGGCTGGTACCCAAGGCACTGAAAACCTGACCCTGTCCAACCTGAAAAGGAACTAAGAGCATTCTGAGGTCTTCGAGACATACTACCTGTGTTGAGGAATCCATCTGGTCCAGGTAGCTGGACCCAAGACACAGATTGAAAGGGTCAGATGCACACTGACACTGCATCAACATGATGACACCTTGTTTTGAGATGACACCTGAGGTTCAGAACACGTTGGCAAGACCCCCACGCTCCTGTGCTGAGCCTCTATCCCTGCTTACCCACAGCTCTGGGTGAATAAGGACAGCCAGGACCCACTCCTTCTGCTCTGCCCACAGGCTGCTACACAAGCCAGGAAAAACTCAGTTTATATAGATTAGGATAAAGCTGGACAAGGTGTTTGTCTGTTCGTTTTTCTTTTCTTGTGTTTGGTTTGTTTAGCTGGGTGTTGTAGCCCATTCTCACAAACATTTTGAATTCTAAACCCTGTCTGACTGAGGGCTTTTAGCTCCATGTTTTGGGGAGCTCCTAGTTCCTGCTGTGTGATCAGGGCTCCTACTCCAGCTGCACTCTCACTCCTTTGTTATTTACGTTGCTTTTACAGAGTGGTTTCTTTACTAAGCTGCTGGCTGCACATGGCTCAGCACTTACTGGAAAACTGTTGAAAGAAAAACCTAAGTGACAGGGGCCCATAAATAAAACATAGAGCAAGCAATGTTGTGTGCTCTCAGCAGTTCTGATTCCAGCCCTTTCAAAAAGCAGTGGGGAGAAAGGATAAGTTCTGTGATCCTGTACTAACAGACTTTGGTATTCAATACCTGAAAGAAGGTAAAGAGGTCTTTTAATGCCAGGGTGACACCACAGAGAAATCCGTCTCTCAGAGGAACGTGCAACCCCACGAGCCAGGTGTCTCAAAGGGTTAAACTGATACTGAGAGCTTTTCGTATCAAAATACTTGTCAATCCAAACAGGACTGAAAGTACCGAATCATAAGGGTCCATCCTTCTCACACTGGCAGTTCATAAGCTCCTTTCATTATGAGTTTATCCAAGACTAGAGGATGCAGACTCGAATTAAAGGTTTTGGAGACCATCTTTAAAAACAACTTTGTAGGGAGAATTAAATGAGTATTTATTTCCCTTGTGAAGCTGCCATTGGAATTTGTCTTAAACCTTGTAGGAAATCAGCTCAAAGTCCCTCATATGCTGTAATTCAAATGGGCTTCAGGCACAATTGGTGTTGCTCAAGAGTGTAATTCAGAGCTCTGATGCTGCATTTGTATTCTAAGAGATAAACTTGAAAAAATAAAGCCAAAACACACTGAACGCAGACAGTGAGAAAATCAAAGGTTAACAGAGCTCTAAATCTCCTAATGAGCATGACAGGCTTTCTGTGAGCAACTTTACCCCAAGAACCTTAAAAGGCAGAGATGGAAGAAAGTTTGTGAGAAAAATCAAAATCCAAACATGCCTCCTTTTGCCCACGACATCATCTGGGTATTTCAGAACTGAATCAACCCAGCTCCTGGCAGCTCCAAATGGAGCTCTCAGGCAGGTCTGTGGGCTGGAGCTGGGCTGGTCCCCAGAGCTTTCCTATACTGAAGTCCTACAGGAAACATCTCCTGTCAGCCAAGTGGTGGGATGAGAGGACTCTCAGATCGACCTTACTTCAGAATTATGGCAAGACTAACTCACACCAATCCAAGAGCAGCAGCATTTTATTGAACCAGCCATTTCCGGAGCACTGAAACTTATGAAATTCACAATTTCTCCTCCACCGTGGATTCCTGTGTCAAGCCAACTCCAAAGCCAGTGGTGTTTACTGAAGCCATTCCTGCAACTTTCTCTGGTATCTTCTAGGGATTTATTAAGCCTTCCTAAACAAGCTAAATTGACCACAGTATTGAACCATCAGACAAAGCGAGGATTTACACAGTTTACATATTGTCCCCTTGCCCTTCTGCTTCCCATTGATCATTGAGGCAATGTCTTCAAAGAGAGTGGCAATAATTCCACATCTTGCTTGCAGGAAGACCAACTTTAACTCCCCTTTTTTTTTTTTTGCTTTCTTTTTTTTTTTGCATGTGAGGAAGCAGCAAGCCTAGCTGCCCCTCTTCCCCCATTCCCCCCCAGCAGGGCTGTCTGCCCCCATCCCTCCAACACTGTGACACCAAATTCCATCAATCATTTCCTGTGAAATCACTTCTTCTGCAACTGTCACAGCTTTACATGTAAGTGGTTCACTATTTTTACCTTATAGCTGATTAAGTTTGCTTTTTACTCCATTTTTGGATCACTTACAAACACAGAAACCCCTGTATCTTTCCAATCTTTTTTCTCCATTGTGGAAAGTTAGTTTTTATGTCACCTTCTGTTTCTGATCCTTCACCTCCCTACCCATGCCCAGATCTCTTCTGTTCATGAAGAATCTTATCGAAGACCCTGGGAATCCCCTGCCTGTGAGGACCAGCCCAACCCTGCCTGTAGCCTGGCTGGCTCCTTCAAACAACTGACAGTGCTGCAAGAACCTCTCTTCCAAAAGTCTGCTTTTCCCCTTCCTAATCCATATGCCTACTAAGACTTTTCTATTACAGTTTCTATCAATTTGCTGACTTAATGCTTTGCAGGTTCTGGCCCTTCACTGCCAGAAGCCTCTGCCCTGACCCATGGGGCTCCTCCAGAACTCTTCAGAGCAGAGTCCTGCTAAGTCAGTGACTTTTTCCTTCGTGGTTCTTCCACGTGAGACCACCCTTCAGGATTTATCCTCCATACAGAGGTATCTTTCAATTCTGCACTTAAATGCATGAGAAGAATTCTTTCCTCCTTCCCCTCCCCATAACACAGGCCTTCTTCCCTTTCCTTACTTCCACATGTAATACTTTTCTATCTGATCACGTTGGACTTTCTGTGGACTTTGGCCAGGTTCCCCCACGTCTGTCTTCTCAAGGGTTGTTACATTTAACACAAGCACCTAAGGTGCTTTTTGGTAACTCCTCTGTGACCCACACACATCACACCCTTTACTGTATCCAACAGTAGCTCAGCCATTTCCATGTGATTTTAACTTCAAAGTTAGCTACTATTACAGAAGGTACTCTTTCTATTTCCATTATGGATGGGCATTGAATTTGAATGCCTTATCATCATCATCATCATCACCATCATCATTCTGTAACTACATCTCATACAACATTCCATGCATCCTCTGGGATTAAAACTTTTTGGGGATTTTCCAGCAAGTTTCTTTGAGTTGATGCTTTGACAATCCTGTGGCAGGCAAAGGAGACACAAGCTCCTGTGGGAGAGGCATGATGGGACAACGCTGCTCCACGGTGGAACTGAGGCCTTCTGCTGGGTGTGCAGCTGCACAGCCTCCTTCCCTTCCCACAGGCCACCTTCGCTTCTGTCCGAGTCAGCACAGATCCACAGTTTCATCACCACTAGCACCATGAGCACTGGCATTAAAGAGTCATTTTCCTGCACACTCTGCATCTCTAGCTAACAAAGAGCCTCTATGCATGGCACCATGTAACCCAAACCCTCTCCTTCAGACTCCTTATTCCCTAAAAAAGTGAACTCAGCACTTGGAAACACTGAAAAGGAAGACAGTGAATGAACTCATTGAAGGCACTTGTTGGCAGTCTGGCCAGCAGAGTGTTTCTTCAGTAGTTCTTTGTTTAAACTTCTTCTGAGCTGCACATTCTGAACTAGAGATTATCAGGAAATTGTAGGAAATGTCCAAACCTGGCTCTTGCTCAAGGCAGATTAATTCCTTCTGGAAACTCCACCTGTGCAGTAGATGCTGGGAACTTGTACCCAACCTCTTCCAGATGTGTGGAACACTGCTGCTCTGCTCCACGCCTGGTGTTGAGCTCTGCGGTCACAAGGACACCAGCCTTGGCTGCAGTTCCAAGGAGGTGCACTTGCCTCTGCCTCTGCTCACAACCACCTCTGTCACCCAGCCCAGGCCGCACCACGTCCCTCGGGCCGTCCCAGCTATGGGAGGAAGGGTCTCCAAACCCATCATCATCTACCTCAAGCCAGAACACACGTCTCAAAAATGTAATGCCGTGCACTGACAAGGGTACTCTTGCTTTGCAGGAGTTCTTTAGGATACAAACCCCCCAGCCACCCAAGGTGGGCAGCAGTCACAGGAGTGGCGCAGGCACCGCGTTCCCCCAGCAAGTGCCAGATAAACAACAGGATTTCCAGTTTAGTCACAGAATTTTAGGGGGACAGCAAGGAATTGGAAGAACACAACAATAAAGGAAAGGTTACCAGACCCTTCCAGTTTTTTGCCATTCGTCTCCCCTTACACCCCTGACAGGGAAGAGGCCTGATGGAAGCTATTGCGATGCGCAGGATGAAGATGGCAGCAGAAGACCAGACCTTCTCCCCTGGCACTGGGAGTGTTGCAGGAGAAGACTGAAAACTTCACCCGACTACAGACTGACAGTGTCTCCAGACCACATTTTCTGGCAGCAAGTAACACTGACAGAAGTGGCACTTGGGCAATGCAAGCAGCCAATAACATGTGATTTAGGAAAAAAATGGCAAAAGCAGCAGAATAAGGAGGATTGTGTGTGATAAGCCCAGTGTGTGCTCTCACCCAGCAGCATCTGGAGAGGATTTTCTCCAGCAGGCAGGGAAGAACTCGATTACATCCAGTTAACTGTGCTCTAAACTGATTATGCATGTGCCAGGCTAATGGATTACATTAGCAAGAGGAAAAATAACATCCAATCAATCTCAATTTGCTGCAGACCACACCAAGGCCTGAGAGAAGAGAAACCATTCTGTGAACTCCCCCCACTCGCGCTGCATCCCTTCAGTTATCAGCAGAGACATGGCATTACAGCTGCTCCAAGGACTGGAGAGCTGTGCTGGAGCTTGTCTGAGCCATGCCTCATCCAGGGAGAGGCTTTTCCATTAAACCAATCCCTGATCCCAGCTATGCTGAAGCAAGAGGCTGTGAATCCAGCCATCCACCAACCTCTGCTCCAAGCTTTATCCAGCCATACTAGGAGGCCAATAGATGGAGCATCCAAAGGAATCCATTACTCTGAAACATGTTATCCTTCAGCTGGTGTTTCACTGCTGTTGTGTCAGAGGCAACACAGGGCTGTACCAGCAGGGAGACTGTCCAGGCCTCTCACAAACCTGAAAACTGACAATTCCTCTTTGCCTGCCAAAGGAAAACATCCTAGGAATCTTTATTACAAGAACCTAGGCCTGTCCCCTGATGCTGGTGGGATTTTTTTACCCTTTCTTCTTTTTTTTCCCCCTTTTCTTTCCCCTCAGTGAGAGAATTCTAGTGCCCCAATTGCTTCTTCCCCAGTGAAACCCACTGTAGATGAAGGGCCTGGATAAGGAAAACTTTAAACCTTTGCAATGTATACTTAAAAGAACAATATTATGTGTAAAAAATCGTAATAGAGCTTTCAAACAACTCTTTTGTACCCCAAACTGACCTCCACAGAGGAGATTCAGTTCCCTCAGCTAAGTTCTTGAAGTCTCACTGGGACTCTCCTGCCCCCAGTTTCCAAGCTGTGTAACTCTCTCAGGTCTCCTGCACACCAGAGAGCAGAGGTGTATGTGCAGAGCTGATCTAGAGCCAGACTCTGCTGGGGGAGGCTGGATCCCAGCTCAAGATGGAAGAGTCACTGTCACAGCCATCCTGGCCTCAACAGTGAGCTCAGAAAAACACAACCCCGCTCTGAGCAGCTCCCCACCAATTCCAGGTAGGTCCAACAACCACAGCTCAAGGTAAGACTTCTATGATGCACCTGGTTATCTCTTTCCTCCCTGAATTTGCTGGAACTGTTCATTCCTAGGAAAAATCCAGTTTTGAAAATGAGTCTGCACTGTGATGTGGGTGGATACTGTAGAGCTCAATGTCAGGTCTTAAATTTCCATTATATAAAAAAAATTTTCAAAGAAATAATTAAAAAGCACATGGTACACTCTGTGTGTATATAAAGAAACCTCAGCACATTTGGGAGAAAGCAGGAAGAAAAGGATAAGGACAGAAAGAATATAAAAAAACATGTGAGGAATGAGCAGACAATGAGCGGGAGAGCACGTGTGAATGGAGGGGATGCGGCTGCTGAGATTTATGGCAATTCGTACCTGATTGTTCATACTAAAGCTATTATGGGATGATTAGAGAAAAAGGTGAAGCTTTAAGTCCAGTGAAAATCAATAGAAACGTCTGGAGCAATTCTGCTGCACGAGTGAAAGGACTATTTACTGTATCCGGAGCTCCTCTTGGGTTACAGCCCACAGGGTTCGGGCCAGCAAGGGGAGGGGGGTGGGGACGAGACAAATGAGACAGGAAAGAGAAGATGGTTATAATGGTTATAAAGACAACATAGAATGAGGGGGGTGGGAGGAAAAGTAAAGACAACAAGATGGGAGTGACAGCCCAAATACCGCTGTGGATGAAAACAGGCGATGCCCCCAGCGAGCACGGTGCACACGCTCACGGCTCCTCTCACAGCCGCCTCCCTTTCCCAGCCTCCAGCAGTGCTCTGCTCACGGATCCCAGCACTGACGTACACCGAGCACAGGAGCACGGCAGCGACGGCCCCTCCACCTGCCCAGCGCCAGGACCAGCACACTGACCACAGCAAAAGCCTTCAAATGCCCACAAATGACAAACTTGTGTGGGAAAGAGCCAACAAACCACAGGCAAATGTCACCCTGCACAACTTTTCTAACAGTGCTTGTTCAGTTTCTGTGCAGAGTATCACAGCTGCAGTGCCGTAAGACACACGAGCCCTCTCTAAAGCACTGTCATGTGAACATCTATGGGCCTGAAGCCTGGACAACCACAATCACTAACAGAACACAGGCTGAAGAGCTGCAGCATGCAGTGAGACTGGGTCCCAATGGAGAGCTCTCAGCAGCTCATCTCCAAAGGGTCACAGTCCACCGTGGTTCAACATAGATTTTCCTTGGAAAATGGAAGAAGGTGAAGCAAAGCCAACCCTTACCTTATAAAGTTTCAGGCTGGCCTCGTGCCTTGAGTTCACGGTGTGAAGACGTAGCTTCTCCAGACTGTTGGTGTAGTAGTCACACGCATTGCATTTCAGATGGACTGGGTTCCCAATGGCCACACACTTGAGCCTCCATTCGTTAGCTTTGCCCCCCTCCTTGATATGTGCCACCAGCTGGTATTTCTGCACATGCTTGTCCGTCTTACAGTGGAGCTGGAAGTTGGCCTTGAGCTGTGTGTTGTAACGGCACAGTTTGCACTGGTACGAGTCCCCCATCACTGCCTTCCACTCGTCCTCAGGGAGGCTTCGCTCCACGTTCATGTGGAGGCCCAGCATGTCCAAATTATCTGTAGTGAACTTGTTGCACACAGCGCACTGGAAGAGCTTCAGCGACGGGTCATTCGTCTGCGTGAAACTTTCACCCAAGTTCATGAGCTCCTCAGACACCAGCTGTCCACCACCCAACCGCATGTCCAGCGGGATCTCGCCACCCACTGCACAAAGAAAAAATGGGAAGAGGTCAGAAAGGCTGAATTCTTGCTAGAAGATAAACACAGAACATAAGCTGCTCCCAAGTGCCACCTGTGTACCCACAAACACACAACGAGACCAAACGCAGCTGTCCCTTCGCCCACTCCTCCGTGTTGCTGGTCAGCACCAGAGCTGAAGGAATCAGTCACTGCAGTCAGCGTAGAAGGCTGGGAATGGACTACAATCACCCTTGTTATCCACTTGCTGAAGGATCATCCAACCCTCTGCCCATTAAAGGAGGCAAGAAAAATCCTACAGACTTTGAGAGGATGAAGAATTCCATAGTACCACATTTTAAGTTTCCGTGGACGTTTCAAGAACAGCATTAACACTTCACTCTGTTTTTTCTTGCCTCTCTGGAGAACCAAATGCTACCTCATGCAGTAGCTAAGCACAGTCCCTACCACATAAAACAAAAGTCAACAGTCACATGCCCAGGTGATGGCCGCATCACAGGGAAGTCCTGAACTCACCATGCAAGAAAAGCCCAAAAGCAGACTCTTCCGAACTATTAATGATCTGCTCAGTTTTGGACCAAAGAGTAAGAATAAGAAAGATCTGCTTCACTTCTCGCCAAGCTCACAGCATGTGTATCTGAGTCAAAAGGGCCAAGCTGGTGTCAAGTGCTTATTAACATGTGCAGGGCCTCCCTCTGCAACCCTCAGTGTGAGATTTGCAACCACCAAGTGCACAGTTCACAAATTGCTCTCCAGGCTGCCCATGGACATCCAAGGCCCTGTCATTTACTTTAGGAACTTCAGTTAAAATGCCCCCAACTTATCACAACTGCCCTGTGCTTCAGTAAGGAGAGGCTCTGAGCTTCAAAAGCTTCCAATGCCATCTCTCACTCTGGCAGCAGAGGAACACCATCCCTTCCATCCCTCTCAAACCTGCTTACCTTGTCTTCTCAAGGCAACACAGTGTGGAACAAACTGACCCTGAACAAATACACCTGCCTTTGGGAGTGCCAGCAGCTGACTGGACCCTCTCTCAAAGCTATCCACCAGACTATTCTCACTTCTCACCAAACCCAGGAGAGGTTCTCAGGAAACACTGTACTTAGGATGCTTTCCACAATGAGGAAGAACACTCAGTGCATGGCATCTGTAACCTATATGTGCTGTTGCACTAACTCCCTATGAAAACTCCTGGAAAATGTACTAGAAAAGCCACAAGGTGAGGAAAACTGCTCTGGGTGAACACAGATAAGAAATCTGCACGGTGCAGCCTCCATCCTCAGCCACTACACGTGGGGCCAGAGTGCCAGACCCCTTCGCTGGCTCTCTCACACAAACATGATGGAAACCCCTTCAGCCTCACCTAGAGATGGAGCCATCGTTGCCATGGGGTTGGTGGGATCAAGCTGGAACCCCCCCATCATGAACTGTGCATCTGAGGAAGTGCTGTCCATCTTCAAGTTGGGAAGGTTCATGTTCTGCGCCAGGTAGTACTGGTAGAGCTCGGCCTCGGCGGGGGACGGCAGACTGCCGAGGCCCAGGTGCCGGTTATGCTGGATTTGGGACATGTTCTGCTGAAGCAGCATCATATTGTGCATGTGCTTCTCACTGGTCATGTGAATCCGAAGGTTTCTAGCTACGTTGGTCTCATAGTCGCACACCTCGCACCGCCACGTAGGTTTGGTTTTTGGTTTGGTGGGGGAGGGAGCCCCACAGGTGTTACCGATGTTGGCGGCCGCAGCTGCCGCAGCAGCAGCCGCCGCCGCCGCCGCCCCCGCAGTGTGGCTGAAGACTTGCTCTCCCCCTCCGTTCTGCAGGTTCTGCATGTTGTTGAGATGCTTGTCGGACTGCATATGAATACTGAGGTTGCCTTTGGTAGTTGTGGAGTAGTTACAGACCTCGCAGCGGAAGGGCTTGTAACCACAGGTGTAGCTCTCGCCCCGCGCCAGCCGCGGGTGCGGCTGCCCGCTCTTGCAGTAGACGCAGGAGCCACCCGGCTCAGGATGTTTCTCCTTCATGTGCGCCTCAAGCGTCTGCTGGTACTTGTAGTGCCAATTGCACTTGGGACACTTGAGTGTCTTACATGAGTTGCGAGAATGCATCATAGTCATGTGGCCACCCAGCGACCGCGAGGAGCCCAGGACCGTGTCGCACTTTGGGCACTCCACGCCGCTCCCCGAGGGGCACTCCCCACCCCCAAGTTCACAGAGGGGGCCAGCATGCTGGTGATGGGAGATGTAGCTCCCGTCCTCGCCCTCTGCACTCTCATTTGGTTCTGGTGCTGTGGCATTGTCTTTATTGGCACTTTCATCGATAAAGTCCAGCCTCCTGCTGCCCTCGGCCACACTGGCTCCGCCGCCCTCATTGTTAAAGCTTAAGTGATTCCTCCTGTTTGCACCATCAAAGACAAAGGAAGAAGCAGAATTAGAACTAGTAGAAGCCGTGCCCCGTGACAGAGTCTGGAGCACGTTAGGCATTAAGGGAGAGTTAGAAATGCTTTGGTTTGAGAGAGCAAGGTCCTTTTTGCTGCTGCCACTGCCTGCCACAGCCCCAACATCCTCCTGGGGCCGGTCCTCCAGTTCATCCTCCAACTCATTTGGAAATAGTCCTTTGCAACCCTCATCATCTTCATCTTCTTCCTCTTCCTCCTCCTCTTCTTCCTCCTCTTCCTCTTCCACATCCTCCTCCTCCTCCTCTTCCACCTCCTCAGCTGGCTCCACCTTTTCCGAGAGGCTGTCCTGGTCGTCCCCCTCTTGCTTCTCCCCCTCTGCCACCCCAGGGTCCTTCCCCTCCGAGGATTTGGTGGGACTGGAAGCCAGCGGGCCCAGAGGGACTGAGGTAATGGGAGTCTTCAGAGCTGAGCTGGTCAGCCCACCCAGATTGAGGAGTGCACTGGGGGCCAGGACACCTGCTGCTGGTGGTGGCTCAGCTCCACCGGCCGCCCCGGCCTGGAGGGCCTGCTCACCTTCCATGCAAATGCCACTGAATTTACCATAAAAACTGTGTCCAGGGCCTATGAGGTTAGCTGCGGAAACGAGAGGGTGCTGAAAGGTTTTGTTTTTTGGTTCCAGAAAGCTGACAAGGGGTTCCTTGTCTTTGCCTATCCCTTGGATGATAGCGGAGATGTTCTTATTGCTAAGAATTTTCCGCTCCTCCTCACTCAGAGTCATTCGGTGGTCGTGCACGGCATGGGTCACGAATGAGCGGACATACCCAAAGGAGAGCTTGCACAAGAAACACATCAGGATGGGCTTCCTCTTCCCATAGAGCACAAAGCCATCGAATTTGGACAGGTCCACATTGTTGGGAACATCTTTGGATACGCAGGAGCTTTTGGCAGAACCGTCGCTGTTCAGGTAATCCTTGTTGCTTTTGTGTCGCACATCGAAGACGCGGAAGCTGTGCAGGACGGGGCTGATGCCCGCCAGGGCTGAGGTATTCGGGAAGGCCTGGTCTGAGCCCTCAAACCACTTCCCGAAGGATGAGGCTATGTGGAAGGTGTTGATGATCTGTGGGTAGACGGGAGCGGCGGCAGAGGGCTCTCCCTGCTTGGGCAGAGAGTTCGGGAGCAGCGAGGGGAGAGTCCCGCTGCCGCCGGCAGCCCCGCTTTGCACCAGCTGGCTGAGGCTCTCCACGATGTAGGCTGAGCCGTCGGGCTGGTAGACGATCTCGCCGGCCAGGTTCTCCACGTCGCTCTCCTCCTCGCCGTCCTCACTGCTGTCGCTCCCGCTCTCCCCCCGCAGCGGCGGGGGCGGGCGGGCGCCGGCACAGCGGTGCTCCATGTAGCTCTGCAGGCCGGCGAAGGAGGCCGCGCACTGCCCGCAGCTCACCTCCTTGCCCGCGGGCTCGGCGCCGGGACCCGCCGCGCTGCTCTCGGGGACGCGCTCGGGGAAGGGGACCCTCAGGCTGTCCAGGGGGCTGCAGCTCTCCGCCGCGGGCTGCTCCATGCTGCCGGCCGGGTCAGGGAGGTGGGCGCTGTTGAGATCAGTCCATTGCTGGTGCTGAGGAATGCCGCACCCATTGTCCTTCCCGGGGATGACGGGCGAGTCACAGCCTTCCATGGCAGGGCCGGCACGGAGCGCTCATTGCACCCGGTACGGCTCGGACCTGCAGACGGGGAGAGAAGGAGACAGGCAGGGGAGTCATGGTGCTCGCATAAAGACCCCACCACCACAAGGGCTGCTGACCCTGCTCCCCAAGACCAAAGTGGGGGCTGGTGCGCCAAGATGGGCTCCAGGGACAGGCAGCTCAGCCCTGGGGAATGCTCTGCTGGGAATGAGCAGTGGAAACATGTTGGCAACAGCAATGCAAGAAGCAAACTGAAGGGGACTGGAAGGTGGCAAAAAACTCCTTAACGTGTTTCCTAAAGGGAGCCAGCAGGAAGATTGTAAGACCTGCACTGTCACTCCCAAGGCCTTGGGTCTTCAGAAGACAGACAAAAACACCATGGGAAAGCTTGTGACAGAAACAAGACACGACAACAAAACAGTTCTGTGTCTTTACAACTTCGCAAAACTCGTATTCTCTGGCTTCCCCTAAGGCAGGTGCTGTTTTTCTGGGTGTTACCCTTCTGCTAATGGCTTGGGAAGCACAGACCCAGCACTACCACACATGCACCTCAGCGGGAGACACTATGACCCCAACCAACTCACAGCGATTTCGGAGTAACAGCGCTCTTTAGGCACAGGAGACTTAACTGCTCTATTCTGGACAGAGTTTAAATAGAGAAATGTCAGGAGAGAAACCAAACAGGAAATTCCAGTTCTGACAAGGGTCCATCCTGGGGACTGGAAAGCGGTCAGCCCACCATGCTTCAGGAAGCTCCCAGAGATCCTGCAGGGCACAGCCTCAGAGCACAGACTGCTTCCTCTCACCCCTGGAGACAAACGGTGGGTGCAGGTCCTGGAGGAGGAGGACACCCTTCCCACTACTTCCATTCCACCAAATCAACGTGACTGGAGGATTCCCACCAACTGCCAGGCAGTCAGGGAGCCTGGGCTACTGACCACGGCTGACATCCAGGGCCCCTCTCATCATAACCCCCTTTGCTGCATCCAGCCAATGACACCAACACTGCAATCCTAAAGGAGCTCTCTTCAGCTCATGTAAAAAGTGTGAAGAGAGCTGGAAACCTGCCAGAGAAGACATGAGTAGTTGCAAAGCAGGTGACATGCCACAGCAGCACAGCAGTGTGAACTACCTGAATTAGTTCAAGCAAAATAAAACAGAGTGACATTCAGTTTTTTTCTGGTTTCACGATCTCCCAGTTTATCTTCCTTTACTACACAAAGCCATCCACACTTCGGTTGATTTCTCTGATGTGTTTGTACTTTCCCTTTGCATTTCGCTTCTGGTGAAGCTTGAAGAAAAAGCATTTACAAATACCAGTGAAGGCAAAGCAATACTCTCAAAGCCCATGTGCAAGGATGCCTGCAGAAGGACACACAGTGCAACGGAGACACCATCCAATGTGTTCACACACAGCATTACCCTACAGCACCTTCAGTCCCACCTTCCCTGGATTCTATGCCACGCACAGAGCTGCGTCTGCAGTTGCACTGGGAATAAACAGGGATTTGTTATGCAGTAACAGTAATCTGGTGCACTGAACAGAACAAGAAGGAAGAGCAAAATCCCGCTGCCAAAAGGCTCTGGCTTCTTAGTCAGCCACTTTTGTTGCCCTAGCCTAAAATATGCTCCAGTCATGTAACGGCTCCTACTGCACCAGCTCCCTCCCTGGAACATTTGCCCTTAGCTGTGCGTTTTCCTTAAACTGATCCCAGATCCTTCTGTGTTGAGGCTGCACATTCACCTTCCCACAACATGCCTACTCCCTTCCTTTTCACTGCTACTTCTGCACTGGCAACTGCAATCCAAATTAAACCAAAACAGATTCACATGGGCGAAATGAGGAAAAAGAAACTCCATAAGCCTAGTACTTTTGCCAAGTGAAGTTTCAGGAATATCTATGTGAACTTCAAAGCCCAACATGGAATGACAACACTCTACCAATTCTTTTAGCCATGGAGCACTGTGCGGGCCAGCACAGCCAGCTCCTGGGACACACAGCCAGGTGAGACACAGCCAGGGTCACAGAGGTTCTGCCATTGAGAACTCCTGACTGGCAGGAGATGCCTGACTTACAGCCAGGCCGGAAGGGTTAGCAGGGCTGGAGGGGCGGGAGGGCTAACAGCCTGATTGGAAAATCAATGTAATAAATGCTTGGTAAGTTACAGGAACATGCGGGAAGAGGAGGCCGCGATTGATAAAGGACTGCAGCTTTGATGCTGCACTGGGGACTTGTTTATTGACAGGAAAGCCAATCTCTCTCCTGGCCCAGCCCAGCCAGGCAGACCCGCACACTCCAATTAATTGGTGGGCTTTTCTGCCTTGGCTTGCTTTAACAGCTCTCCCCCACTCATTTCAAGTTAACCAGCTCAAGATGTGCTATGCCAAAGGAATCTTCTCTCCTCTCCCTTTCCTCAACACAGGAGGAGCCCTGACAGGGCATGTGGAAAAACCCAGAGCCAAAATGGCCAGCCCAAGCCCCAGACACAGGCCGAGCCCCTGCACAAGCCCAAGCTCTTCTGATGGTTCAGGCATCACCAGAGCTGTTCCTGAAGGGAGCATGAGGCATGAAAATATTTGTTTATATTCACACAGAAGCTGCAGGCATCATCTCTTTAAACTGAAAACAGTAATTTCCTGGCTAAAGCAAACCAGGTTCTAAGCAGGAGCACAATGCAGTTATTAGTCCACTATTGGGCCCCAGACTGCCCCTAAGCCATCTGTGTGTGGACGTGGAGAACTCAGATGGACAGACAAACAGTGGTGTGCTCCACACCTCCCATTCGCTCCCCCTGCCGCCCTCTCCGCTCTGTTTATCAGCCAGTCAATAAGAAAAGGTAGTTCTTACTTAAGGAGGCAGAAGTCAACTCGTCAGGTCGATCAGCACTCTGTCTGTAAACATGGTTTCCCGTAAAATCAATGAACTCCAGTTACAGAGAGAACAGCCTGAGTGCCAGAGACTCCGCGCTCTCACACCGCCCCAGTGGCAAAGAAGGGCTCTCCTGGTCCCTTCTGCAGCCTCACATCCCACCACTGCCATGCCCACTTTGCCTCTGGCCCACGGCCCTTCCCCACAGCACCACTGCATCTCACAGCCCCGTGGGGCCAAGGTGGGACCAGCCAGGGCAGCACAGGCACCGTGTGCCAGGAGTGCTCTGCCAGAGCTATGCCTGGACGGCAGGCACAGGTGACAGCACAACGCCGTGCGCCCCACACTTCTGCCACGTTCCCACTAACCAGGCCTGGCAGCTGGCAGCCACGCTGTGCACAACGCGCGTGGAGTCAACCCCCGCATCCCCCCGTCACCTCCTTCCAGCCCCCAGCCCCCTCCCCACAGGGACAGACATTCCATCTTCCAGCAATGCTCCCACCAAGCACTGCCTGGTGCTAAAGCAACACCCTGCAACCCCTGGCAAGCTGGGGGCTCCTGGGCACCCCCAGCCTGTGGCACCAGGCTGTTTCCTCCCCTGGGGACGCTGGCAGTGGCGCGGGCAGCAGGGATGGAGCGGGAGGGAGGAGGGGGCTCCTGCTGTTGCCCAGGCTTCCCGAGAATTAAATATGAACAGCCGTGCTGTGTAATTTTAAATTGTTAATTAGCACAGGGTTAATTAGGCGGCCCTTTCACAAGAGGCTGTTTGGCAGTAAACCAAGACTAGAAGCAATGAGGAAGGAGGAAAACAAAAGGAGAAAGCGACAGTGAGAAACTGTTCCCTCAGCTAATGACCCACATGGCACTATGGAAAAAAGGGCACTGAGGACAGGGAGAAGATACAAGCAGATGCATTACACCCATAGCCATTACCTGGCCAACAGTCCCCGTAGGCTGCCCTCTCTCTGCCAAGCTGCATGGCACAGGGAAGTGCTCAGGCCCCCAGTCAGCTCCACAGTACCAGTGGCTCAGGAAAGCCAAAAGGGACAGACACAGGAGGACAAGGACAGCACAGGACTAACGGTGGGCTCAGACATTCTGCCCGCACCCCTCCTCCCATGCTCAGCCTGGCCTTCTGCAGCATCCTCAGGATGCCTGGTGAGTGTGGCATCCAGGTCGGCCAAGAAGCTCCTGTCTCAGCAATGGCACTTGACGACACTTGTTCCAGCCTGAAAACTAGGGATGGACATACCAAAGGTGAGCGAGCAGCCAACTCAACTTCATGGTCATAAAAACATAGAATAGCTTGGGAGGGGACCTTGGAGATCCCTGGGAACAGGTATGCTCAAAGCTCCTGAGGGCAGGAGTCCAGGCGGGGGGTGCAAGGCAGTCACCGTGACCCTCTGGTGACACAACGAATCTGGAGCATCAAGGATTTCTGTGTCACCTCCCTGCACCTGGTGTGCTACACAGCACTCGGGTAACACTTAGGAAATTGCAAATCGAAAGACATGATAAAAATAATTGCCTAGGATCAAGAATTCAAAGACTAAGGAAGAACAGAATGTATGTTGCCAAAGCAACTTTAATTTTGCTTCTTTATGCATATGAATTATGATACTGCCTGCAATTAGGTGAGCACACGCCGCCTCGCTTGGCAAGCAGGACAGCCACAGAAGAGGGTAAAACAAGGTGGCAGGAGCATGTTGTCACTTTATGTGATTTCTACAGCAGCTGCTATCACACAAATATGTGAAGAGTTACTTCCTAGAATAGAAAGATCTTTTCAAATTTCCTCAGCAACGCTGGCTGGAGATTCGAGTGGCAATACCAGGAGTTGCAATTCCCAGTTCCATAAAACACTTCTTTTAAGTTAAACAGAAGACACGGATCCCAGTTCTCTCACATTCATTAAGGTGCCAGAAAGCAGCAAGATACCTGCCAGCCTAAGGGAAGTGCTGAGAACTCTGCAACAAGACTTGAGATATTAGGATAAAATGGTACTTATGTGCCAAAACCTGGGCATAACAGGGAATGTGAATGCACGGTGTGAAGAATGATTTCTAGTTGGGGTTTTTCTGCCAGCATTTTACAACATCAGTGCCTTGGGATTCCTCTTATGCAATTCCTAACAAAAAAAAAACAACAAACCCCAGATCCTGAAAACACTGATATTTATTTTCCAAGTTCAACATTTTAATGAAGAAATTACAAACTAGTTTTTCCCTATCACATAGCAAGTCATATTTCGCATCTCTCCAATGAAATTAAGCTATGTTTTGGCACACACCCTGATAACAGTGGAGTTGTCTCACTGGCAAACATGGTTTGATGAGCAAGATATCAGTCTTGCCAAACCCTGAACACCTTAACATCTTTCTTCCCCTTTTGCAGTGAGGCTTTACCAACCAAAAGCCCAAGTCCATTTCTGACTTCTTCCAGTGGTATGCTCCATGCCAGACTGTTTCCATCCGGACATATGGCCCTGTCCAACGCCTCTGCACTGTGAGCAGAATTAGCAAGCCAGACCTGCCTTGCTGGTGGAAGAAGCATCCAAACAACACTGACCCATGTGTTCCAAAGAGTCTTGGGACTGCAAGTCCTCACAAACTGGTTGGTTATCCTGGCAAAGTCAAGAATTCATAGAATTGAAGAATCATTTGGGTTGGATAAGACCCTTGAGGTCATCAGGTCTAACCATTAACCCAGCCCTGCCAAGGCCACCACTAACCCATGTCCCCAAACACCACATCTACACGTCTTTTAAATCCCTCCTGGGATGGTGACTATACCACTGCCCTAGGCAGCCTGTGCTAGTGCCTGACGACCTTTTCAGAGAAAAAATTTTGCCTCTGTGTAAGTCCCTACGAACACTATGAGCTCTCCCTTCTGAGGGATTCTAGGCCATGCATCCTGAAGGGCCCAAGCTGAAGGGGCTGAGGTGGCACACAGTGGTCTACTGAAAGAAAAGATCCATCAGGCAGCTCAAAAGGATAGGATGGTCCCCCCCCCGCAGAAAGACAGCCGTGTGGAGGGATGGCTTTGGGCAGCGCTCCAGCCCACAGCGCAGGCAGGCTCTGCGCTCACGGGCACGGCCACGGCGCGAGAGCTGACATGGGGCTCGCTGACACGGGGCTCACATCCACGGGCACAGCCAGTCCCTCAGATCTTCCCAGCATTATTAGCATAAACAGCTTTTCAAGCAGCAGGAAGCAAAGGAAACGCTGAACAAAACAGGGTTGAAAGCTGCAAGGCTCAAGCACTTGGCATGAAACCGAGAGAAAGGGGCTCCTTGAAAAGGAGAACCTTCCACATTATCCACATTTTCCCTCTGTCCTTCACACCAGCTAAAACTGAGCCAATGGGAGCAACACAAGTCAGGCAGCTTTTCAGAAGGCATTTTGTTATGAACTATTATTCCAAGTTTGCTGATTCCTTTGAGCCAGCTACTGCACTACACACAAAAATATTTATCTAATCCTCAGCCCGCTGCCATTGAGAGTAGAGTGATCCCAAGGAGGGCCGGAAGGCTTTCCGTGAGCAGCTGGGGACAAGAGCGCTTATTCCTTCAGGAGATTCTTAGCACTAAGAATATTTTGCAGCAGAGGTGAACTGGCTTCAGTCACGTTTCTCTCCACACAGCCAACTGAAGCACTTGCTTATCTGATACATGACAGGGCATTTGCATGCTCCCAGCACACAGAGCTTGTTCTCAGGTTCTGCAGGAACCTCTCTTCTTGAGTAGGACACCACAGAAGTTCCAGGTTTTGTTTCAAAACGTCACACATCTCACGATTCTGCTGTTGTGCAACTCACCCCTTTGCTCCAAACCCCCAATCTTTCTTGTTAAATGCTGTTCCTAGCCTATGCTGCCGCATAAATAACTACATTTGCATCTGGTTTGCATTTTCAGTGCACCATTGTTGATCCAACTCCAAAACTAATCAAAGAGCTGCTGAGGACAAACTGCCTCACTCTGTCACACAGACCCCACAGCCCTGCAGGCTCCCCCAAGCCCCAGTGCCTCAGGAAGAGGGCCACGCTTGTCCCCCCATTTCGCCATGCTGCAGCTTGTCCTGCCCCCCCAGTGCCTGTCCAGTGGCTTGCACCAGTTCCAGCTACCACAACTCTGTCTGCGCCCTGCGTCCCTCCATGGAGGGCAGGAACATCCACAAGACCTTGCCCCAGGCAAGCCAACCCCCACTGAACCCCTGGTGATGCTCGTACACAGGGAAGTCCTGAAATGCTCTGCGTCTCCAGCCCTGCCACATGTCTTTGTGCTCAGACACAGCCAACCCTCAGCGGCCCAGGCGGAAGAGCTGCTGCTCCGCTGCCAGGCCGTGCTGCACAGCGATGCTCCGCAGAGAAACCCTGCCAGTGCTCCTTCCTCCTACGGATTTACCCAAACAACATGTGCGCTCCAGACTAGTGTCAAGGGCCAAGCCAAGGGTAAGAGTTAGACTCATAAGTCATGCCGATCTCCTCTGCCAGGGCTCAGATCCAGTCCTTGTTAGGAAGCAGACTCACTGTGACATTCTGGGCTCAGTTGCTCTTTCCCACCCTCTGGGAAAGCCGATGCTTTGGATCAGGAGAGCAGGCTTAGAGGTATTAGGTCATTCTGTAACCATTCCACTGGCTGCTCAGACAAACACTGTGGCTGATACGTCAGCTCTGAACTACACGCTGGGGTTGCACAGTCCCATCACAAAGGTCACCAGGATGTCTGCTCACACCAGCCATTCATGTTTCTGTATAAACAGCAGTTACAGCTGTGTCACTGGAAGATAATCCAAAAAAAAACCCTACAACAGGTAAAGAAACTTGCTGGTATAGCTGGGAAATCACCCCACTTGGAGCGTCCTTGAGGCCAACTTTCAGCAGATACAAGTGGTGCCGTACTCCTGTAAATAGCATCCACATTTGTTGCTTCCAAAACAACATCCTGCTCCAGACTTCATATACAGCCTAAGTATGTTCCTTATCTGGCCAAAACAAACCCTCCTGATTGCAGCAACCGTCAGGAGTCAACACCTATGGACCACTTGACAGCTCAAAGTCTCAAGTTCACGCTCTCCATGCGCACAACACACCGTCCCTCCATCAGCTGCTACATCCCTGGTGCACCTCAGAACCACCACCTGTGAAACATTTAACCACCTCACATGGGAGAGCTGACACAGATCCAGGTAAGTGGGGATTCCAAAGGATGTGCCTGATGTATCTGCAGCACTCCCAAGCCCAGTGAGCAGCACACAGCAGCACATTGTGCAGGCACCTTCGCAGACGAGGGATGAACTTGCTAAGCACACGTCTCCATCCTCCAGGACTGAAAGCGTTACTCGGCTGCCTGGCCTCTTGCTAATTGTGGGTTTTATTTTTATTTCCTATTACCCTCTTGCACGCCTGATGAGATTATCTTACCGGAACTGACACAGCTGGAGGCTGCAGCCATACATGGAGCCTCTCAGGAGGCAATGCAATTTTATTTTCATTGATCAGGAATCAGCAGGGCAGTAAATGATGGGAAATTCCATTAGGAGAAATACTGGGCCACAACACCCAACTATCTGGGTACAACCAAATCCCAGAAAGTCCCATCCTTCCTCAAAGCCCCATCTGGATGCGGACAGCAAATCATCTTTCTTCCTCCCAAAATGGAGTCAGCTACTAACCTGATATTCCTAATTGCTGCCGGCACTGCCAGAAGCGGAGGCAATGCTGTCAGAGCACCCCCAAGGGCTCACTTAGCCCAGACAGCACCTTTGGTAGAGGCAGCAGGGCCCGGCTGCCCCAGCTCAGCCCAGCAGCTGCTGCAGGGCCACGGCTGTTTCCCAGCATGTGCCCATTCCAGGCTTTGTCCTCACCAGCCAGGCAGGTGTGAATGGTGCCGGCACGCCAGTGCCTCAGCCAGTCCCAGCAGAGCCAGGTGAAGCCAAGGAGATGTCCACTGCATGGCCCCATTTGGAGCCCAAGGCCCCAGTAAAGCATTTACAGTGTCACTGCAGACAGCAGCCCTCCTCCTGCGAGGCCACTGTCTCGGAGCATGCAGGAGTCATGGGGCATTACAGCCGTCTGGGAGCACACATGGATCTCAGGGAACTCCCATCTGACAGAGCACCACAAACCACTCTTACATGCCCAAACTCCTCTGAGCCCAAACTGAGAACCATACGTCAATCCCTCTATTTTAATCCCCCTATACACAGGATATGCACTCAATCCCTCGCTCCTGGATCAAAACCCCACCACCAGGCCTCTGAGAGAAAGCTGGGTCTGCTCCATCCTGCTGTCCCTTGCTGCACACAGCTGGGTGACAGGCGAGCCCTGAGCCTCTGCAGGACGGCCGGAGCCACCGACAGTGCACGGGTTAACGGGAGCTGACCGTGGCACAGTTGTTAGGGTGATCAATACCAGTGAGATACTAAAGCAGCATAAGCCACATTATTGACTGCCAAGCAGATGATAAAACTGTTTATTATGATAATTGTGGGGTGCCTGCAAGGTGCTCCTAGTGCTGTCTTGAGCTTTTTACCAAAATAAGAATTGCCAGAGCATCACCTTCTGTCTGTAGCCCCCCTTGCCCCAGTGAGATCCTCCCCACACCGCTGTGCCCACACACTGAACCCAACACACACCTCCACAGCCCAGCTACCACTGGGATGGAGAGGGTCACATTACCAGACGCAGTTCCTGAACTGTTGATCCAACACACACCCACACACGTCCGTCCCAGGGCTTACTCCTACACCCGCTGTGCCCCTTCCGCTGGAGCATCCATTCCAGGGAAAACAGAGCTGAAACATCAAAACCTGTAACTTCAGTTCTGGATCCTCTTCCTGATCAGCTGAAAACGAAACTCAATTTCCCACTCTAGAACATTTCCTTCAGTATTTCAATTACTTTTACCTCTAGTCTGGACTTTGCATGGTTTCCTACATCCTTTTAACAAGATTTAACAGAATTTATCCCTTCAGGACCCAAATTCTTGTGCAATGCATTAGGAATTCTTTTTGAGAAGACTGGACTCTGGATACACTCAGTGTGGAAGACAGGTGTATGTGCATGCAGGCCACACCTTAGAACAGGTGACACACTGCAGCTCGTCACCTGCCACCGCGTGTCTGCAGGGCCAGCAGCTGATCTGCCAGCACACAGCAAGGCAACATTTTTATTCTGAAGTCATTTCAAATATCAAAATATTTTCTCTTCGATTAAACTCAGTAACACATATTCCCCTGCCTCCAGAAGAGCAGCCAGACTGCCCAATGGGATGTGCTCTGGCAAAAGCATCTATTGCTCCTCCATCCACAGGAGCAAGAACAGAGGCTGTAACAGACCCGGAGCTCCATTGCCACCACAGCCAAGTGACAGCTGAAAATGAGTTTAACAAGGGTTGAAGCTCCAGGGTTCTGTCAGCAGCTCCATGGGCAGTAATTAAGGAATATGGGTCCCATTACCTCCCAGGACAGACAAGGCTCTGACAGCTCCATTTCACTGCTAACCCCAAGCACCATTCGCTATGGGCTGCAGGCAGCACTCCGGGCCACCTCCACTGCTTTGGCTGGCTGCTCCTGTGCAACTGCATTGCCTTCTCTACTGATCACTGGTGACACTTGCAAAACAAACTTTACACCAGCAGCCTTACACCATGGCCTGAACCTAGACAAGACCACAGGAAGTGCTTCTGGCTAATGCTCTGGCCCTTCCTCCTTCTCATAAAGCCCTCTCTCGTCAGGAGAGGAATAACCCACCTACTCCCTCTTGTCTCCCCTTCACCCCTCCATTCCTTGGTGCTTCCCACCCCTCTGAAAGATGCCACTTCTTCCATCAGTATGGTCAGCCAAAGACTCTCAAGCGAAGCTTTTCAGGGTGAAAGACAAAACCTTATGCCTCCACAACTGCTTCATCCTTCCATGCTGACCCAACCCCTTCTTTCTCAGCTGCTCTTTCCTGTGCACATCTGCACTGCACGATATGGCGAGAATGGTGTCACACCTCTCCAGCTCATTTGCAGAGCAATGAGAAGGGTAATGATGGAATTGACAACACAACTGAACCCAGCACTCTAAGGAACAAGCATGTCATGCCACACAGCTGCTGCCTTACAGGCTGGAGATTTGGACACGAGCTGCTAAAATTTGTCCCCTCTCAGCCCAAAACACTGATGATGGACTGCAGAGCCCCACAAAACTTATCCCAGAGGTCTTGGAGAGGTGGGGCTGCTCTTTCAAACTCTCACCAATATATCACTTACAAACAAGGTTAAAACAATCCCTTCTTATTAAAATCTAGACAAAGGAGTAAGATCTCCCTCCCTGTCACCCTTCCAATGAGCCATCTTCCATCAGGGTTTTTCCCCTCCTGATCTAGAGCCATGCTCTAGAAAACACTTCAGTGTCTTAAACAATTCTGTTCTGCTCCTCCATACAAGTCCTGCAGCCACCCCTCTGCCTGTGCAGGGAGAGGCAGCAGATGCTCTGAGACGCTGCCGGGTGCAGGGCTGGGTGCAACTCTGTGCTTTATCCAGAGCCATCCCTGGTTTTTAATGCAGCAGGAGCCACCTGGGATCTGGTCCCCTTCCACAGCCCCCTCTGGACCTGCAGCTCTGAAGACACAACTCTCTCCTCCTGCAGAGAAGGCAGGGACAGCAGACTGGGGCCCCAGTAGCACTTACTTTTCTTGAAAACATCTGTTTTCATTATCACTATTACTTTTAATTAGCACTTTACAGTAGCCCTGAGCCCTCCCAGCTGGAGGAGAGCTCTGCTTCTAAATGAACAATTAGAAGGTGCACTAAGGGAATTTTTTTCTCATCTTCAGAACCCAGTTTTTCAGCAGAGCTCAAAGACAAACCGTCTGGTTAAAGGAGCTCCCTTGAAGAGGTCTCTTCAGGCACGGCTCAAAGCCTGCAGGTCACCTGGGGATCCCTACGACAAGAACGGCCACTGAACTCAGGAACCTGAAACACTGAACTGATTACTGATGTCAGGGTCTGAACACCTCTACCCTCATCGCTCACAGAACGGCCTCCTCTTCCTCAGCCAGTCACAATAATTGCCCTGCAGAAAATCAAAGGCTCTAATGCCCATCTCACTCGTGCAAGGCCCCTGCTCAAGAGTTCAGGCCAAGCACAAGCTGAAAGACAGAGCCCTATTAAATGCATAAGGAAATAGGTTCCTATGAAGCATAATTACTAGAAACAGGGACTCCTGATCAAGTGCTTCTCTGAAACCCAACAATGAGAAACATCCACATAAAAGCCCCCAGAGACGGCCTCAGCCATTCCACAGAAAGCAGAAGGACAGAGAGGTGAAGTGTCAGGATGAAAGGGCTGTCCCAGGGCCACCACTGCCATCCCAGCAGCCCTGTGACTACAGCACCCACAGATTCCAGCCTTTAATTAGGAATGAACCACGATGCTCCATAACTCTTTAGTCAACACTGATGAAAACCTCATCTCTTGCACCCCTCGCTGTTCCCTCAGCACTGCCACTGCACTGCTCCCGAAGCCTCGAGACTCACCCGTCCTTGGGGAGCCCCCAGCCCCAGCACCCACTCTGTCCCAGGAGGGCAGAACACGGAAAGGCGACCAAGAAGCTTCCCCCTCAGCATCCCCGAGTCCCACTGGAGCTGCCCAGCAGTGCTGCACTTTCCACCTTCCAGGTCTGGACTTGGAATACGAGTCTTGTGTTCAAGAGAGCATTCCAGAACCATTCTAGAAATCCTAAAGTCAGATGAATGACAAGGCTTACAGTAAGACCAGTATTATAATTTCCAGTCCAATTTGGAATCCTTTAAGTCACCCAGATTCCCCTATGCCCCTTCACATTTTCCTTCCTCCTTCAAAAGGTCTTTTCTGAGCACTGAGTTAAACTTCATGGCAGCGAATTTCATATAAATGTCAAATAAATGTTACTTAATTATTTAACCTCTGATTACACCTTCTGCCATGGAAAGTTTACTTAAGCTACTCAGGTGGGACATGGTTGGCAGTGTGCAGCCTGTGGTAATGGACAAGAACACCAGCACCAGAGGATCCCTTGGCTTGCTCTGGAGCCCAGAGAGCCCGACCAGGGCAGGCAGAGCCAGGCTGGAACAGCCGAACCCATGTCCACCAGCACTGTGTCCTGCACACACCTGGCGTGCTCCCGGGGCCAGCCCGCAGCGACGCCCTCCCACACACACCCTGAGCACCCACCCCTGGCAACAGCATTTCTTCTGTTCAGCACCCACAATCCAGTAAGGACTGCGCGCCTCAGCTGAGCTCTCCAACAGCTGTCTCTGTAGAAGGGGAAGCAAATGCCTCCAGTGCCCAATGGGCCCAGATACCGATCAGACCACAACACAACACAGGAGAAAACGACACAAAACAATTAATTCTTGGCTCCTTGTTTTAGCTCTGGGCAAGGGAAGGTGCACAACACAGCAAGAGAAGACTGGAACAGACAGAGGCTGGGATGTGCTCCAAGAGCCCCAGGGGCAACAGCGCTGGCTCCCAACCCCACAAACACAGGGCTGCTCTCCAACAGGTGAGGGCTCCGGCAGGCTCCTGGGCAGAGGGAACAGGGAAAGCCTCTACAGCAAGATTTACTCCAGCTTTTCCGTTCCAAACCCCTTAGAGAGAGAACAGGGATGAGCCATCTGATAAATCCATCTTCTGTGACCAGATCTGTATTTAGGTAGGAAAGGAAGAAACTGATTCAACAACTCAACTGATGTGCACACTGGAGTTGGCAACTGTAGGCACAAGAAGAGAATGACATGAGAAATTGTTCACTTCTACATCACAGCCCATCTGAAAAGGAGGCTTGAAATCCAGTCTTCTTTTCCAAAGGCAGCTCCTTTCTTCCTCTTCATCCAAGTTCCAAATAGCAAAGATGTGCAACACTCTTGCCTAAATCACACTCATCAGCTGGCCACACCTGTGTGCTCCAGAGACAACACAATGCGACTGTGTATGTACTGTGACCACGGCCAACACTCCTGACAGTGGCAGAAGTCAGACAGGTCACCTTTATCAAATGGGAAGAATAAAAATCTCACAGTCATAAAATAGTCTGCAAAAATGTGAAGCTTTTCCAAGACTTGCAACTTCATTATTGCATGCCAGTGAAGATGTATTTACTCTCTAACAGTTTCCTCAGGAATACCAAGGACTTACTGGTCCAACTTAACCACATCTTGCCCATGCTGACAGCAGAATTAGTACTGGACCAGAATGTACATGCTTGATTTTATTTTAAAGAATTTAAAAAGGGGCAATATACCGGGCAACATGAATAGGGGTTTAAGACAAAATTCAAGGTGGTAAAAACCAAGTGACTGAAAAAGAGTTTGAACAGAAATTAAATGGGAAAATTGTTTCTTATTTTTCTTTCAAATTCAAACCCCCAAATGCAAAGCGTTTTTTCTCTCAAAAGCAAAACTCCAATTGGGAAAAGCTTAATTAGAAGGCCTAAGAAGAAGGCCTTCTTCAAAGGTTTGTGGCAGAGGACACATGAAAAGATGGGGGAAAAGAAAGAGTTTGAGCTGCAGGAAGATATCGCTCTGCATCATGACAACCCACTCGCAGCCTGTGCCCACCCAGGGCTGCGGGAGCACCCCACCACCCAGGCTGCCACCTCAGAACAAGGTCTGTCTGCAGCTCCTTCCTTTCCCTTGCTCCTCTCCGCCCAGCCGCAGAGAATGAACTCATTTACACAGCAAGTCTCTAACAGACAAACTCCTTCCCCCCCACATCCCTCCCCCAGGGCCGGGAGCAGCAGAAGGCACCCCGCCACAGGCACGCGCTGACAAGGTTTTAATTACCTGGGTGAAGGAGGATAAGGAGATATCTCCAGGAAGACAGGCCTAAAGGAATCATTACTCATCCAGCCCAGCCTCTGGAGCATCAAAAGCTGAGTGACTCCCCATCAGCTGATCCAAGAGAATCAGCCCGGAAGTGAGGCTGAGAAGTAGCCATGTGCACTTTTCCACAGCCCTGTAGACTCTGTTTATCAATAAAAATAGTAAATACATGATTTTCAAGCCATAGGTCTTTACAGGCATGTCCCTGAGCTTTCTGAGCTTCAGAGTCCTCCTCAATGTCCTTCCCCTCATCCTCAACTGAATTCAGGTCCTTCCTTCCCAGTGACGCAGCGAGCCAAACTGTAGCAGGAGGAGCTGGAGCCCAGCCAGCTGCCTTTTGAGCTCCAGGCTCCACGGGGACATAAAATCAGCCATCAGACCTCTGAAAACCTGTCCAGCCCATGACAGCAGTGTTTGATGGACTACACAGCCACAGATGATGCCAGACCCTTTTCTGGACTCCCTAAAATCTGCCTCTCTGTACACATCCACACATCATCTCCTCGGAGCTCAGCCCAATCTGCTCCTTGCCCCCAGCTCTTCAAGCGATGTGATAAGCTGAACACATTTTATAAATAACACTTCCTTCACTCTGTTGTCTAATCCATTTCCTGATGTGAACCACCCATTGCCATAGATGATCCTATGGATGACTCTCCATCCTACTTAAAACATCTCTCGGAGCCATGGTAAATTCCAGCATTAAAGATACAGCTTACAACAAGCTACTCAATTAAACTAAAATTTTAACACACCACAGAAAGTGGGAACAAGAAGGAAGAGGAAAACTAAACCTACATGACTACTTATTTTCCAAGGGATACAGGTCTGGAAAACACATCAGCTTGTTTTTTGCACAGAGATGCACATTCTCTGTAAGATACATGGACACCTGGGACCTCTGAACAGCCAGGCATGGGGGTGAAGCACCAGCCCCTCTGCCCCCACTTGCCCCACACAGGGGCACCTGCCCTCAGAGACACCAGAGCTGTAGGAAGGTCCATGGGTTTGCAGATTGAGAAGCAAGGAGCACCACTGGCAGAGCTCTGGCAGCCAGGGAACAGCTGCCCCTGGCAGTGGTCACACGAGACAGAGGTTCCCAAAACAGTGTTGCAAACCAGTTCCCTTTTCTAAAGGAGGGAAGATGATCTCAGCAGCAGCCACAGTCTGGCATGAGAACTGTGAAGCTGAAGGCCATGGCAGGCAGCCTACCGTGCCTGAAAGCCAATGTGAAGACTCTGACTTCCCTGAGGACATAAGGGAATTTCCAGGGTGTGACCACAGCAGCAGTTACAGTCCAACCCCCTGCTCTGCTGATGTCACACAGGGAAGCCCTGAAGATCCAACCAAAACCTGGAATTAGAAGATCCCCAGGGTCTCCCAGCCGCATCTTCAGGCAGTGAAATGGTGCAGCTGGCTCTGCTAGTCATGAAATGAGATGAGCTTTCTGGTATCAGCCTGAGTCAGAGGACAACCCTTGGGGCAGTCCTGAGTCTAAGATCCTCTGATGAGGAAGAAGCTGATGCATCGTGCACTGTCAGATCACCGGTGCTGGGGTCCAAGATGACAGTGACTGATTTTCTTTTTAATCATAAGCTGCAGTTGCCAGAATGACCCGTCACAGCCACAGCTCAGACTGCAGATCAAGCACGGCTGGCGCTGGGAGCTCCTGCAGAAACGAGAGCTGGCTCACATCAGGAGCGGCAAGGGCCGCGGGAGCGGAGCAGCTCTCACAGGCCAGGCACAGGGAAGGTGCTCAACAACCACCCCAGAAGGGCGCACGGCAGACGGCACCAGAACATGTCAGTGGGACAACCATCCCTGACCCTGCGCACCGGAAATCACAGACCGTAAATTCAACAAAATCCTAGTAAAGCAGTAGTAAAATGAAACACAGGTAAAAGGCAGAGCAGGACAAATCGTCAGGGCAGACCCAGAACTGCTGGCTGTGCTGAGCAGCTCCCCACTCACCCCTAGTGCTCATGCTCTGCCCTGCACAACACAGCTGGTGCTCAACACACCAAAAGAAACCCGTGGCGTAACAGGGGGTCTCTTTGTTCCCAACCTACTGCTGCCTCCCAGCCACCGCCAGCAGTGGGACTGGGATGATCTGCGCTCTTTTAAAGGTGTCAATAATAATCCTCTATTTCATTTCAGTTTCCATTATTCTTTACATGAATTTAATTCTTGTTTAAAGACTCAAATTGAAGTATAGAGAAAAGGCAAATCGTTACTTTCCCTTTGAACCCCAGGGCACAGCAGCACGGCACTGTCCTCTTCCCACCTCACACTGGCTCTCATTCTGCTGCCGCCTGCAAGCACTGTGAAGTAGCCACAGACAACTTCATGTTGAACTGCTTTCTCAGATCTATCAGCCAAGAATGAGCCTTTTCAAACTAGAACCACCCTGGTCCAGAATGCCCCCACCTTTCTTGCGGGAGACTGAATGGAAACCAGGAGCACAGCAGCACAAGGACAGACCTTCTGCTGTCCCAAAGCAGAGGGGTATGAAGAAGCCACCCCAAAAGTAGCAGAACTCAGAGCCATGGAGATCAGCTCAATCAACTGAAACCCATTAGCATACACAGAACTGCTCCACCCCCAGAGGACCATTCACCTCAACTTTCAAGATACCTTCCCCTTCCTCTGCATTTTCTCTTAATGTTTCATGATTTGAGCTAAAAATAGCAGCTGTCACAGAATCACAGATGGGTTGAGTGGGAAGGGACCTTACAGCCCATCTTGTTCCACCCCCTGCCATGGACAGGGACACCTTCCACCGTCCCAGGGTGCTCCAAGCCCCATCCAGCCTGGCCTTGGACACTGCCAGGGATCCAGGGGCAGCCACAGCTTCTCTGGGCAACCTGTGCCAGGGCCTCATATCTAATCTAAATCTACACAATCTAAAACATAATCTAAAACAATTAAGAATACCCAGTACATTTCTGACAGGTTCAGCATCAGATATTTGTAACTGTCCACCAGCTCAGGAACTATGTTGGGTACAGACAACAAATACCTGTGCTCAAACAGGGCTGGGGGGGTTTATTTCCATCCTAAGACAGAGCTGGAAGTCCTGCGAAGGGAAAAATAATAAAAGAGAGAGCAATAAATAAAGACTAGGATCAAACATAAAGTGCATTTATCAGACACACTGTGAAAACGAACCCTGTGTCTCCCTTTACTGAAAGACCTGCCCCTTCTTCCACGCTGCACTGGGGAGTTGCACTGGAGAAGATGGGCAATAGTTCTGATCTAAAAAAGGCAGAAAACTAGGCCAAGAGCAGCTGACACCAAAATGATGAAAAGAAAATACTGCCCTGGATAAAGGTTTCCCCTCTTGAAAGGCCTTGGGAGCCTTCGCACTAACATCACTGCTGGCCTTGCTGCCAGTCAGCAGAGACCACCGGTCCTTGAAATTAAATTGAGAAGCACATCTAACACACTGGAAGACCAGAATGTTACACAGGAAGAAGTTAGGATTTGAGGTCTAGAATAACAAGAAAGCAACTAAATCCAAGGTTATGACAGGAAATTCAGGGTTTACCAATTGGGAATTACACAGGAGGAGACAGAATAATGCACTGGTCAGGATGAACCAAAGGATGCAGCTGGGCAAGTGGCAAACACAATCACCAGGATGTTGCGCAGGTTGTTTGCGGAGACAAGGAAGCAATAACGGGCACATTAACAGCACTGCAAGGTCTCAGCTGGAATGACATGTATGACTGTGACCATGTTAGAGAGAACACCTGAGCCGGGAGCAGATGGGGAGCCACAGGTAGAGCAAGCGCAGGGGCAGAGGGTCTCCAGCACACCCCTCAGGCTGCAACCCCCAGCCCTGCTGCGCCAGGCAGCTACCCCACAGTGCCTGCACACTCATCTGTACTGCGTGGGTAACACGGGAACACTTCTCCATTTCCTCCAAGCTGAGCTGCTGGGACACAAACTCAGCAGCCCTCACACAACCCTCAGGCCTCACTAATGGCAGCACAGGAGAAGCTTACTGGTTTGTAAGTTAACTTTCCTACTTTTCCCTGTTTATTTCTTATGGAGTAAGGTAAGCCAATAGGCCACAGTGACTGTGCCATTTATTATGCAACTGTTTGTCAGTTAATATTTGTGTTCCAGCAAGGCAAGGACCAGATAAGTGATGCCTTGGAGCTGCCCTCCCTGCTGGAAATGCGCTGAGGAGCTGCCAGGGTTCTTCCAGCAGGTCATGACCCGGCTGTGACACCCGTGAAACTCTGCTGGGCTGCCCCAGCCCCACCCACCTGCAGACATGCTCACTGCTCACACTGGTACCTGCCACCACATGCTTCTCTACAGCTACAGAGCAGCACGTGTGAGTGCAAGCCTTCTAAATTTAGCCCTGCTTCTTCCTGCTCCAACCTCTCCTTCCATAGCATGGGAATAATGGTGGCAATCTCTTCTGGCAGCAATCAGAACTAAAAGGATTAATCTGCTACATCTCTGCAAAAATACTCCAATAATTAAGAGGAGCAACTGCTGAACAAGATTAGCAATAGACTAGAACAAAACAGAATAAGCAATAGGGACCTCTACAAAAGCACGTGCTGAGGTGTCACACCTGCCATCCCAGCCATCCAGCACCCCAACAGAAACGCCTGCTGCTCCACCCTCCACTGAGGTTCAACAGGCACTGGATGCAGACATCCTGCTCCCCTCCATCGTGTGCCACTGCTGCCCTGGCTACACTCCCACCAAATCTATTTTTGCATTGTTTCTTGCCACAGTTTTTGAAGTGTCTGAAGGAAACCAGTATCACCAAAACACGGAGTGACTGGGTCCCCAGAGACGTCTGGGTGGGCTCCTGTGCACACCGTGTCCCAGCTCTGGTTACAGCCACTGCACAGCAGTGAGTTCTGGGACAGGCACCTGCTGCTTGCTCTGGCTCTGGACTGTAAACGGGAACACCGGCATTGGGACAAGAGCTTGGCAAGGCAGGGGCACAGGCACACCGTACCCAGAGCATCCTGGCAGGGCAGGCCCACTCCCAGCCTCGGCAGGCTGATCCCTGACCGGCTGCCAGCAAAGCCACACCATCCACCCCACACTGGGCCACAGGCCACCTGCGCAGCAGAGCCTGCTTTAGTAGGAGTCTGGAGACACTGGGACACATCCCCATCACATCCCCGCTCTCCTCAGAGAGCTGCAGGACAGCCCAACAGTGACTGCTTTAGGCTTGCTCCCTCCTCTCCCCACACTCTGCAGAGCCATGACATTACACACTGGCTACAACAACTGGCCAGCATGAAGCAACACAGATATTTGAAACATGACCTGCAACATGACCTAAATTCTACTTCTGCAAAATGAAGCGTCGCTCCAAGCACCTCCCTCATGCAGCACACTTGCTTTGTTTCCTTTTAGATTTAGGACACAGGTTTTCTCACCCTCCCAGGAAGTTCAGGCACACAAGAGAACTGCAAAGGCAACGGTGACCAAAAAGCAACGCCACAGCTAACAGAGAATGTGTAAAATTGTTTACCAGGCAATGCAGCAAAACAGAAAGAGCTGCGCTTAAAAACCAATAGTTTTAATGCCCCAGCACACTGGGGCTGGCAGGACTTAGGTCTACAACTCCTCAGGCCTCCTGCAGTGCTGCAGCACCAGCACCTGATGCTCCTTGCTGAGCACATCGCCAGGACAGAGGTTCCCCTTGTTCTGCTTCCCACCTCCAGCCATCTTGTTCCAGTACTCCAGCTCTGTTCTCATCCCAACCTCATTCCTTCACTGCTTAGTTCCTGTTTTAGGGAGTTCAGCCTCGAAGAAATATCCTGGATGTTATTCCACTTGAAAGTATTTGGCAGTAGATGATTTAAGTTTTTCTTAAAAGGTGTGTGTGTATGCCAGAAAAGCCATCAGGCTCAGCTGTGCTTCTCCCACGAAAACAGACAAGAGAGGACAGAAGGAATCCAGCCGCTCCAGTCCAGAGGTCCCAGGCACTTCGGGCACCCACATTTGCACTTCTTCACTGAACACACACTGAATAAAGCTAATCCCACATGCGACCAGCTCTCTGGAGCGCAGGTTTCCCATCTCTCCACGGAGCTGGTCCCCATCTGCCTGTCCCCTTGGAGCTCCAGGGGCAGCCGCTGGCCCCTGCAGCGGGCAGCTGGTTTGGAGGCGCCTCAGCATCGTCACACCTGCAGCTCTCAGGCTGAGGGAAGGCGCAGGTGTGAGGGTGAGCCCAGCAGTGGCTTAGCAGGAGCTGTACCTCTGGGAATGGATTCGGTGTCAAGTGTCAGCACGTAAATTGCTATTGGCTTCTCAATAAGCAGCAGCAGTGAGCTAAGTGTTTCCCTGTGTCGTGCAGGCTCTCTCTGACTCAATACAGCAGTATTGACAGCACAATCACAGGGTAATCCAGGCCCCACTAACATCTCAGCACTTCCTCATTGAAAATACACTTTCTACTTGCACACCAGCCCATTAGCAGGGGCTCCACCACCAGTGTCCCCCCAGTCCACCCGGACACGCAGCAGCACGGCCTCCCGACACTTCCTGGGGCACAGCCCACGGCATCACAGAAAAGGGCTCTCTGCCATGAGAAATCACCAATGGAAAAAGGATGAAAGCTAATCAGAAAGTCTTTATGGTTCAAGTCTCTGTAGGTTCTGGAAAAAATTGGTATTTCCTTGCTAGACAAGAGAAGTTCATTCAGGGAATTAACTCTGTTCTTGCCCCTGACCCTCCACCCGTCATCTGTCCTCACTATCTTATCTCTAAACCTCGACCACACGTTCCTCCAGGCAGCAGTTCTCCTTTCATTCATGGAAAACAAGAGACCTGCACAGCAGGAAAACCTACACCCTACTGCCTACTGCAGGGCACGGATGCTCTGGGGGATCCTTAATACTCCTCTGGCATTCGGAGAAGAGGGAGGTTTGCTCATTTGCAGCTATCTCATTTCACCAACCACCTGAAGACAAGATCAGAAAGTGAAAAATGTTAAAAAAGCTGGTGGGGACTGGTGGGTCCCCTTGGGCTGGATCAGACACCCAGCCTTGGGCTGCCCGGAGCCGCTCGCGCCGACAGCGCTGGGGTCACCCACAACTGCCAGCGCTGCCTTCATCCCACTGAGGCACGCGGCTCCTCACTCCCCACATTCAGAAGTTGCATTCATGTGGAAAGCTGGTGCCTCACCGCACGCAGCACACAAACGGGACTGCAGAATGGGCTGATCCACTCAGTTTAGCTTTAATCTATTTTGGTAGCAGTAACGGCAGACCCAGGAGGACAGATGCCTCGAGGAGGGCAGCACACACCGCGCCCAAGGCCTCCTGCTGCCCCACACAACTCTTTCTGAAGACCATCCACACTGATTTCACTGCCACTGCTGCCATAGAAAAATGGTTAACCTAAGGACCAAACCAGTAAACTAAAGATGCCTTTTACAACCACATCCCAACATGCCTGGCACAGCGCCAGATCTCTAAACCAACACAACTCTATCATGTCCTAGCACTGATAACATAGCATCTTCCACCTCACCAAGGCCATAACAGCATCAAGTTATGGAAAACAGCAGATAAACTGAGATGGAAAGCACTTCCAACAGCAGTGCATGCTGAGACTCCATTCCCAGCTGGCCCAGCGCTGTGCTGTCCCACTGGACACGGCACGCTGCAGAGAGCTGAGCAGAAGCGTTGGAAAGAGAACCCCTCTGGCATCGCCACGCCGATGTGCCATTGTTGGAATTACACAGGCAGGGTCAGGAGCCTTCTGGGGAGACAGGGAAGGTGATTTGGTCTGGAGGCAGATGAGGAGCAGACCCCTAGTTAGGAAGAGGTTAACGTTGCTCCTGCCTGCAATCTGATAAATGGTCTGCAGAAAGCAGGTTCTCTCACTTTGAGATATGATGTCACTAACCTTTATTGATCCACAATCAGAGAACTTTGCTTATCTCTCTCCTGTGATATGCCCTCCTGTACTCAACTAGTGTTTAATACACTGCTGGGCATCTGGCACTCGCTACAGCTCCCACCACAGTTCTGCAGGCCTACCAGGGACAATGTCTGACAGGCTGTGTCTGTAAGTTACAGCCCAGCTAACTTGAGGGGTAAAAACAGACGTGCACCCCCTCCCACCCCACCACCTCCACCAGGACCCTGTGTTTCAGACAATATTATACACCTGTACTGGAACATGTGGTGAGAAGAGGGGACCAACAGTGGAGACATGGTCCAACGTGGTCTTACAGCCTGGTGTACGGTGACCACGTGCCCTCTGAAGTTACTGTTCCTGTGGGAGTGTTTATCTTAACGTAACTTTTACTATTTTACAGAAACAACACTTTACTTTTAGCCTCAACTTCCTTTCTAATGTTTGAGGTGGAACACGAAGTTAGGTGACTAATATAGGAACTATCAATGAGCCACTTGTTCTGACATGGCAGCAAAGTGTTTGCCACAGACTGTACGCCCCAAATCCAGTGGGGTTTGTTTCCAATGCACTAGCGATGCCTGAAAACAGCTGAACACCCAGGCAGCAAAACCTGTACCTTAAACAATTAGATCAGTCATGTGTAGAGATGACTGGAGAAGAGCTTCACATGTTGTTTTTCTGCTAGGTAACACACTAAGGAGCTGTCTGTGAGCTTCCCTTACACCACCACAACCACAGCAATACTCGCTCACACTCCAGGGGAGCTCTCACTCATCCCTGAAACCAAGAGCTCACAGGCTCAACCAAAGGGGAGGTACTGGAGAGGTGGAGTAAAACACCTCAAGGTTTGCTTTGAAGGTTACGTGAACCTTTCTGTTTCAATGGGGAATTGGTCTTGTAAAGCTCTGGAAAAGACAGAGTACAAAGTTTGCCAACACACATATAAAATAGCTGTGACCTATTTTACTCACTATCCACCCAAAAAACCACGTTCTTGTACCAGTGCAGGCCAAGTTTTAGGGTAGGAGTTAAAGTTTTTCCCTCTGTTAACTATGAAGCATGGGTGTGGGGTCCCTAATTCCCAAAGTAAGATCCTAAGGAGAACCACCATGGTCTCAGCAACATCCCTCTTGGTACAGTGAGAGCCCCCTTCGAGTCTGTGCTTCTGTGACTATAAATACACTGCTCTGCAGACAGGTCAGAGGAGAAAATGAAGAAGAATTTGTCCACTTTGCAAAGGTCAAATTACTAAATGCTACTGTTCTGATCCAGTCTAGTGATTCTTACAGTTTCAGACATGCAGCAAACTTTCTTTTTTTAATTAAAGGTCTATTGAAACACGTGCTTCTTAAAATAGTAAATTATAGCCTTCTCCAATTTGTGGAAATAAATTAGAGAACACTGTCCGAATGCCAGCCGTGGCAGAGAGCACAAAAATCCCAAACTTAGATTTCCTGCAAGCCGAGAGACATTTGAATTAGAGGTTTTAGACTGTAACCCGTTAATATTCCTACTCGGTCATTAAGTTCACATACAGAACACTAAATATTTCAGGATGCAAAGGAAAAACCCAAGGGCCATTGGCCAAGTCACCTCTGTCTCTGACAGCTGGAGAGAAATCATCACTGACCCACCAGAAAGAGCTTCAGCTGATCCCAATCCTAAAGGCAAACCTGGGTAGGCATGGAGATACTGCTAATGAATAGGTTTCATCCTGATGCTGTCGTTCCCTGCTGAGTGCAGTGCAGTATTTATGACAGAAGTCACCCCGGGCAACTCCCTGCTCCACAGAGAGCTGCGGGCAGCAGCTCCAGCCCTGGCCAACAGAAATGGGTGGAAAAACAAGCATAACCCCTGATCCATTACGTGTTCCAGCTAAAAAGAGTGAGGAATTATCTGCCATTCACAAAGTTTCACAAACTCTTTATCCAGCCTTGGACTATAGGACTCCAAGCTGTGGCCAGGAGGGAGCAAAAAGCCTCAAGGAAACCCTGAAAACTTGTTTAGAAACAGCAGAAGGCCTTGTTCCAACCTGCCCTTGCCTTGGGCATCGTCATCACCAGGCGTGAACAGGATTCAAATATCTCAATACATTAAGCACCGAGTCACCCCTTTAAACAGCATCTTTTCTGAGGATCTAGTCCACACAGGATTTCCCTCAGCTTTCTAAATAGAGGAGGCAAGCTGCAGAGCTGCTCCCCTTTCCCTGCCCATCGCTGCCAGCACTGTACCAGGAGCTACTAGAAAGTTAGAGACATCACTCGGGCTATTCGGCTGCTCAGATGTTTCCTCCATGAAAAAGCTTTCAGTGTAAATATATCCTGCTGCAGCTCAGCATCTCCACTCCATTACAGACAGATCACGAGACTCAGCAACTCCCTGCCAAAACAGCAGACTTGGAATAGTTACAATTTTTAATGTACATCCTATATGATAATTTCACAACATCAGGGAAAATGCAGCTCAGTGCAACCAGCAAGGAGGTGACCAGGTAAAGAACTTCATTGCTGGAGGATGCAGCTTTTAGATGTCAGTATGTTCCAGGGCAGTCTAGAGGAGCTGTCTTGGACCAGTCCCAGCTATGAATTCCTACAAGGTATTTCTGGAAACTGGATCTGCCTCGTAGCAGGCACTGCTGGATGCCCGGCAGAAGAGACGTCACTGCCCACAGTGCTCTGCACAAGCTCAGCATAAAAAATGATAACAATATAGGCCCATCTTCCACCTGGCAGCAGTTTCATATGACAAGAACCTGCACTTCAGTGGATTTAATGAAAGCAATGTTTTTTTAAAATCCCTTCATCATGGTATTGCTGTCACCACGTCCACCACCTGGGTCGTCTGCTCCAGCTACAGACCACTCTGGATGTGAATTCCCAGAAACATCCCTACTGCCAGCCCTGCAAATCCAGACAGGTGCACAGTTTTCTTCCAGTAAAAGCCCAGACTGGAGCCAAGGGGCCAACAGAAATCCCCCAGCTGAGCACCCCTCCCCACACAGGGACCCCCAA
Source organism: Orthonyx spaldingii (assembly GCA_013397795.1). Taxonomy (NCBI): domain Eukaryota; kingdom Metazoa; phylum Chordata; class Aves; order Passeriformes; family Orthonychidae; genus Orthonyx; species Orthonyx spaldingii. The sequence continues at coordinate 337,040 of VZTJ01006799.1, read as the reverse complement.
CCCTGCATCCCACTATGCTCGGCAGGCCCAGGCTGGGACCAGAGGGGCAGAGTAGAAAGGGGAGAGAGGCTGCTGCTTCTCTTTATTTAAAAGGTGCTGCTAGAGGTAGAAACACATGAAAGTCCATGTAGGACAAGGGAAGGAATTATCCCTCCCATTGATTTTCGCTCTGGGGTATTAGAAAGAACACAGCATTTATCTGGAGATTTCTTCCCAAAGCTAGCTATGGACTTTCAAACGTAAATGAGACTTGAAAGGGGCTTATCAGGCAAGAAACCACTGAAACTTCACGGGGGAGGTGGGGGGAGGATGGGGGGGCCGTGGGAGCCTGGCAGGGGCTGTCTGATCTATGGCCTCTCGGACAGCTGAAAGCCCCTGTCTGTCCAGCCTCAACCCAGCAGCCAAGGAGCAGAGCCCAGGGCAGGCGGCAGGGAAGGAGCTTGTAGGGCAGCGGGGTTCCCTGCACCCACGTCCTCCAGCAAGCATTGCCTCTTGAGAGTCCCTTCTGTGGGACCACGATCCCAATGGCATTGGGACCTGATGGCATCGGCCACTCCATGCCAGGGACAGCAGAGGGCTGGGGGCAGCTCCCTGGCTTGACACAGCCGAGGGACACAGGCTCACTGCCCCTCTGAACTCTCTCCATCCTCCAGCAGCCAGGGCTGTGCGCAGGAGCTGCAGGAGGCTCAGCCCTGACCTGAGGAATCCCTTCTGCAGCATTCTCAACAGGTACCCACCTCAGTGCCACCCCTAGTCCCGAACCCCCTGCCCCGAGCTGCACTGGCTGCCATGCCACGGCCCCACTCCCTAGGAAAAACCTCAGCAGCCTCATCTCCCATCGCCGTCTTTCCCAGGTAGCTGGGAGGGTGTAATTGGTGAGGCAGGAGATTAGAAATATCGGCAGCCTCTAAGTAAGACTTTAATTTACTGGCAGATCAATAGCGCTAGGGTTATATTGGCAAAGTGTCTACAACTCTATTGACTCACGCAATTCCTCTTATCAATTTATCAGAAATCTGGAAGCCAGAAGATATTGTTTGAAGAAAAAAGGCAGCAGGAGTTTGAACACTTAGCATGGCCTGCCCAATCAGGCACTCAGCACTAAGCGTTTTACAGCAGATGTATCAGCTGCAAAGGAGGCCAATATGATATGATTAAGAGCTAACTTGCTTCCTCACATGCCACACAGCCTTTTCAAGCTGCTTCTCACCTCAGACCTTTGCACTGAGACAGTCACTAGGACAGACATGGTCCCACCAGCCCAACTGGAACTAGAAAAATCCGTATTTCACTCTGCAAGGTCGTAAATTCAACCCCTCTTGCTCAGACCCCACCCAGGCTCACCTGGGTTTCCTATAAAGTCCCAGCTTTATTAAGTTAAACGCCCACCTACAGCATTGGGAATCTGTTGACAAGGGTTGCAGAAAAATCCCCATTTCTGTACTTCCTCAGAAAAATTCGGCATGGCAGCAGGCCAGGTCAGCAGTGCCACATCCCTCTGCCTTGCAGAGTGTGAAATGGAAAAGCAAGAGTAGGGGAAAAATACATCTCACAGTTCTAAAATCCAACGGTGACAAACACTGCCGGGTACCACAAGAGTTTCTCAGAGGGGCGTTGGAAGAGGAAACCAAAATAAAATACTCTAAACCCTGCTCTCTCGTTAGTCTTCTCAGATGATTAGAAAACATGCAGCAACTGCGGCTCTGGGATCAGGAAATGTGTCTTGACCTGTGAGCTGCCACTCCTGGAAGCTTTCCTTGATAGAATGAGGAGCTCCACAATAATGGGTACATCCCCTTTTCCAGCTGGATGAAATGCTGCACAAGTTACCACTCCACCTCAACTTCACTCCTCCACCATCATGCAATAAGGCATCAAGGCTCCAAACATGAGTAAGGCAGTGACAAGCACCAACCCAGGAGCAAAGGGTCACTGGTTTCCAGCTGGAACTTGCCAGTCCCTGGCCTCAGGCTGGAGGCTGTCACCCCTGCTACTGAGAAGCCACAGCCCTGCCTCCCAGGGGCAAAACAAAGGCTTAAAAACGAAACAGAAGTTCTGACTCAATAACTGTGAAAAAGCCTTGGCTGGAGGGCAGAAAGAGGCAGGGTGGGACAAGCACAACTGCCTGGGCTCCTGATGCTGGCCGGGAGCCACAGCTCAGGCACCACCACGGCCCCTGGAGCAGCTCCTGGCCAGTGGTGCCCAGGGTCTCCTTGCTGCCCACAGCCCCTGTCCCAGAGCACGGCAGGTAACCCATCCAACCTGTGGCTTGGGGAATTCTGGCAGACCCAAACACCTACAGGACCCACAGAAAATCAGATGGAATGAAAGATTAAAATGAATAAAATCCTTAAGCCCAACCAAGGACACAAAGATATCATTCCTGGGAGGGGAAGAAATGCCTGCCTTCCCCTCTCCAAAGCAAAAATCCAGCTCCCTGCTGGCGTCGAAGGCCAGCAATTCCCATTCCATCCTTGTTATGTCCAGGTCACTAGAACCACCCTTGGAGCCTCTTGTCTGGTGAGAACCATCCATTTCATGGCATTTAAGGTGCTCAATCCTGACATTAGGAAGCAAACACTCGGCACCTCCAGGACATACGGAGCTGGCTTCGTTCTGCTCCTCCGCAGAGCAACTACCAGAGCCAGAGAGTAAACATTCATCTGGACACCCTGAGCATCCAGCCACACTGACCACCTCAACCCCTCAACAGACACCTTTGTCCTGAGGTCCACGAGGATCTGCAGTCAGTTCATGCAACTGGGCCTGAAATCCCCAAAGGACACCCGGCACCCTCGGCACTGGCAGCAGGGTGGTGGAAGAGTGGGCAGAGCAGCTCAGACCACAGAAACAGGGAGAATAAAGACCTTTTGCTTAAGCTCCAGGAAGCAAAGAGAAAAAACACTAATTAACTCAGCAGCAAGTTGTTAGTATTTGCATACAAATGCAGCCACAAATCATGACAAACAAGGCAGGACAAGGCGGGCCCATTAGTACACAGGGATCCAGCCCGGCTCCTGTGGGTCACGGCAGGCAGGCTGCCAGCTGCTCTGGGGGGACACGGGGAATGGGCCCTTATCTCCAACAACACTCCTACAACCAGCAGCAACAGAAGCCACAGGGATAAGGTTTCCTTCCATGTAAAACAAAGGAATGGGACGAATTTTTCAATCCCAGTCAAGAGTACAGTAAGAGCTGCCAGAGAAAAGCCATAGCGGAAGCTCCTCACTCTGGCAGCCGTGCTGCTCCTCACCTGGGATGAGGGCAGAGCAGGCTTCCCACCACGGTGGCCATGCAGGGAGGACAGACGGACGCACATCACAAAGAACAAATCACACCTGATGTAGCAAAAGAATGTGCCCGAAAAGCCTGAAACAAATGACCTGAGCAGAACAAAATACAGCTGCTGCAGGAGTTCAACAAGTTTACCCTTCCAAAAGCCACTACAGCAGGAGGCTTTATCACACATTTCACCTGAGCTCGCCTCCTTGCTCCGGAGATTTCTCCTCCTTGCCTGGCAGAGGCTGCAGGTGCACTTGGCAGCAAGAGCTCCAGCTCCAGCTCAGGCCCTCCCTGCACACCACCCAGACCCCTGATACACTCAGAGCTCCCTGCGTTTACACACTCTGCATTTGCCTAATCAGTCACTTATTACCACCGAGGACTCAATATTACACAAAACTTACTGTTTTTCCTCTTGCAAAAAGACAAAACCTGCAATTCCACTGTTTGGGGTTTTGGTTAATTGTGTGTTCCTCCCCACCCCGTCCCCTCAGCTGGGATCTCAGGATTTAAAAGAAAACTCCAGCAACTACCAGTTCACATCAAGGCTTAACAAAAAGAAAAAAGAATCTGGTTTCTAATTTTAAATAGGAAATCTCATTGGCAGGATCCCAAGAACCGTTCCACGGTGACTTTTATCAAATGCAAGTTTCTCATCACAGCAGCTCTGAGCACAGACTGTCAGCTCAGGCAAAGAGCAAAGCAGCACAGCCTGGCCCTGCCATGGGGTACACGGAGCCCTCTGCACAGGGGGAAGGCGCAGCTCCAGAGCAGTGTTGGAAACCACCACCTCTGCATCTGCAGCCAGCGAGCAGCCGGGGGCTCGGGGCAGCCGCAGCGTGACACATCCAAACAGGAGCCAAGTCTGAACCGTCAGGCAGGAGGAGCGGAGGAGCTTCCCACCACAACGGACAACACACAACTGAGCCTGAACTCAACTGAAAGAGCATTACAGTAGAAATATTCTAGACTAGATTTTTTTTACCCCCTAAATGCAAAGTTTCAGAACAGACATTATTGAAGAAATCACAGCAGCTCTAACAGCAATTCCCATGCTCAGGTCCTGCATCATCCGATTTAGAAACCATCCTTCTGGCTTTTGAGTGTGTTTGTAAGAGAAATCATTCCTGCTTGTCCTCACCTGGGAGCCAGCTAAGATCACATTTTCACTCTGGGGTATGATGTTTTGCTTTACTAATGACTTTATAGAGAACAAACCATTAAGAAATCATCCGTCTATGGAAACAATCAGAATCTGGAAGTTTTACACAGGAATCTGTGTAACTCTGTAATGACCAGGAGAAGGGGCATCTACAGAGCCCCCACAGTGCTGGTGCTTGGATGTGGATGGACAGACGGACCTCAGTGTAGAGCCTAAACACACCTGATGTACAAGCACACAGAGAACACTACCCATACACAGCTCAGACCCAGGAGCACATCCAGCCCCAGCACAACCCACACCAGGGCAGGGCACAGCATGTGCCCGGCCACCCTCCCCTCTGCCAGCGGCCGGTGCAGCCTCTGCCAGCCCCTCCACTGCCACCGGTTACATCCCAGAACTCTGCAAAGTTAGAAAGACACAAAAGAGACTCCTTGGACATGAGATTAGGCAATTGCTTAAATAAAACCAAAATCAGTTTCAAAACCTGCAGCAAATATTTGGTTTGGAACTGCAAAGAGCGCTGGATAGGGGAGGAGGGAGCTACCCTGGGAGGAGAAGAAGCTCCCTGAGGCAGGAATGGACCCCTCAGAGAAAAGGATCCAGATCCTTCAGACAAACACTGGCCAGTGCTGCTGCAGAGGAACAGGGGGTGGAGGGGGAGCAGATTGTTTGTTTATTTAAGCAGGTGAAACTACAAGCAGAAGCCATCCTGGCTGCCAGCTCCAGGTGCTGGCTTCGCACGGAACACACGGACGCAGCGGGGCATGAAGCCCACGGCAGCGGCTGGAGCAGGGCCAGAGCAGCGCACGGCAGAGCCCAGCACGCGGCCCTGGCTGCCAGCAGCCCCAGCTGCTCACCCACAGCACAGCACAGCACAGCACAGCACAGCACAGCACAGCACAGCACAGCACAGCAATTTCCACCCAGCTCCCCATGCCAGAGCTCCCAAAAGGAGAAGGGTGCTCAGAAGGAGCCAGGGCACTGTAGGGACCAGCTCATGCTGCCATGGCAGAAGGTGTTCACCCTTAAGCTAAGCCTAAGCCTCAGCCATAGCTCAGTTTCCTTAGGTGAAAGGGCTGCACAGGGATCCTCTCAGTTTAACCATAGTGTACTCCTGAAAGGGCAGAACAGTAATAAAATAAAGATGGCTAAAAGCAGAGCCTTCCTCCCAAGCACCCTACGCCGAATGCACACTTAGGTCCCAGCCCCATGCTGGGACCATGCTTTTGGCTGGGGCAGCAGCAGAGCGAGCGCTCCTCTGGGAACAGTCCTCAGTCCTGCCTGCCTGTTCCACTCTGCTCCAGCAAAGCCATTTCAACCTGTATCACACGATTACTTCATATTAACGGGAAGTTGGCAAAAACCCAACCAAAAATAAAAATATTTTGAGGAAGCTTTTTTTCCGCCTGTCCTTTAGCATTTTTTTTAACCCAGGTCCCTTCCCTAAACTACTTCCACATGCCACTGCCCCAAAGCTCTGTGTCAGCAAAAGGAAAAAGCATCCAGGGCAAGGCAGGCCTTGGCAGCAGCGTCAGTGTCACACACAGATACGACACCAGCCCCTGCAGCCTCTCCAGGTCCTGCCTCCTGCCTCAGCACCACTGAGCCCTCACCATGATTTACTTACCAAGAGTTCCTACACACAGGTAAACAGGAGGAATTCAGTGCAGGTGTGTGAACACAGCAGCGTGAATCTGCTCCTGGACATTCCTGTTTTGGTTTGAAATCAAGTTGCTTTGGTACAGCTCGTAACTGTTTCCAATTCAATTAAGTCAAACTAAAATAAACCCTCCCTGAACTGAAAATAATGTCCATGGGGCATTCCAACGTGCAAGTAAATCCTTTGAAAAAATAATAATAAATCAATGCAAACTTTTCTAAGCAGAAAGAGTGCTGGTAAGCAGAGGGTATTTGTTCTGAAAACCTCTGAAATAGTCAGAATGAGGAGCCGAGCACAGTTTTCACCAGACACTTCTCAGAGCCCAACTGCACTGTTTACCTAAGACAGTTAAAAGGGTATCAGCAGCGTGAAATGCAGTCAGCTTCAAAGTCAGTCTCGAGTCCTAAACATGCCACAGCAATCTCATTTTAGGCAAACACAGGCTCTATTTTTGTTAAGTGATTCTCTTCCTCTGCTGTGCAAGAGGCTCACACAAGGAAGAAGGAACTTTAATAAATAAAACCAAACAAACAAAAAAACTTTTACACTCAAGACACCATGAGAACATTAAAAAGCAACACCTCTGTCCTTTCTCCCACAGTACTCACTGTACCTATTTCTACCGAAAGAAGCTTTATTTTATCATTTTCTTTTCCTTTTGCAAACGATCTGCACCCTAAGACTTTCAGTCCTTTCATTTCCAATCACCAAGAAGCCAGGAGCCATCTCTACAGCAGTCACCAACGTCATCTCTAGGGCTCAGAACTGCCCTGGGCTCCTCATGGTGACCTGGACCATGGGGCTGACTTCAAGTCCCCATCCCCTCTGTGCTGGTCAGGCACAGCCAAGGGCATTACTTGGAACTGTTCAACATCCAGGTAATGGCATTAATGGCGAGAGCTGGGTCTTAACAAAAGTAAACTAAAGCAGCAGCTGAGAACCACCCAGTCCTTCTCCATAGTCCAGCAAGGCCTTCAATAAGACACAGACACGGCTTTTAATATCCCAAATATTTGCATAGGGGAAAACTGACCAAAATACTCCTTCCCTCCACCTCTTGGTATGAGACACTTCAATGGCAGCTGGAGTTTTTTTGGTTTCTCCACGCTTTTTCACTTTAAAATGCAGAAGACTCACTGAGCACCACCAACAGTAAAATACTCATGTCTCTGCCCAACACGTCTCTACCCGTGCTCTCCAACAGAAGAGAACTTCAGATCTCCAGAGGACAGCCAGTGCTTCTTGAGGAATCTCATCAAAAGCATCTCACTGACCATTGCTCCTGCTTGGGCTTCGTACCCAAAAGCAAGAAAGGGCTGAGAAAAAGATTGCTGGGGGAATAAAAATCAGAGTCCTGACATCCAATTCCTGCTTGAAGTAAGCAGACAGCCACAGAGCTAGCCGCTACTTGGACTCAAAGAAGGAAACCTCCAGCCCCAAGAGAGCATCCCATCACTCCAGAGACACAAAGGGATGCCTAGAGAAGGAACATGGCTGGAGAAGTGGCTGGTTGGACACTTCCAGTTGCACTGCCAAAAGCTGGAGGACCTTGCAGGGGGCCTCTGGCAACCAGGTCTGCAGCCCTGGGCACAGCTGGGAGGTTTCAAGAGAAGAGAATTCAGTCATGCTGTCCCTTCTGTGAGGCTGACCCCAGCCACAGCTGTGCAGAACAAAGCTCAACCCTCCTCCTCCTCCTCCTCTTGCATGGGCTCCAAGCAATCCCCCAGGCACTTCCAGACCTTGGCTCTGTTCTTCACACATCTGCAGTTCCAGGTAAAACTGCTGCAAGCCTGCCATGAAGGCAGCTTTTCACACAGGGCTGCGCTGGCACCAGACCCACCACCTGGGGAATTTCCAGGATCTCATGCAAACCTTCAGGACTTCCACGTTGCCCAAAATAAAGAGGAAACAGTGGAGAGGCTGGTTAAAATAAGGCAAGCAAGGGAAGAAAAGTCTGTGGCAGCTCCTTCAGACAGGCACTGCTATTTGCCAAGTAACTGGTTTCTGAAAGAGCAGAGGGGCACGTGGTGCTGACCGCCCTGCCCAGGGCTGGGCATCCCACGCCAGCACACGGCTCACGATGTGCTCCGTGGCCAGCAAGGGGCACAGGCTGGCAGCAATGTCCAGCTCGCCACCTGCTCGCCCCTCTGCCAGCCAGGAGGTACTGCCACAAAGCCCATCCTGCCGGCCCTCCTCCAGCACCAGCCTGTTGTGGGGCAGTGTGTGCTTCTTGTCCACCATCCTCACTCCTTGAGCAAGAACACAACCAACCCAATGTTCCACCACGCTGCTGCCTCCCCCAGCTCTGCTGCAGGCCCAATGCCATGCCCACAGCAGCTCATCCCGAGGAACACGAGCTCAGGATGTACGCCTGCCTACACCTGAACATGTGCCTTTGCTGAGACTCGGACTCTAGGACTACAAACCCTAGCCAACATGACCAGTCCTCCACCCCAGTGCTCTGTGTCCCAGAAAGCAGCAATGCCAGGAGGGATGAGACAGTGTTACAAGACAAGGACCAACCAGCTCCATTTCTCCAGTCCCACAGCACAGGTCTCCAGCACAACTCCCTGCAGGGAGGTGCAGATGCTCTGGACAACCCCTCTGCTCATCAGCTGCCCCCAGTGCAGCAGGTACTCCCATTTACAATTCAAGGATGCAACAATGCTCTGGGGATTTAAGACATGTTATGATTTTTCACAACTAACCCCCACGTACAGTCCCTGCATGTGAGCTACGCATCATCCCATTTCATCCTCCAGCTGAGGCAAACAATTGGTGTCTTGCCCAAAGTCAACGTCAGAGCTGAAACAGATCTTCTGACTTCCAAACAAGCTCACGGTGTTAAGCTGCTTTTAACTGTCTCTATGGAAGATGAAAAACAGCAAGAAGAAAGGAACGGGGGAAGGAAGTATGTAAGACTAAAAGAGACAAAATTAACAGGAGAAAATTAAAGAGGGGAAATTTAGGCTCTGACATCTGAAGCAGCTGTGGAGGAACACACGTCTGGGTGCTGCAGATGCGGCTTCCCGAAGAAAGGCCAGAGCACCCATTCCTCAAAGTCAGATGCGAGGGCACTGACTGCAGGACCTTGGGGACACGGTGAGCCCCACTAGCCCCTGAGATCCACTGGACACCTTCACCTCCAGTGTCTGGGCCCAACACTGTCGTGGGCACCTGCTGTCCCCTGCCCCCAGCAACCCTGGGGAGGGATGCCCTGCTCCCGGACCCGATCCTCCACGTCGCTGTGTATGAATGACGGCGGGCCTGCACTGTGCTGGCAGCCGGGGTGCCTCACTGCCACACCAACAAAGCAGAAGGTTAATTTGAACCTCACAGCCCTGCTGCTGCGCGCTTGTCTCCTCCTCGCCCTCCCTCCCCGCTCTCCTTTCTGTGCAAAGCCTGACATCTACAGTTCTGTCTGGCACAGTCAGGGGCTGCGGTGGGAACCGCGCAAGGACACGGGGACGTGGTGGCTGTCCGCCCTCTGCTCCCCGGCCTTCGCTCACCCACACGCCACAGCACAAAGCAACCGAGCCCGGCGAGGACACGCACCAGGAGCAAAGAGCAGCCGGCAGTGCCACTCCGGCAGCCACCAGCACACTGCTGCAGCTCACCAGAGAGCAACTCCTGCGCTGGCACTGACACCCATCACTGTCCAACGGTGCACACCCAAGGAACCACGGCCCGGCGGCATCACCTCCACAGCCACCATGCAGGGACCTCCCACACCCCAGCATGGCAGAGCCCCTGCTCTGCTTTCGAGGTATCCAAGGGCCTGGGCACCAGCCTCTACAACACCAGACGTACAGGTGAAACGCACCAGCTGCTGTGCACAGCCTGAATCCAGAACACCTTCACACTGCAGGAGCACGGCTGGTTTGCAGACTCTGCAGCTCTCAAACCTGTGCCTCAGACACCAAGTAGTTCTGTGCACGTTCCCTGCTCAGTCTCCTGAGCCAACCTCCAGGCCTGCCAACATGCTTTCCCACGGCATGGTACTTCAGCAAACACACCTTGGGGAAGAAGCCCCAGATCATGTTGCATCATCTCAAACAACATGCACCTGAGTGCACCCCTCAGCCCAAACAACCTGCACATAAGCCAGCTGTGCCTCCGCACCCTCCTCACCTCCCCGCTCTTCACTCAACTCCATTATAACAAGAAGACCAAAACCCTCTGAGCCCATCACCAGACATCACAGCCACTCAGGAAACCCAGCGCCCAACCCACCAGGATCAAGCACATCATTGCCATGTTACCATCACCAATTCCATTTGTGCACTGAATTCCACATTGAGTGTCAGTCTGTTTGCACAAGGCAGCCGGTGGCAGCGTGGAAGGAGGGTTAAACCCCAACTAAGCAAACCAGCCATTTTGGAGCCAGGCTACCACCAGCCAGGAAAGCGTGGCTGGAAGTCTGAGGTGAGCCCAAAGCAGGACACAGGGTACGCTGCTGCTGGGACCTGAGGGTTTGGGCCTAGCTCCCATCTTCCCTGGGCAGGGACCGATACTTCAGCAGGCATGCTCGAATCATGAAAAGAAACACTAAGAGCTAACATGTTACAGGCCCTGCAGGCTTCACTTTTCCAGATACCGGGGCAGGGGGAGGACAGGAAAAAACGTTTTACCAGAGCTGCCAAGCACATTGTCTGCTCCAGCATCATTGCCAAGCCAAGGAACCCGCGCGGCTCAGCCCTCACCAGATTTAATACCTGAAAGCCTGGTTACCACAGGGCCAGCATCCTCATGTTTAACAGCAACATGCACCACACAATTCAGAACACTGTGAAATGTTTGCTTTCCAGGGGGGAAAAAAGAAAAATACTGGTACTCCTCTTTGCCTTTTCATAGCGAGAGGCATGTTTGGCACTTGTGACATAATGAAATTACAATCAACACCCAAGTGTCTCTCCCAGCAGCAAACTCAAGGGCAAAGCCGGGTGGCCGCAGCCTGCCAGCGGCACGCGCTATCATCCCGCTGTCCGTCCACCTCAGCAGCGCCTGGGACGTGCTGGCAGCCACCACCAGCTGCGGCCTGTGTTGAGATCCCTTCCTGACATCCCCAACCAAAAAATAATTTCGTGTGGGGACAAACTTGGACTGTGCTCACAGCCACCTCTGACACACACAATACACACCTGGCGCTGGTAGCCCCGCGCACAGCCAGCGTTGCTGTGGTGACGAGCACCCGCCTCCGGCACCGACAGATGGACATGTCTGTCCGGCACAGCCAACAAGGAAGCGCTGGAAGCTCTGGCTTCTTGCCGGTGCAGCAAGACCTCAGCAAGACCTGCAGCATCTCCGAGGGGAAAGAGGAACGCAGGGGTGGCCAGGGCTGGTGGGATCCCCAACCCAGCAGCAGGACTGCTGCCAGCAGCAAGGGAAGCCCGACTCATCCACCCTGTTTTGTTGTTTCATTTTTTTTTTTAAACTAGCTGGAATTTATCTATTTCTCCAATCCCTGCCTACACGCAAACCCAACCTTGGGAGCAAACAAAAATGCCTGAATCGCAGATCAGAGACAAAGCAGAAGGCGAGCGGGCGGCCTGCTCCCGCTGCCCTCACCTCACCCCTCGGCGCGAGGCGGTTATATTTAGGTACCGCCACGGTCTGCGGTGCCGCGGCCCCCTCGGGCACGGCGCAGAATGCAGATTTTCCAGACAACAGACCACAACAGCTCCGTCAAAACCATTAGAGGCTGCGGCGCCCAGGCCTGCGCACAGATGTTTTGATTCCCACTCTCCTGCCACGACAGCCCTCGACAGCCCCATCGCTGCCGCCATGCGCTGGACACCCAGCCTGAATTTTGGCTGTCAAGGAGGGAGGGAGGAGGGAAGAGCAGCCCCGCTCCCCAGAGAGGAGCTCCTCTCTCTGTCTCCCCCTGCATCTCCCCAGGGATGGTCAGCCTCCCCCAGGGCTTCCAGATGGCACGGGGGATGACCCACCACGGGGAAACTGGAGCAGTGCAGCAGGGACAGCCCCCATAGGCACCTGCTGCGGCCCCGGGGGCCTCTCTCAGGCCGAAGTCCCCACAGCTATCAGTTGCAGGAGCCTGCGAGTGGCATAGGGTCCGGCATGTGCTGGGCCAGAGGGACCTGTTGTGACCCGGCTTTGTTCACAGCCCACTTCTCCTGCCAGCCCGACGCACCCACTGGTACACGGTCCCCAAAGCCACACAAAGGCCAAACCTTGGCCGCACTCTGGTGAAGGGACGCAGGAGCCGTGAAACGCTCGGCCTCTCCCCAGCCCGTCCCTCCAGAAACGACCTCCGCAGCGCAAACACACCTCCAGCCCCGGCAGGGCCGGCACACGCCGCTGCCAGCACCCACAGAAGATGGTTGCCAAAAACTCTCCCACCGCAAACGAGAAAGCAACACTGGCAGGGAACCGCTCCCACGAGGGATCGAGCCCCCGCAGAACAGAACACGGCATGTGAATAAAGTTGATGTAAAAGCCCACTAGTCCTTTTCCTGCTTCTCCATGCAACATTTTTTAAAATTATTATTATTACTGCTATTACTGTTATTTTGGAAAGCGGAAGGAGGTGTTAACAGGGAGGCTGACGCAGCCAGCTGTGCGTCCATCAGTTTGGGATTCAGCGATTTCTGCTGAAGCCGTTCAACCACTGGCCAGGCCCAAAGCAAATCTGCCACTCCTGGCCTCTGGCACGACACCAACAGCAACCGGGGCGGGGGTCAAAGCAGAGAGATAAAAGAGGGACACACGCCTCCGCTTTTGTCAGAGCGGCCACCACCAGGCCCCGGTGTGACAGCGGCCACGACAAGGCCAAGCGATAGTGCCAGGCACGCGGGGCTGCCCGCACTGCCTTGGCCCGCCAAGCAGCACCTCGGCTCGGTCCTGCGGGAACAAAAGGCGGCGGCAGGGCGGGAGGGAGGGTCCGGAGGCTTTGCAGCAAAGGACCAGCACTGCTGCAGCCGGCACCGCTGCACGGGAGAGGGGCTGGAGCCAACTTCCTGCTGCCGTCTGTTCCCAAAATGACCGCATTAAAAAGAAGAGAGGAGGAGAAAAAAATACAAATACAGCAAAGCAACTTCTGGGGCCAGATGCAGAGTTTCACTCCCCTCTAATGTGCCTTTTCTTTGCTTTTGTTCCAGTCGAAGGCAGCCTGCAGAGCGGGACTGGGCAGGAGGCATCTCAGGCAGCCGCACAGGGGAAAGCCCTCGACCGGTGGCAGAGCAGAAGCCCAGCAAGCCCTGGGCCTGGCCGCAGGGCCGGCGCTTCGTGGCGGCGGGGAGCCCAGTGTGATCCTGCTGTCAGGGGCCTAGGACACCCCGCTCACCCCCCTCCCGGCTGCTCCCTGGCCTCTGCTGCCGTGGCAGCCAAAAAGCCACGCTCCATCTTCGCTCAGTGCCGGACCAGACAGTGCTCCCTAATGAGGGAGCATTACAATCAGCTTGTAATGCTGAATTTTTAATGCTGCCGAGGGCTCTGTTACATAATAAAGGGGGAAACGAGAGCAGAGGGAGGCCGGTGGGGCGGCCTGATCCCCCCGGCCATGCAGGTGGCAGCCCCGGCCCACTGGCCACCCCTCGCACCCCTGACCCGCCGCTTACCGCCAGCGCCGCAGTTCAGGGCGCGCACGACGCCCATCGGAGCTCCTGCCCTGCTGGGAGGGTTGCACAAACTTTCCTCAAGTGCGTGGAGGGGTGATGCCAAAACGCTGGCTCCGCACGCTGCCGCGGCTCGGCCGGGAAATGATTTAAAAGCAAAGTTCACGAGCATGTTAACGGCATGCTCTCGTATGTCCCCGCACACACGGGCTGCGCTGCGCCGCTCAGTAATACCCTAAGACTGTAAATCTATAACCACTGCAATGATTTAGTGATTAAAAACATGATAACATATTGTGTAACTGCAAACCACAGAATCCCTGCCAACTCTCCTCCGAGATACAGGAACAAAAATACAGAAAATGTGTTGCTCGCAGCGGTCTTCCTAAACTCGATGGAACGATTTTAATAATAATAATGCAAAAAACCCCAAAAAAACAAACCCCAAAAACAAAAACCCAACCCAGACATCAAAAAAGGCTGGATATAAAGCAAGGCTAAAAAAAAAATAAATTAAAAAGACAGAATTTTAAATACGGATCTTGCTCTAACAAATTACAATCTAAACATGCCTCGCTTTTTTCTCTTTTTAAGTTTGTCGTAACTGGAATAACTGGTCTTGTGTGATGTCTTGCATATTCAAAGTGCTTTGTAATAGGATACGGAGACCAAACCTTATTTGCCTAAACTCAATGGGTTTTATTTTTTCCCCTCTCTCCCCCCCATTTCTTTTCCTTTTATTTTCCCTCCTCCCGCCACCCCCCCCCCTTTCTCCCCTAACAGGGGGAGGGTGTGGGGGGAGGCAAAAGGAAGCGAGGGCTTTAAGCTGTAAGGAAAATACTTGAAAGGGGAAGCTGCAATCCGTAATACAGACTGGAAAGCCAAATATTATACATATATTTTTAAAGGCAGCTATGGGAGTTTTGGCCTCTGAGCAGCCAACTTGACCCCATTCTCTCTATTCTCTTATTTCCTCCGTTGCAGGAATCCTGCACCTTCAGTCGTATTCGAACTCAATGTGACCCTAAGGAGGGAGTCACCGAGTCTCCAGAAAATTGCTCCATATTAAACAGGAGCAAGAAGAGGAGAAAGACAGACAGCCGGCGCAGAGGGGACACGGTTGCGTTAGAGTCCAGGACATACCGAGAGCAGCGCCAAGCACAGCGCGTGAGAGAAACAGACCTTGCTCAGAACCAAATTTTGTTTGTTTTTAAAAAAAAAAGGGGAGGGGGGAACTGAATAATTAAAAAAAAAAAAAAAAAAGACAAAGACACAAACGCAACCCAAATTATAAATAATTCACAGTCCGAATCCCGCGTGTGCGTGGCACCCACGCACGCCGTGCACAGCCAGGGCACACACACACACAGAGCCACACACGCTCCCCTCGGAGGGTGCGTGCGGCAGCGGGAGCCCGAGCCCGAGCGCGGCGGGTCCCGGCGGGGACCGACAGCGACCCGCGTCTCACGTAGTGCGATAAGCGCTGGGCGATGCAGCCCCAAGTCATTAACCCCGGCCCCGAACGGGCTCGGCCTGCGGTGCCGCCCGCCCCCGCCGCGCTCCCGCACCGAGCCGCCCGCGGGGAACGGGAATCGCCGTTCCTGTGCGCGGCCAGGCCGTGCGG
>VZTJ01006799.1:237915-310915 GCA_013397795.1 Orthonyx spaldingii | reverse complement strand
CGCTCGCCCCTGCCCGGGGCACTGGCGGAGCCCGGCGCTGCCCACCCACCTGGCTGCCACGTCGCAGCCGCGTGCTGGCCGAGGGCCACCATGCTGCCGCTGCTCCGCGCCGTCACCCTGTGCCCCGGGGCTGCGCCCGGGCCCGGCCCGTCACATCGGCCTCTCTGGCGGCCCCGGGGGCCACGGGGACACCGTGGGCCACCGCCAGCGACGCAGGTGCTCACCCCTCCGGGGGTTGCTCGCTCCAGCAGCCCGCGGCGGAGCTGCTCTGTGGATGCTTTCTTGGTGCATTTGGGCAGGAAGCCAAAGTACGCAGCTTAAAGGAAATGTTTAATAAAGACACAGGAGCCTCAAACTGTTTATTTTTCCTTGCAGAAAGGTGGAGAGACGATGTCCCTAGAACCGCTGCCGGGCCAGGCGCGGGCCGGGGGCCGAGCCGGGGCTGACACTGCCTCTCACCTCTCCCTCCCCTGACAGCCCCGGCCGCGGGGTCATAAACCGTGGGGGGAAAAGGCAGCCTATTAGTAACTCTATTAAGTCTCCATTAGTTAGGTGTGAACTCATTACTCTAATATACCTTGAGGTGGGATCCCACTTGCAGGACATTAGCGCTGCAATAAGCACGTTTACCACCCGAGCTGGACCGAGTGAGGCAGAGGATGGAGCACAGGAGAGGAGCCTCTCGACACCTGGAGCAGCACCCGCTGCAGCAGCACCACCACAGAGCGCCCTTCTTGCCACGCCTGCCCTGGGGCAGTTGAACCTCTCCCACACAGGCTCCCTCCCTGTCCTCCACGGTCGCTGCCCCTATGACCAGTCCCTAAAGCACCCCTTGACACCCTCCCTTCCTGCCGCAGCGACAGGGCAGTCACTGAAACACCCCGCTCATCTGCTCACCTGCTGAGTGGCTGCACCATGGCAAGCTGCTCTCCCATCCTGTGGCAGAATCAGTCATTTGGGTTGGAAAAACCCTCTAAGATCATTGAGTTCCCCCAGCACTGCCAAGGAGACCACTAACCCACGTCCCCAGGTGCCATATCCATACAGCTTTTAAATCCCCTCCAGGGATGATGACACCACCACTGCCCTGGGCAGCCTGCACAAGGGCTGGAAAGCCCTTTCAGTGAAGAAATTTTTCCTAATCACTAAATCATAGAATATCCTGAGCTGCAAGGAACCCACAAGCGATATCGAGTGCAACCATACACAGGACAGACCCAAGGATCCCACCACATGCCTGACAGCTTTGTCCAGCACTTCCTGGATGTCCAATCTCAGCCTCCCCTTTGCCTGGCCTGGCCTTTTCCATGTGCTGGCACTTTGTGATAGGAGCTGTTCTGCTGTCTGCAGCTGAGCACCCTGTGAGGAACTCAGGCCAACCAAATAATGAGCTTATAGGAAATCAATTAATTAATAATAGATAGCATGCAGGAGCAGGGCTTAAAGGGGTTTGCTGAGTTAGCACAACGAAAAATATGATTGTGTGTAGAAATCTGTAGATGTAGAACTTTTTCTCCACCTTTTCAGTCAGCTTTTACACACCAGCGAGAGCTGCCTGAGCCCCTGCTGCCCTCTGCCAAAGCCCCTCACAGACAGGTACTGTTTGCCCTGCAGAACACAGAGACTCTGCACCATCTCCTCCCCATCCTTACTCACACTTCAAGGCTGCACAAAAGCACAGTCCATGCAGAACTCTTCCCAAAACTAATTTTTAAGCCCATTTGTTCCTGAATAGCGCTAAACTGTACACGATCCCTGAAAAAAAGTTGTCCAAGAGCACACAAGTAGGATTTTAAAAATTATTTCAGGAGGAAGTGTGATCTTGTTTCTAAGATCCTTGGCCAAAAAGAGTATAAAATTAATGGTATTAAGTGCCTAAAAATACTCTTGAGAATCTGGGAGTTGGAACAAGGGCTTGGATTCTATTCCTAGCTCTGCCACAGACTCCCTGTCTGCTATGAAGGACCAGCTCAGATGGGACACGGGGTATGCTGGAAGTGCCCAGAAATGCACTTCAGAGCTCACTCCCCCCACTTTTTGCCCTGTTTTCCCAGCCCGTACAATGGGTACAGTACTGACTCTGATGGAGCAGAGCACATGAGATGGGCTGTTGGTGCAATTCCTCCTGAGCACCATGAAACCAGGTCCTTTCACAGTGCCCCACGGATCAAGCTCAACTGCCCTTTTCTTCCTTCCCTATTTCTCTGGAATTAACTCAAAACATCAGCAGGTACAAACAATTATGATTTAAAAAGAAACTAACTGCTAGAAAAGTGCTTTCTGCCTCCCAGCAAACACAGCACCTCCTTGCACTGTCCTCCTGGTCAGTAACAATTTGTCTACTGTAAGGATGTTCAAGTCCAATGTCCTGCAGAATTCAGTACTAAATGTGTCTCTTTATTGCCCTGAACAGGAGAGACAGACATCCTTAAAATGCAACACTTGTTTTTAGCCCTGAAATATCCTGAAATATTTACTCTTTAACATGTTGTATTATATCTAGGAAAATTGTTTCATGATGTAAAAATTATTTTATGGGTCTTTCTCACCCTGTTTCACTGTTACCCTGTTAACTAAGGAACCTGTTTCTACATGGAATCCCTTACAAAAAATGGATTAAAATAATCGTGAAAGTTTCTAAAATTTGAATAAGTTACTAGTGGCAGGATGCCCAATGACAAAACAACAGTCCATCAGCACAGCCTGAGCTGAACTCAGTGGTGGCTTCTCTAATTACAAAAAAGGAACATCCCAATGCTGCTTTAACAGAATCTCAAATCCCTGTAATTCCCTTTGTGTCTTAGCTATGAATAGCACATTTCAGTGATAAATGGTAAAGTTTATGCCCCAGAGTTGCTTTTACACCAGCATGAGGCACTGAGATGGGACAGATTCCTGCAGATTGAGTCCTGTATGGATCCCAGACGCTGACAGGTTTTGCCATCGATAAAAGTATTCCCAGAGAAAAGAAAACCCAGCCAGTGAAAACCTCTGCTCACCCCACAAAAGGGAGAAAAAGAGACTGGGATTTCCATGGGTGATTCTGTCTGATGAAATCAAGTATTTAAATGACTTCTATTTACACAGGATTTTGAGAAATAATGCTAATTTGCAGAATTGGCATCTGGGGTATGAGTATACGTACCCTGGGAGAGCACTTACGGAGCCTTTGTGAAGCTAAGTAATAAACGCTTTGTCTTCACCGCACTATTTATGGGTTGCTTGGGGGCATCCTGCTCTCCTCCTGCCCCTACCTGGGCATAAAATTATTGCCCAACTAGGTTTTAATCAGAGCAACAGTAAATCTGAATGACCACACATGCACAGCCATTCCTGCTCCCTGATCTCCAGCATTAATTATAAAGTGAGACTGTTTACACAGTACATACCACTTTCCTGACTTCTTTCTTGTTTATGTCTAAACCTTTATGGACATAAAACTTTGGAATTTGCTTTTGGAATAAAACTGCAATTTAAGTGGCAGTAACTGTGTTGGAAAACAACTCTGCCATTGCTCCGCCGGTTCCGCGGTCACGGCAGGTTTGCACTGGAGCCTCTCCCACTGGAGCGTGTTGGTTCAGGTCATCTCCTTGCTGTCCCGGAGCTGGATGGCTCCCTAGAAACTGCAGCTTGAGATGGCTCAGACCAAACACTCCAGCCTTCTCTGCCGAGTCTTTTCCTTCACTTTTCCCCAAATCTGGCTCCCCTGTGCGCGTCCCCACACCCAGTCCAGGGTTGTGGTGCTCCCCCTGTGCCAGGCTGGGGGTCAGGACCTCACCCCTCCTCTCCCAGTGTCCTGACCTGGCAGCCTCTTTGCTCCTCCAGACAGAACCCTGTTCCATGCCCTAAGACACCCCTCACTCAGATTTCCCCTAAAAAGGAAATTTTTCTTGCACAGTAAGTCATTACAAACAAAAGAGACGTCCATCGGATGCCATACACAAGTGAGGGTACCAATAGCAAAGTTACTCATGCTCCACAAGCACTAATTTATTCCTCGTCACACTGGCCTGGCTGCTCATTTTGTCAGGCTGTCACACAGTAAATTAATATGTTGGCTGTTTGGGGCTAAGAACTCTTCTATTTGTTCAGTAAAACAGATACTGTATACCCCGGGCACCATATAAAAATAATAAATTACCATAGCACACAGGCAAGGTATTACTTGTCTCTCTCCTTGCCTTTACTTTATCCCCTCCATCCTTTGCCTTTCCTCTGATCAATTCATCTTCCATTTACTTTCTATTTCTGTCTGTATGTTTCACTCTAATACATATTGCTCTGATATTCCAACCATGCCACCTGCTCCAGAAGTACAAGCACAGAGGCTCCACTGCTGTGGAGAGGAGGAAATCAACAAAAGCTCAAGGGGAGGAGAAGAAATAATGTATATACTGCATACTGTAAGAATATTAGGAAAAAGGAATCGAGCCTCTACCTGGTGCTGTCTCTCACGCTGACTTGGATGCCTCCTGATTCCTGCCAGACTCTCTTTACTCTTCACATCCAGACAGAAATGTGGAGACTTGGTAGCCAGAGGAATTGAACGGCCTTCTCTGTGCAGGCAGGTTGGAAAGTGTTTGACCCAATCTCCCTTGTAGGTTAAAACGTCTTTTAATTGTGGTGGGCTGTGTCGAGATGGGAATGTATAAACTCTCTCTTCATTTTAGTGTCCAGCTCGTGGAAGCTGCACAGGCTGGATGTTAAGTCTGTCCAAATTCCTTTCCTCTTTGGCAAGGTTATCCTACCTACAAAAATAAGAATTAAAATTAAGGTTTTGTTTGGCTTCTTACAAGTTCAGTTCTTGCCCCATGTTTTCCAGGACACAGTTCCAACTCAAGTTTTAGCACACAGGCCCCCCAAGAGTACCCTCAAAGTCACGGGGAGTAATCAAGTTATTGCAATACTTAGTGCATCATGTTTCCAAAGCATCACATAATCTTAACTAATAAAAAAACCAACAGAATTTACTGTTTGTTCTTTAAAAAAATAAACAAGCAAAGAAGCAAAATTTAAATATTTATTGAAAAGCTAAATATTGTAGCCTTGTGCAGTTATTGGCAGGAGATGCTGTGCAAATAAAACCACAGCAGGCTGTTGCTTCCCACATCCCTGAGCGCTGTCCCCACAGCTCCCGGCCCCGCTGCCAGGCCCTGGCGCGGCGGCTCCGGACACTCCCGGGAAAGCGCCTCTGTTTCTGGCACTTGTGTGGCTCAGGGACGTGCTGGCCCACACCTGTGAGCCTGCTCCTGTCACGGGCAGCCCTGGGCGTCACCCACACCCCTGTGCCTGCTCCTGTCACGGGCAGCCCTGGGTGTCACCAGGACTCGGCTCTGGCAGGTGACTGTCCCGGGCGCTGGGGCAGCCAGGGCTGTGCCAGCGGAGCTGCCTGGCCGAGCCCTGGCCCTGCAGAGCTCCGCAGGTGAGCTGGGCTGGCTGGGAGGGGAATGTCTGCTGCTTCTGGCATCTATTCCCACCCCTCCTATCCCACGTGGCTGTGCATTAGTGATGGGCACTGCTGGCAGATGGCAAAGTTCGAGCCAGGCTAATTAAACATACCGAGCTAATAACCTTCCATTTTGGGACTGGTATAATTCATAATTTAATGTATTGCTGCTGAGACATTAACCTTTCAATGACTGGCACAGTGCCCACAGCAGCCTGAGTGCTGACCATCTTTCAGGAAAATGAGTATTATTGTTAAAACAGGTATAAATCATTCATGGCTTCAGCTTTTGTGTCAAGCTGCACATGAAAATAAGTAGTAGGCTGGGTAATTTATTTACCTTTTGGTGGTTATTCTTATGATTTCATGATCATATTCTGTGATTCATAAACACTGGCCAATTGCCATTCTGTTCTCGTTTTACCTTTTCAATATTGCAGTTGTTATTCTGATTTCCATCTTTAACAAGTTCAAGACTGGTTTCGAGTTGCTTGATCCAGGCACAAACATAATCTCATTTCAAGGAGGAAAAACTTACTTTAAGCCAATTCCGCAGTATTCAATGCAATTATTAAAGCTACCAACTTGTCACAGTTTTGCATTTTGCTAAAAGAAGTGTTTCTTTGGAAACTGGAGCATAAACACACAGATGAAAAGACTTTTCAAAGTTCTCCTTCAGACGCAGCTGGGAGGAAGCTCACACGTTGCTAAAGAGTTTAGTAAAGATCATGTCCTATCTCTTCCAATCAAATGGTGAATGAAGATGGCCAGTGCTCAGTCAAAAGGGGAAACTGTCTCTGTCTTTAAAGGCACATTAAAGATGAGTCTAAAAAAAACCCCTAAGTGGATGCTGAAAAAGTAATCCATTTGTAAAATTGCTATTTTTGAAGAAAGACGTTAACTAAGAAATCAGCAAGAAGCTGTTTGTGAACATGTCTGTTACATTTAGTGCTTAGGATAATGCCATTTTGGAGGCATAAGAGAACAAGGAGCAGTATCAGCATTGCTCGTTTTAGGCTTCTCCTCAGGACTTTACATGTTCACTCTCAGGACTATGTCAACAGTGCCACAAGATAAAGCATTTGAACCTATTCATGGGGACAGCACTCAGACCCCCTAGGAGCAGGAATTATTTGAGAGGTTGAGGTTCCTCTGTTTACGTTCTTCGTACTGGAAACATACAGTGTTAGCCCCAAGAACATCTATTTTTTCCATTGATAATGATGCAGGAGACAACTCCTCACTCCTACAAGTGATAACCTGCCTCTGTTAATCCATATCTGTGTCACCTGTGGCCCGGGCTGAGCTGGTACACCCTCACTTTGTGTTCTGAGATGTGTCATTGAACCAGATGCACCTGGATCACAGCCTGGCAGCTCCTTTCTCCATGGACACTACAGCATCCCTGCATTTCACTCCCTCTGCTGGCTCCAGTTATACATCAAATGAAGGTTTTGTGACCTGAAATTTCTTTAAGGTTGGGACATCTAAAATTCACCTGGATCTTCAGGCTCTGGGGCAGGCTCAGCTGGCAGGGACACAGCCCTTCCTCCTCCCAGCCACAGCATCCCAGGCTGGGACAGGACCATGGCACTGCCAGCACTCCCCGCTGCGAGTCTGAGTGGGAAGCATGCGGCTCCTCTCCACGTTCAGTGCTCCCACCCCTGAGAGAGGGCAGGACCCCCTCCCCAGGCCATCCCTGCTGGGTGCAGGAGCCGTGTGCGTCTCCAGGGCCTCCAAGCACTGCCCCGTGCCATGCCGAGCCCCACACCGGCTGCCACTGCCCGCTGGCTTGGCACAGCTTCCCGAGGGAACCAGAGCGTGGCCTTCAAACACCCGGCACCTCAGCAAGAAAGAGCAGGAAAGCAACACTTTTGAGGAACACCCTTCCTAAGTTTGAAGGACCAGGTGTCTCCCAGCTGTGGATGTGTGCTGGTACTTCCACAGCTCCCTGGGAAGTTAAGTGCCCCCCTGGCTCTGGCAGGCTGGCAGAGCATGAGCCCTCTTGGCCAACACTCCCGGCTCAGCCGTGCTACACAGACGGGCTCTTATGCAATTTTTTGCTTTCCAGTAGCCACGTGACTTTCTATGGCAAGAATTACTCAATGTGCAGTTCCTGTCTGAAGTGGCCCATCCGAAGTATTCAAAACAAGTTCTGAGCAAACCCGCATCTCGAGGGTTGGTGTTGCCTTTAGGCAGATATTGTTGTTATTTCACAAATGGGAAAAATGAGGTAATTTTTTGTTCTTTAAGGGGGGGCAGATGCTGCATATCTACAGGCACTGAACACCCTTGGTGCTTGTCTAAAGCTGGGAAGAAGCATTGAAAACACCTAGATGTGATAGAGAGGCTGCATATTTGGGCATGAATCCCCCTAAACCATCATGCTTTTTGCCACACACATTTACTTGCCACAGAAATGGACCTTGTACCTCATTGCTCAAATACTTGTCTGCAGTTATTCTGTATTTCAGGTTTTTGGTATTTCAGGTTTTTGGTATTTCCCCCTCGTTCGCATGCCAGGTGGCAAACCCCAAACTGGAGCAGAAGTCACTTCCTACATGGTGGTTAAAAGAGAGTTAAAGTTCAGATTTCTAATTGCTCTCTCAAGGCCTCATTACTTGTTGATTAGGGTCTTTTGGGAACTGCATCAAATCTATAATAATAAACACTCATTTCACTGGAAGTTTGTAGCTGCCGTGGCAGCCCCGCAGCCCTTCTGTAATGGCACACGTACAAGCCAACCAGGAAAGGCCTCTCTAACATTTTCAGAAGCTTTCCAGGCTGGGCAGGTCTGATCCATGGGCATTTACCTGCCAGACTGGAGCTGGGGCTGCATCTCTGGCAGAGGCACTTGTGTCTGCGTGTGCCCCTCTGCCCTCTCCCAGCCCACAGACCAGCGCTGTGAGTGGCATCTGGGCAGGAGCCTGGCAGGGGAGCACATCTGTGCAGGGACAGCTCTTAGAGTTCCCTTGAAACAGTGACTAGTTCCCTAAATGCTGGCAGATTTGGGGACAGCAGCAAGAAAGGAGAAGTAGGACTGCTCGCACACTGCTGGTGGCCGGTCAACGTTCATAGCCCATTATCTCCTGCTCTGTTATGGCACCTGAACAGAACAGAGGGCCTGAAGGTGCCATCCTGAAACCCAGGTGCTTTATGCTTCAGGAAAAGCCTCTGCTGTGTGAGGGTGCTGCTGGAGGAGCACACTGAGCCCTTGCTGTATGAGCAGTTTCTCTGCAGTACCCTTGGCACAATAAACCTCCTCCCACAGGTACCCCTGGCCTGACCAGCCCCATGGGAACTGTGGGCTGATGCCCAGTGCCAGCCCAGGCTGGGGATGCTGCATCCTGCTGGAGCACATGAGGCACATGGAGACACGGCCCCCAGGTCCCCAGCTGGGAAGGAAGAGGGTCCCCCAGGGAGGAGCAGTGGTGGGACAGTTGCAGACGCCTGTGCCCAGCTGCTCACTCCAGCTCTGTCTCATCACCGCACGTGTTCCTAATTGCAAACCCACGGAGTTCTCCTAACTCGAGCAGTCCAAAGTGTCATTCCCAGGCTGGGTGCTTTGGAAGTGCTTGTATGGCATCGTTTTCACAGGCTGGGTGCCAGAAGGGATTGTCTTGGGCAGAGAGAAGTTGCTGCAAGTCTGCTCTTGGCGAGTCTGCAGAGAAGGGCAAAGGGTCTCCTTGAAACCCCCCAGAATGAATGAGCCTGAAGCAAAGTAGGTGTTTATCTCAAGTCGCTGCCTCAAGTAGCCGGGTACCTGTTGGAAGGGGCGGATCGATGCAGCCAAGGCAGCCATGCATGAGCTGTTACACAGTGGTTGGTATTGATCAGAGCTAACGGCTGCCGATAGGAATGCGCGCTGGACTGACAGGCTGAGAAGAAGGAAGGAGGAAACAGCCTTCGCTGGTGGCAGACGTACAGAGGAAAGCCGATAAAAAGTCAATTCCACTTAACTGAATGGCTGCTAACTAAATATTTTTGGGGCCAGAGCCTTCCCAGATAGCAGCTGGAATGTCTCTGCTCCAGAACTGAGACATCAAGTGAGCATGGCATCGACGGCTGAGATAAGAGATGCTGTGATGGCCGGCGGAGCAGGAGAACCTGATGAGCCAGCCCTGCCTGCCTGCCCTGCACGGCCACACATCGTAGGAGAACAGACAAATCCAGAACTGCTTTTCCCAGGCTCAATACTAAGATTGTGGACAATGTTTCAGGCCAACTTTTAGTGGACTGGATCAGTGCTTAAGGCACCGAATATAAAGTAATTCTCCAGCAGTTTGATTAATAGTGTCATAGTCATAGCTTCAGTTCAGGTTCAACCTTTTTAACGTTTTATTATTTTACAGCGTAATAAATCAGGGCAGCAGGAAAAGACAGATGCAGGATGAGCCAGCTCTCCCGTCTGCTCGTGCAGACAATGGGTCACGGGATAACGGCTTCAGGGCTGAGGCAGCTGATAGAAAATCTCCTAGAGAGGAGTCTGTAACAGAGCCAGCGGTGCTCTGAGGAAGGAAGAGGCAGCTGGAAGCCAGTCAGCATGTCCTGTGGAGCTGGAGCAGTGACCACGGAAGGAGCAGGCCGGGGCTCCCAGGGGGCTCACTGGGCTGTCTCCCTGCAAGAGGAAAGGCAGCTGTGCCACAGCACCAGCTGTCCCCAGGCAAAGTGGGATGCTGCCCTTTCTCACGGAGCAAACGAGCCCCTTCCTGCCCTTCCAGCACCACCGGTGACCACGTCAAGCTCACCACACTGGTCCTTACTGGGTTTGCTGGTGCAGGGATGGACACAGCTCAAGGACGGTCATAGAAGGCTACAGCTTAGGAAAAGGAGAGCTGAGCCGTGCAGGGCCAGTGCAGGCTGCAGAGAGGAGAAGGCAAATGCTTTGCAGCTCAGTTGGTGGACAACAGTATAGATGATACAGATGAAAGAAAGAACAGAGATGTTTTTATGAGATCAAAAGAATAAGAGAAGTACATGTAGAGGGTCATCTCTGATGGAGCTGATGGAGAGACCGTGGGAACATGAACCTAAAACACGCAGGGGAAGGGCTGGAGGTGGTGAACAAGCTTGACTTGTTAGGAAGGAGGGATGGAGGAAGAACAAGGGATCTGAAGGGATAAAAAAGACAAATCAAATACTAGGAAAACTCCTAAGGTGTATTTTTTATAGACTGAAATGCGCGTGTAGCAGCAAAAAGAAGTGGCTGTGGCAATCAAAGGAAGCAATGACAGAGACTTGGAAAAGAGGTTTTGTCATTAGAATGGAGAGTGGAGAATGATTCAATCATTCAGAAATTGTGAAGGGTAAGGGAAAAACTGGGTCACAGTAGGAAAACTTCATGGAAAAGTAACAAAATCTAATAAATGTACTTTGCTTCTCATATCACCTGGTTTGTTTTGTTCAATGCGAACCTCAGCACAGCACATAGAGATGCAAATAAATTCACGTGTAACGTGGCGAGAACAAGTGAGACTAATGCTTGAAATTTCTGCTTTGTATTTATAGGCTGCTGCTTATATTGCAGAGCAAAGCAAGTTGTATATTGAACAAACATTGCACTGTTTCCCATCTTCCTTTAATAGGAGTTAATTTTACTTTTAATTAGTTTCATTCAGGGGCCTGGCAGTCCCAAGGCAGAGGCACCACAACTTACAAGTTATTTGTCATAACAACTTCAGGACTGTTAAAAGAGGTGCAAGTTACAACCCAGGGACCTGATGACTAAAATATTGTCAGCAGCTGGAGTCAGCACACAATTATTTTTATTTGCATGTGCTGATGTTCAGGTGTTTATAAAATAAGGCCCTCAGTGCTGTCAGTGCCTGCCTGACACTGATACCTGGGTTTGGTATCACGTAGGTGCTGCAGGCTGGACCGCCTGGGCCTTGACATGGACAGACACACTGACTTCCACAAATCCTGCAGCTCTTGTGCACATGCTTTTAAAGACAATGCTTTGAAACCTTGTATTTACTTCTAGACTAATTTAAATAAAGGTGAACTGTGAGATTTAAGCCACTTTCTGACAGTGAACCTTTGACTACACAGCAAAGGCATTGGCAGAGCTAGAAAACTCCTTCAGCCCGTGTGCACCATTGCTGGACAGTCAGTGGGATGGCTGAGGGAAGAAATCAGTTCAATATTGCGGAATCCTTTCTGCTAAATTCTGTGCAATTCCAAACTAGACTGAAATCCAACCTGTTTTATTCTGCTTTCCTACCAGGCTACCTCCCTGCACTCTGTTATATTGGAATGTTTTAAAGCTGACACAGTACAGGAAAAACTAATGAAATCTATTAGACTTCTAGCACAAAAGAGGAAAGATTTCTAAGAAATATTATACAAAAAAGTGCAGATTAAAAAAATGGAAGGAGCAGAGAACAGCATTTATATGCCACAAAAAGATAAACACAAGAAGCTCAGCTCTCCTTTATAAGACACCCACAGTCTCCATCTGTCATCCCAACCCTTCCTCTCCCAACTGTTCTTAAATTAAATTAATGCTTCTAATGGGCGATTTTCTCATGAAAGCGTATGAGAATTCATCCGAAGACAAATTAAAACAGTGCTCTGGAATCAAGCAATTCACCTCTCTCACAGGTTGCCTGGTTTCAATGGTTGCATTTACAATAGAAAAAAACAACAATAAAACACCTAAATAAAGAAAAAACGGTGAAAGAGCAAACCTTGCATTGACCACAGCCAATGCAAACACAGGTCGCTCTCTGCAATCTTTCTCACAGTCCTACAGCTGAGACGAAAGGTTATTTTCCTCTGTATAAGAGACTCCTGTACACATCAGATTTACTGGTTCTGTCCTTTGTGGACCCTGCAGTCCAAACATCTCCCAAGGGATCAGCAGTGTTATAACTATATATTATTTCTTCATGTAAATAAACCTAGCTTGGCCTACTGTATCTAAAGTGGCTTTAAAATGTATTTTCCTACTCACCACATACCATTTTAGTTGCTTCTAGCATCCCACTCAGCATCCTATCCATGCTGGACATGAATAACATGTTCAGATTTTCCATTCTTACTTTGGTTTCTGGTCACCTGAATTTTGAGATTACTGCTTAGTAATAGAATTCTTCTGTATTTGGGGTGAATGCATTTAATTTCTGTCACTTGAAGCCTAGATGGACGTATGAGCAAAATTGCAACAAAACGTTTCTATTAAACGCAGGTCTGAAGGAGGACACTTGAAAAGGAAACAGATGTTAAATTCAGACCCATCAGCTGTCAGTGCCTCCTTCATAACAGGTCTCGGCTGCCTCTGTATTTCACTGTTTGCTCTTTGCATTCACCCCAGGCAGTCTGATACCAAATGGTTTGGGTATTTTAGTTTTCTTAGCTAATAGTCCCACTAAATTTAGATCTAGCGGCAGAAAGGAACGAAAAGGAGATGAGCCACCCCTGGGGCCCCAAAGAAGTTCCCGGCGCCAGAAGAGGATGAGGCTGGAAGCACCTGGGGTGGGGGACGCGTGGTTGGGCACTGCTCCTCGAAGGCTGTGGGACCCGTGGCCGACAGTGCAGGCAGGGCCTGGGCCGGGGCCATGCACAGGAGTGTCCACACTGCCAGGACAGGGACGCTGGAATGCTGGCTGGACAAACCAGGGGCTCTGTCATCGGCCCCCTCTGGTCTAGACTGCTCTGCTGCTGCAGGTGCTTCATTCCTCTCTGGGTCTTGGCACCAGATCTCAGTGCACACACTGCCAGTCCCCTTGGATTTCCTTCTCTGCTTGCTTTAATCTTTCGTGCTCCCTCCCTGCTCTCTCGCTGTCTTTGCATGATTCCTGCCCTCATCCTCTTCATTACCAAAGTCACTGGGACTGCTGGAGCTCATAGTGGAAGGTAACTGACCCTCCCCAGACCCCCGCTCTCCGTGATTCCTGCATGTGCTCTTTCACAGTTTCTCTTACTGAAGTCCCTCACTGTTGTACTTAACCACCGTGAGTGACAGAAATCCAATGCTGACCACTTCATTATGTACCGACCTTGTCCCCTGGCCTCCTGCCCCTCCATCTCTCTTGGGCAGTTTGCCCTGTGTCATGAGTCCTTGTTAAAGGTCAGGACCCCAAACCATCAGCACTGGTCGTGTTGTTTTACTGTATCACCAGAGAAATCAGGGCTGTCGGATCTCATTAGAGCCCTATTTACGGGCAGAACGCCGCTCCTGGCGCGGGATGAGCCGCCACCTTTGAAACGCAATCTTCCCCAGATCAAACCAGCAGCACACAGGGATTATATTCCAGCAGTCAATCTCTCATAATCGCTCCCACCCTTATTGGCATGGCTACTGCAGTCCCTGCATGAGAAAGGAAATCCTCTTAAACAAATACTCTCCGCAGGAGTAAGAATCTGCTTGCCACTGAAGGGGCGCAGGCCGTGGCCACAGGGAGGACAGGCCAGGTGGCCACACGGGCTGTCCTGGAGCAGCCAGGTCGGCACCCCCTGCGCTGCCCGGCTCTCCTGCAGCAGCAAACCACAGACACGGCAGACCTGACGCCATGCCAGTGATGGAGAAGTGTGAACTGATCCTCTCAACGTGCCTCCGAAACGAGCTGGGAACTGTCACCACCGGCGGGAGCGGGGAAGTGACGCCGCTTCCTGCGTGTGACATCGCAAATCGGCGGCAGCACGGGAAGGTTAGTTATTCACAGCCTTAGAAAATCTTCATTAAATTGTGACTCTCAGCAGCTTCTTCTCTGACATGAGTATTAAAATGGAGAGACCCTTTCCCTCTAGGATTACGCCAGTTTTCAGTAACAGTTGTGACAATGCACTAAGGGATTTCCAGAGGGTGTTGTCAGGTGGGTTGGGTGGTAAATAACATCATGCTCCACATGTGGACTGAGCTTTTAAAAGAAAGTTTCAGTGTGGCTGTTCCAGCGCGGCTGTGTGCTGAATTGGTAATTTCCCCAGTGCACAATGCAGAAAATGATGCAAACCCATTACATGAATTCTGAAGACAAAGAGAAATCTCAGCTGCCTAAATGAGAATAAATCAAAAAGTAAACACAGAGGCTAACAAGAACCATAGGAATAACCTTGAGAACCAGATCACATCTAGGATGAATCCCTGTACATGACAGGACAGGGGAGGCAACACGTTAAACTCACGAAGTACAGATATTTCCCTTAAATAAAGACAGATTTGTCACAATTAGATTTGTAACAAATAGATTTGTAACAATTGCCTTTTGGGCCACATGAGCTCCGAGTTGTGCACTACAGGGCGACACTTCATGATTTTTCTAGAAGCATTTATAGTATTTCAGGATTCCTTGCTTGAAAAATTCCACCTTATTAGACGATGATGTTCCTCCTCCTCAGGATGGCTGGAGAAGTTGAGCCGATGTGCACAAGGAGGTGCTGCTAAACCCAGCAGCCCGTGGATGGAAAGGGAACAACTGTGTGAGGAAAGAGGGGCTAAAGAAACCTAAAGGGCAACCAAGTCTGGAGGCAAGGTTTGGATGAGTTTTTATACCACTTTCTTGGGGGTTTTGTTATTAAATTTAATGCATAGAAAGAGGATAAAGTTAGATGTTGTACAGTGAGAGGATTATCTTTGTATGGCAGTCTGGGAAAGGCACAGCTCAAATGCAGTCCACAGCAGAATTTTGAAAAATCCTTCTTCAAAAAAAGTATAAAAAGAGGAAAAACTATGAAATCCTCAACTAGATGGAAAAAAGAGAAGATCTGAGCAAGTCTAACAGACAGCCCTAAAACCAAAGCATGTAGACTCAATATAACTTATTAGAGTGGCAGGAGAAGGCCGTATCTGCACAGGAACAGCGAAGTTATACAAGAGGAGGATTTACCAGGAGCTCAAAAACCTGAGAATATGGTCTAGATTAAAGGGAACTCGACACCTGCTTTGCCCAGTTCTGAGCCAGGCAGGTGCAGCTGCATTTTTAAGAGAGTGTGTAAAACAGAACTCTGACATACCCAAGAGGTGCAATAGGGAGGAGCCTTAACCAAAACCAGCGACGATTTACTCCAGATTCTCAAGCGACATGGAATGAGAGGATAAGGTTACCACATGTGTTAAAAAGCCAGATCTGCTTTCTTCTAGGTCACTAATTCTGATATTTTTGCATCCATTTGGGTCAGCAGGGTCATAAAATATGACCTTTGCATTCTGCAAAGTTTCTTCTAAATCATTCTCTAAGAGCTCCTTTAATGTGTTCTTACCCAGAGCAGTGGGGCTGGCTCAGCTGGGCTCCTTTTCCATTCCATGCACAGTTACAGACATTTACTGCTAGGGCTTGTGATGCTCAATAGGGGAAGAAGAGCTAAATTAGGCTAAAGTGTATTTTAATTTAATACAATTTTTGCTAATACTGAAAGTAGGCATATATCTGATATTGTTTAACGTTTCAGTATTTGCTTAATTAGCAGTGCCATACGAGAACGAGTCACTCTTGGTGAGGTGAGTGGTTCCCTGGGGGGCTCCAGAAGGGGTCTCCGCCCCAGAGCAGCCCAACGTGGGCAGTTCCCAAAGCTCCTTCTCTGTGTGGCTGCACTGAATTTGCTGCTTGGCTTCAGCACTGGAACTATCTGTCAAGTCCAAAGCAGAAACAGAGTTTGAAAGGCAAACGTGATCTGTGATCAATATCCTAACAAATCCAACGGAAGCCCCAGCTCCCAAAGGGTTAATCCAGAGAAGAAAAGGCATCCGCATGTTTAGTGAGCTAATGTGTTTATTGACTGGGAGGCCTTTAAGTCTTCAACAGGGAAAAGCTCCGATAAGTGACTGGAAGTTCGAGTCAGACAACCTGGTTTGAGTGGAACTTGGGTGGAACACGGTTACCTTTTCCAGCTGATTGGCTTTTTAGACTTCTGGGGGGGTCATCCCTGGGGGCTCCTGTGTCAGGGGGTCTGCACCTGCCCGGAGTGAAGCCCACTGTGGAACAGGGATGTTCCCACAACAGGGAGTGTCCAGGCTGGCCGGTGTGGACACAACATCGGCACCTTGTCCCAGAGAAAAATGATGGGCCAGTGTCCCTCCAGCGTCTCGCGGCGCTGTTCAGCATGTCTGAGTCTGGACCTGCAGTGTGTTGTAATCCTCTGCCAAAATCCTGCCCCAGCTCCTGGATGGACGCTCCTGATTTCCACAGGGGCATTCCGAAACGTGCAACAACTCCCTGCTGAGAGCATGGCTCTGCCCAGTGCCTCCCCTTCCCAGCCTGGAGCTGACTCCTTGCTTCCACATTGGCACGTCCAGCGCTGGGCATGGGGAGAGCTGCCCACCCACCAACCTGGTGGACAGCCCTGCCCAGCCCTGTGCTGGGACCTGCACTGGCCCACCTTAACCCCTTGTGTCCACCCACCGGCTGCCCAGTGTCAGGGTCAGTGCCAGGGTCAGGGGTCGGTGTCTGCCTGCTAACAGAGCGTGAGCCAACACCATCCTCAGATTGCTGGAGGGAAGAGAGAGTGTCCCACCCACTGCCAGCCGTACCCTGGGCCAGGGGTGTTGGCTCTATTGGAAAACTGACAGCCCAGGAGGTGATGGAAGTGGCTGACAGCAGTGGAGAGCTGGCTTGAGGGCCCCACGGAGCGGGGCATTCCCCTGGGATTAATCCCCAGGATGAATCCCCAGGTCTGCAAGCTCAGCCCCCTGTGCCAGCCAGGTGCTGTTGGCTGGGATCAGCTCTGGGCTGCCCTTCCCAGCCTGAGCAGAAACCCCTGGTGACCCCACAATGGCCTCACCCCCCACACCCAAAAGCCCTGGCTCGAGCACCCATTGTCTGACCAAGGGCAAGGGAATCCTGGGTTACAAATGGTGCCTTCTCCCAGCAACTGTTGGAAATTACTTTCAAACCCAAGAGAAATTACAAAGTCAGGAAGTGAGAAACATTACCAGGATTCGGAATAACAGAAACACGAGAATTTTGGTAAATGTACAGGTTTCGATCTGTCCCAGGCCATAGCATGCACCTAATTCAAGACATGACTGCAAGGAAGAGTCAGGAGATTTTTCTGTCCTTTTGGTGCCAAACCCCTCTGGTTCAGGTACCGTGGCAGTGACTAGAAAAGTGTAATGAGGGGCTACTCCTCATGGATTTCTGTTGTATTGGAAAAAGATTGTAACCAAACCGTATACATCCCATTTCCACATTAGTTAAGAGATTATAAGAAGATAAATTAAATTAATGGTCCATCTAGCCAATGTCCTGTCATCAACAGGGACCAGTAACAGTCCTGCAGGCAGGAGTATGGAATCAGTGAGCAGACAGTGCTGCTATCACCAACAACTTCAGATTAAAGGACTTTCTGAACTACAAGCCTGTCCCACTTTTCAGCAGTCCTCTGTGGATTTTTCTCCCAGGAAGCTGTTCAGTTGTTCCTGCATACAGAGATCATCAAGAGATGCCAGTGTCCCAAGTGCCTACTCAGGAAACAAATAAATACCCTGGAATATTTTTCCTTCTAGGTCTGCCAATCTGGTTGGGAGTATCTGTGAAGAGGCGGGTGGGGAGCAGCACCACCACGGCCTCAGAGAGGAGAACGGGCAAAACGTATCCTGGCAGCTCTCCCAATGAAGGGCCTGAGGTAGAAGTTTAGACTGGGTGCTGCCCACCACGCGACACAGATCCCGCAGGAATATTCTCCTCCTGCAGAATCCCAGCCTGGGGACAGGGTGGAGACACAGCCTGCGCGGTGAGATCTGCGGGCAGAGACACTGAGCACCAGGAGTGAGCCGAGCTTTGAGCCTCGGCAGCTCGAGATGCAGAATCTTCGTGGGTCGGAGTGTTTGATTGACTGGGCTATCAAAAGAAGCCACGGTCGTTCCTGCTCTCAGGCTTCTCCTCACCTTGATTTGCATATTCAAGAATCGCCGATGTCTGGCTGTCAGAGATGGTGACAGTTGGGGGGGCTTTTTAGCTTTATCAAGGGGGATTATTTTTAACCCAAATTATTTTGCATTGTAAATGTTTAAATCCACATCAAATCCAGATTAATGCATAAAATAGTCCAAGAGGGTATTTACTGGGGGGAAAAATAACAATAAACCAAATTATTATGGCTAGCTTCCATCTGAAGTGTTTTAAAAAGGGGAAAGTCTGAAATTTTGGCTAAAATATCACTTCAAGGAGAAGATTGAAATAAACCTCTCTGCAAAACGGCACAAGTTTACATACAAACTGGAACCCTTGGTACTTTTTCACAACATGACTGGAATTAATAATGCAGATAAATCCTAAATAAATCAGGATTAGTGTTAACTACGTCTTGAGGTTTAATACGCTGTAGGAAAATGAAAGGGGGCCGGCGGGGGAGGAAGGAGCTTTGCCTTAAAGCTCCGCGGAGCAGAGCCCGGAGGAGGCCGGGAGCCCCCGACCCGCCGAGCTGGGCAATCAAAGCGTCTCTAATCGCCGCGCTCCGGGATGTGTTCAAAGGATCCGGGCTGGCCACGGGCTGCCTGAGGTCACCAGGGAAATGCAGGCGTGGGGCAGGGGGAGGGGTGTCTCGGATTTTTGGACAGCCCGGCTGTTTGGATCTGGTTTCAGGAGGTCAGCCGGATTGCAGTATTTTACCGTCTTATCAGCAAAAAGATTAAATTTCCCTTCGTGGTTAAAGAGCTCAGCTCCACTCTGAAGGAAAATATAAATAAAACTGCCAACACAATCGCCCGAGAAAAACCTGTGGCAGCGCGTCGGGGCCGGGGAGCAGCGTCCCCGGGGTGGCCCCGCGGCGGCCCCGCTGCCCCGGGGCTGTTGTCAGCACCCACTGCCCCGTCCTGTCCTCTCCTCGCAGCCAGGGTGATGAATCCCTCGCTCTCTGATACAAAGTAAAGGGTTAAAATTTTTACTTTTTCTTTCAAAACCCCAGAGGAGTAGAAAAATGCTTCTTGTGTTCACTTTGTTACCTGGGAATTCACTGTCTGTCTGTTCTGGGTCTGTCCTTGCACCCCTGTGTAAGGACACCAGTTCAGGGCTGCCCTGCCTCTCCCAGGTGTGCGACTGGGCTGCAAACTCTCTGAAATTTGTGGCATTCTAAGAAATCTCATCTCCCATCTGTTTCCTGTTCCTCTTTCAGCACTTCCCCAGTGCTCACACCAGCCCTGGGGCTCAGACGAGCTGAGGGCCGGGTTCTCACCCGCCTTGTGCCACAGCTCATCACCAACACCTGTGCCAACGGCCATAAATCCATCACAACACTCCCACAGGACACGTGCCATTTTTGCAGTCTCAGGTCCCTTTGCCCGTATGTGTACGTCACAAACCTGAGCACAATCCCACCTCCTGCTCCCCTAAAGCAGCCAGTTTGCTAAACTTTAATGATAACCTGTTGTTTTTATGTGGAATATTTACCTATGATTAAACATTGACCAGTAAGCAAACAGAGGAGGTTTTCAATAATTTTTCAATATTTAAGAGCTGGAAATGACCCTGTCTTATATCACACAAAGCAAAGTGCCAGCAGTCTCTAGTGCTGGTGCTGATGTTAGTTGTTGTGGTTCTGAAACAACACCTCCTGTAAGAGTGAGTCTGTGTCTCTGGTCTCTACAAGAACAGCCCTGTAGGTCTGTGTCCTAAGTGAGAGGCCTGAAATGATCCTGGTGACACCTCCTGGCACGTCCCTCTGCACGAGTCAGCACATTCACCTCAGTGCCATTGGAAACTTCAAAAAAAGTAAAAGAAAATAAACCCCAAGTCTGTCTGTGCGTTAAGGGAACTTCAGCGTAGGTCTGAGGAGATAAAGATGAGACGCACAAGTGTAAGAAGTCCTGAGATACCTCTGATTGCTCCAACTCTCACAGAGATCACACTGACATTACACAGGAAATCAGAGCACCTTGCCCCCCCCCAGGGGTTCTCCTCTTCCAGGAACAGCCACGGTGGGCACGAGCCACCCACAAACTCCAGGTGACCTTCAGGTCAGTTCAGATGACCCAAACCCAAAGGATGCTGTCCAGCAGCTGCAGCACCTGCGTGGCCCAAGGCAGGCCAAGCCCTGGGCCTGACTCGCAGGGGCTCAGGCTGCTCATCGGTGGGCGCTCATGGTACCAACTGTGTAATGCTGAGACCCTCCAGTTCCACACTGCACCAACCCATCCATGCAGCCAAAGTCCCTGCTTTGGGCTGACATTGACATTTCAGCGAACAGCCGCAGGCACAGGGCTGGGTTGGAGCAACAAACCAACTCCCCCCTCACCCAGTGCCAACACAGTGCGTGTCGGAGCGATGGGGCCCGGGGCAGGGCCCTGGCACTGCTGCCTCTGACCCAGGCACACGGGTCCTGTCCACCCCCTGCCTTGTGCCCTCGGAGCTGCCATGTCCAGCCTGGGCCACCAGCCCTGCGCTCAGCTGCCACCAGCAAATCCTCCACAGAGGCTCAGGAACCTTTCTCCAGCCTCCCTTTGCCAGCTGCAGGGAAGTGTTTCTGGAGGTTTAACCAGGATTCTCATAGTAAATATCCAGAAACCATTGGGTATTCATAGAGCACAGGAGCTGGTTTTATACTGTGGTGTTTAAATGTTTGGGTTTTGCTTTCAGCCATTTCCAGTAGAAGAAAAAGGAAAAAAAAAGACAACCCAAAGGGAGAGGGTGGAAGGTCGCTGAGAAATGGATGTGACTTGTGCTCTGTCCACTGCCACAATGGGGCCATGTGGCATCGGCCCCTCATCCTGCTGGGCAAACCCTGAGTGGATTAAATGCACAGTCAAGACTGGTTATATTCCTTAAAAAACCCACATAGTGCTATTCCCGTGTGTTTGAAAGGAGTAAATCTCCCAACCTTAAAGACACCGTGTGGAACACAACAAATAACCTGAAAACTCCCTGTGAAAACCAGCCAAGATCTAAGGATGATTCATTTGGTGCCCCAAAAGCTGCAAATTTCTCTTCACAAGGAAGTTTATACATCTCTTCTAAAAGAGGATATGAAAGCAGCTATAAAAAACAGGAATCAAAGTACAACAAATTAAACAAGGAAACATCTGTGACGATCAGTATGAGCCAAAGCTGATGGGTGTGAACAACTTGTAAGAAGAGCCAGCTGTGTCAAGCACTACCCACAGAACCCTCACAAACAATAAACCTGAGAGTTCTGAAGTTCACCTTTGATACGATAAATTCAAATAATTGATTATTATGTGCAATAATTAACCGTTACTAAACAGAGATGGGAAAAATGTCAATATCTGTGGAGTAAAATATTCTTCGTGCACATTTGTAATCAAAGTGCTTGATGTAAATATATAATCAAGGTCATGTAATAGTAAAGGTGTAGGATAAATAGCATCTGTTAAATATAAAGATTTTTAAATCACCAACTCTGAACACTTGTATCTAATAATTTTAAAAGAATCATTTGGAAACTCTTCAAAGGCTTCTGGCTAATTCTTAGTATGTATTTGAGAAATGGGAAAGTCTCTGCTTGGGAGGAACTTTGGTTGCAGGTCTTTTAAAAGTACACAGGGTTGACCTGAGTGTGCAATAGAAGGTAACAATGGCCATGTGCCAGCAAAGAGATGAAGGATGGAGACACACTTCACGTTGATGGTATTGCACTGGAAGTAATTATTGGTTTTAATTTTCTCAGCAACTTTCATTGTGGACTCTTAGATCACCAAATCTCACTTATGGCAATGTTGTAAACGTGTGACAACCCCCGATTTCCCAAAGGAGAGCTACGAGAAAAACTTCCAGCCCTCCAATCAGAACTGGAAAACCAAACACTTCATGGGATGGTCTTTGCCCATGATACATGAAGTAAGTGGAGGTCTGACAGAAAATGTCCAGGAAGGCCAGGCAAAGAGGAATGACTCACTCAGGTCTTACAGAAACACTTGTCCATTACCTCAGGACACAGCCCATTAGAAAATGGTAATATCCTCAACACCTGAACAAGATACTTTCATTTGCAGGGAATCATAGGGCTTGTTCAAACAAACAGGTAACAGCATCAGGATTGAATGCTGCAGGATGGAGAAGGTGAACCTTGGAGAAGGATATCACTGGATATCACCCAATCTTCAAATGCTGTAGTTGTGACATAGATTCCTTCATCTCCCTAAAGAACTTGTCCTAACAGTTTAAAGGTTTCAGCGGATAAAACCTACCTTAGGTTTCTCTGGTTTTTCCATGCAAAGTACATTTTCCAGACCACCACCTCCTGCTGTAGCTCTTCCCTGAACTCGGCAGAGTTTTTTTTTTCAGATTGACTCACCAAAACCAAACCACCACTGAGAGCTGCAGCCCCGTCAGGAGCCTTGCAAGGGGCTTGTCCACTTGGTGATGCCCATTTGGTGCATGGCCAAGAACCTCGTTATCTCTCACAAGTGCAGGACCGCAGTGCTCCCGTGCAGGTGTCCAGCATCCACCTGGGTCCCTGTCTAAGGCACAGCAGTTTGAGCCACCAGGTAACACAAACTGCCTGAACATCAGGTCCCTTTGCAGCATTTAAAGCTCGATGCACAAAACTGTGAATAACTTTGGTCTGCTGACCAAAAGGTCAGTTTCTAAACAAAGAGGTACAAGATGTTACATCAGATGGCAGAATTCAGGAACTGAAATGACAGCAAAGCTGCTGAAATACAGAGAATTGGGAAAAGAAATAAATGTTCAATAAATTCATATACAGATAACAACTGACTCTACAGCCACCGTTCATAGGAGAGGAGGGACATGTAAAGGGACGTGGAAAGTTTGTTTTCCTATGGCATTTACAATGCAGTATTTAATTTGAAATGATATTTTCCTGTGCACACTGATCATGAGAATGTGATCCTCCTCCTCCTCATCTCCTTACCTCCATGTTTTTTCTATCATCAGTTTTATTTGGCCTCAAACTAGACAGCATTATTTATGGAATAAATGTCAAGTTTTCTCATAGGCTTAGTGGCAAGCACCATGACAACCATGTCCTGGTGTAGATGCTATTGACATTAAAGTAGAATGTAGTAATAGTAACCATAATAATAATAATAATGATGATGATGTCAGGGCCCTCAACTGAGGTCCCCATCATTGCAAACCATAACTTACAAGTGCACTCCAACATTACACCACTGCAAGGCACAGCGTTCTTACTGCGGTTGAACAATTAAAACCAATCCTGTGGTCAGTCTCAGGAAAAACTTCACTGACAATTCACAAACAATCTACTATTATCCAATATATCCCTAACAAATCTCTGTATGCAGACATGTATATGTCATTGTATTTCATAGGCAGTGCATGGAGAAACCAGGGCAACGCTCTGTGTTCCCTTCCTCCTAAAGTGGTTAAACCAACGCTGATGTTCTTGGTACTGGCTCATTAATCTGAGCAATTTTAATAAAAGAAACACCACCAAACAAAATAAAGAGCAGAGAATCCTTTCCCTCCGCCTCACATCATGTGGCTGCATCCTCCATATGGCCAGAAGGAAAAGCCATCTCCCATTTGCCCACCAAACCACATATTTAATCCATGTGCTTATGTCAAACTTAATTACAGCACATTTGGCATAAAATAACAATCCACATCCTTGGAGAGGGGAACTTAAGTAGTTAATATGTGTGATTGAATGAAAGTGCTTTGCTGAATGTTTATGAGAAACCCAAGACAGCCAAATGTGGTGATATTTTAACCATTTAAACACCATCTCTCCCGCCCTGCACTGGAGCCCTTGGTGCCCCTATGGCACCTGCCGAGCCGCCCCTCGCCAGGAGCAGTGCCCTGCACACACACGTGGCCAAGCCTCACTAGCCCCTAATAACCCACGTGTTGCTCTGAGAGACAATTTTGCTGTGAATCTCCCTGTCTTTTTCTCTCATCATGTGCCTTAAAAAAGATCTCGGTGCTTCTTTCTTATTTTCATGCCAGTTTGTAGAACTCACAGGTCTCCCAAATGCAAATTTCCTCTCTCTGTATCCTCTGGAACCTCTAAAGTAGCAGTCCCAAAACCTGATGAGTAGTTCTGGATTTATGCTCAATTGGAGATAAGGACAGAATAAAGAAGGACAGAATACAGAGGTGCTTCAGGTCGCACAGGGGGATCAGGAAAGCTGGCTTTGGGATCACTCCAAGACAGAGTCAGGGAACTCCTGGCTCTTGGACTGTGTGACATCCTAGCGTATCAGGAATGATGCTCATGGGGACCTGTGGGACACAGGACCTGGTGCCTGCTGGCCCCAGCTGTCTCCCTGGTCCATGAGGCTGGGAGATGGAGCCATGGAGACTCAGAGCTTCAGGAGCACCAGGCAGGTTGGAGGGGATCAGAGGGACTGCCTGGGAAACGGGAGTTGTGCAGCAATGGCATAAGGGGATGGAGGCAGGTCCTGGTGGGGTGTGCAGCCAGGGGTGACACACGAGCAAATCTTCAATGAAATCAGTCAAAAAGTGGTACAGGGGCCCAGAGAGGCTGCTGAGGTTTTAATGCCCGACTGGAGAGGGCCCTCGGCAGCTTGATTTCTGTTGGCCTTGCTTTCAGCGGGGGTTTGGACAAGGTGACCTCCAAAGGTCCCTTCTCACTCCAATTACACCCCAATAACCAGGAAGGACAGAAACAGGGGGTCACTGCAGTCGGCACCCGAGATCACAGAGCGCGAGTAAAGCTCCCGTGTGAGAAGCGGTGTCTGTGGATAGAGCAGGGGAAGAATGAAAAGTGTTCAGCAGTGACCTTGCTACAAGGAGCAGGAACAAAGAGGAAACAGCTGAATGTGGCGCGGGGGTGACGAGCCCTGGTAATGGCCTGCTCCTGCTCCCAGACAATGCACATGGAAAATCTCCCATTAACTTCGGTGACACGGCACCAGGCTCTAAAAGAGCAGGCACTAAAGTGGATGACAGTGTCAGAAAAGAGAGGAGGAAAGGAGGAAAATTTAAGTTTCACTTTCATCATGCTGAGTATTAGTTCACTGCTGAAATTCTGCTGTTCCCTCTTTCAAATATGAACATAAATATTTTGCACCAAACACAGCGGAGTGGCTGGAGTTAACTGACTCGGTGTCTTTAAAGCGATGGTATGGCTTTCTTCTTGCCAGTGATTAATTCTTGATGATTTACCAGAGTTAGTGTGAGTCCTTCACCCTGCCCCCGATATAAAAATGGTGATAATAGCCTAAGAACCATCACATTGGGAGCAAAATCCTGTGGAATGCCTGCTGTACACTGACGACACACTGGCTTTTACATCACCATCACTACCCTGCTTCTGCTAGCACAAAATAAAGTTAGTTTGCACAGTGACTAAGAATGTTTATATATAAAAGATACATATACAGAGGACAAGCAGGTGACGGAGCCTTTGATAAGTAACTGTATATGATACAACCATATATTCCTGTGTCTAGAAAAAAGCACATGCTGAAGAAATTGCAGTTTCTAAAAACCTGTGCTTTTAGCCAGGGTGGCCAAAACACTGCCCAGACTAACACATAAATTGTATTTTTTGGTATGGGGAAGGTTATGAGAAGATAATAGCCAGATTCTTCAAACACCTTTGGGGCAGAGCTGGTCTGTAGCCTGGAGTTGCTGCTCACTGCTGCCACTTGTTCTGTTTGCTGTGGCATTTTGGGTTGCTTGCGCCGCACGAAGGAGCAGTGGCCTTTTGTTTGGATCCAGGGGATGCCGTCCCTCACACCAACACAAAGCAAATACCCATGTGTTGGGATCCAACAGTGCCTGAGCCCTCTGAAGTGAGGGCAGCCCTCACCCCCAGCGCGGTCCCTTGCTCCCGAATCAGCAGTGCTCCAAGGAGCGGGATCGAGGCACAGCCCAAACTCACTCCCAGGTGTGGTCCCCATCCTACAGAAGCCAGTGGCTGCCCTGGGCTGCTGAAGAACGTGTGTTCTGTCCGTATCCACCACCATTATTGATTCCAGAGTGCAAACGAGCCGTCGCGGCAGCACCCAGCCCCGGCCAGTGCCGTCCCGGCGTCTGCCAAGCGCGGTGCCCTCTGCCCCTGGGGCTGGACTGAGTTCCCCTTCCCACGTCTGCTTGACAGCCCTGTCTGCTCAGAGGGACCCAGGATTCCAGGCAGAGCTTTCCCATGCCATCGTCCCTCAGAATAGCTCTGCTCTCCGTATTTTTAGCAAGGCTCAAATGGGCCAATATGTTTGATTTTCCACTGTTTCCACCCAGCTCGAGTCCCATCCGTGGCAGTCTCCCTGTGTTTCTACCGGCGTGTCTGGCCGGTGGTGCAGGGCCGGGACACAGGCGGAGGAGCTGGGAGATGGTGGCTCGGGCAGCAAGAGCTGCTTTGCATACTTGGAGTTGTACAAAGCTGATTTTCTGAGAGAGAGAGAAAGACGGAGAAAGGGGTTTCTGTAAGTAGCGGAGACAATGAGAACAAGGCAGGCACTATGCCAAGCACGGGAGGACTGCCAAAACACATATCATTAGCTTGGGCCAGCTATAAGCAAGGAAATGAGAAACATATGTTGGAGAGCAAGGTTAGGAGCGAGGGACTATGGGTCAGTGACAGTCGTCCGAAAACTTTTCCCTTGTTCTTCAGCTGTGGCCCGCCGGTGTCAGATGTCACTCTGACAGCCTTCATTTCTCATGACGGCCAGGCTTATTTTGGCCTGCTTGTTTTTTGTTGTGTTTTTTTTTTTTTTTTCCTTCCCTAATGGGAGTCATTGAGAGGAAGAAGAGAACAGACAAAAAAGACATTTTTTTTCCCACAGTTATGGGAAAATAACCTTGTTTTCTGTGATGTTCTCTGAAATCCTCACCCTTTATAAAGTAACGGTGTCTCAGGACTGGGATTCTGCCTAGCCCTGGTGAAAAGAAAAGGGTGGGTAGTGTATTCTTAAGCAGTTCTTGATGTTCTTTCTTAAATATAATTAGATGCACCTCATTACCTCAA
Source organism: Orthonyx spaldingii (assembly GCA_013397795.1). Classification (NCBI taxonomy): domain Eukaryota; kingdom Metazoa; phylum Chordata; class Aves; order Passeriformes; family Orthonychidae; genus Orthonyx; species Orthonyx spaldingii. The sequence goes on along the minus strand of VZTJ01006799.1, from coordinate 283,659 downwards.
ACTAAAGGCCTTTTGTACTTCTTCAGGGCTGTGCTTCCTGAAAGCCAAAGCATGCCACGGCTTGCAGCACCCACTCTTTATTTTATCACATTAAGTGTATTCTTAAGATTTTTACCCTTTATCCAGGCTGGTGCAGATTATTTCATTTTTCCACACAGGCTACACCCAGATGAGACATTCCTCACTGACACTCAAGGAAGAGTTTGAAGTTCCCGCTCCCTGTCCCGGCACCATTATGTCTGTTTTCCCTTTGATGGAGATTACACTAGAGAGTGGCTCAAAGAGCATTGCTGCTTCCCTCCCTAGGCTGAAATATTCCCAGATAGAGAAGATCCTAATAGGAATCTTAGACCTGGTCCCAAGGGACTTCTGTTTGATTCCTGTGCCAGCAGACTGACCCCGATGGGTCCCTCCGCTCCACCAGCGCCATGCTGGGGCTGAGCACCTTGTAAAACCTCAGGTGGCCTCGGGCTGGAAATGTACAGGAGATTCATTTGCTTTTGGGCTTGGAAATGTGTACAGAGCAGAAAAAAGGCAAGTATGCAAGGAGAAATTAATCTACCAAAAGCCCAATGCTATTCCTCATGGATGACCCCTGCCCTGACAGAAGATGCAGGATCATGGGTGGACACGATGGGGTTGGGCCCCTACTGCACAATGGCATCTTTTATGCCTAAAAGTTTGCAAGAAATAATTTAATTCTAATGTCTTTAATTGCTTTCCATGCACTAAAACCTGCTCTGAGAGCCAGGCAGACCTGGCAAAGTTGCTAGGGGAAGCTGGAGTATCACATTTGGAGGGAAGTAGGTGAGGCCCAAGATGAGGTTTGAAAGGAAAAGGGAGGTGAAGCAAAGGTCGCCCAGGGACTCACTGCAGGCAGCGACCAAGGTCGGATGAGCAGTGAGGAGGACAGGATCAGGCTGGGGATGGGACTGAACTCTTGCTGCAGCCAGGGTTGCGGGGTGACAGACCTGTCATTTCCAAGCACTTTAACTCCCTGACTTTGAGGAAGGGCTGGCACAGCACACAGCCATTGACACTTGTTTTCTCTCAGGCAATAAGTTACCATGGTTGGAAATAATATTTCTCCCTCCCTGTTTCTGGAGCCTGGGCTGGGCAGCAACAACAGCAACAACCCTGACAGAGTCCTCCCCATCAGTCTCTGCTCTGAAACACACCTGCAGGAGAATTCTGAAGAATGTGCTATATTAACATACTCTGTAAATTTGATATATTTAATTTTTAATATGCCATTAAAAAGACTTGCTGGCAAATTTATATTTTTTTATAACTAAAGGGAGGAAGCTGTGCTGGCTGTCAGCTTTCAAACACCTCTGCTTCTCACATGGCCCTGACTTGTAATACAAGATGATCCAAGATGGAATGCAAGGTTTAAACCAAAACTGATAATCCCGAGTGCTTCACCTCAGAGTGCCCAACCACCTTCACCAGCACAGACCCCAGTCAGTCCCAGTCATCATGGCCCAGAAGAAATCACTCATTTATAATTACATGCAATGTTCTAGGGGCCTAAAAGGAATACAGACCATAACTGTGATACCCAGGATTATTGGGAAGACGTGTATCCTCGTATGGCTGCGGGCATCCGGACACGGCTTGATGGGCCCTGTGTTCTGACAGAGCTTCCTCAGAGATTCGAGTGCTCCTGGGGCGCTGGCTACCTGCTCCAGATACGGGGTTGGAGAAGATGTCTTTTGTCCCATGGCTGTGGAAATGCACTCCCTCATGCATGGGAGGTCACTGACCTGTCACCCCACTCGCCCAAAGGGCTACCAAGAGCCAGAGAGTGACCCTGGCTGGGAAAACCAGACAGGAACCAGCCAGGGAATAGAGGCACAAACCCAGAGAACTCCTGTCTGTCTTCAAGTGCCTGAACTACGATGATGTCAGTGCAAGACAATACTTCAAAAAAGATACAGTTTGATTAAAATTATAGACTCCAGGTAGAAAACATGTGAGCAGAATCAGGAATATGGACTAAGGACACCAAGAGAAACTGTGTGGCATTAATTACAGTTAATTTCTGGTTTTACTCTGCTTTGAGAAAGGGTTACACAGAATTCCAGCAGCCTCAGGAAGTGTAGATGGATGCACAAGGACTTGCATGTTTCTTTGGACTTGTCTACAGAGCTGGAACCATCCAAAGAAGATCTTTTCTTTTCACCTGCATTTTGTTATTTTCATTTTACAGTCACCTGTAGTTATTTCTGTAACTAATATGGGGGGTGGGTGGCAATATTTAATGTATCTTATGAGGATTTTTATCTATTTAATTAGCTTCCCCCAGACAGACTTGAGGTGACAGTAAAGATGTTTTACTTGGTGCTCGCCATCAGCAGAAAAAGTTTCTTATTATTGTCCATCTCAGACAACACAGAAGCAGAGAGATGTGGGGGGGTTGTGTTAAGTCTGTGTTTGCACCGAGCAGAAACCTGACTGGACAAGTCCTTGAGCAACTCGATCTATTCGTAATTGCCTTGAGCAGGGGCCTGGCCCAGATGATTCCCCCGAGGGCTCTTCCAGCCTAAATTATTCTATGATTCCCTGGTTTTTATTTTCTGCCTTTCTACCACACGTTCCCTTAGCAGATCAGAGCAAATCTGAGGTGGCTCTGTGTGGGCACGTGCTCAGGTGACGTTAGCACACACGGACACGTGTGAATCACAACAGAGCTGGGGGTGTGTGTGTGCACAGACCTCAGTGCCTGCCTTGGTGGCATTTTTTAGACCACACACTGAACCCACTGTGAATAATATGACAAGGTTTTTTTCTCTAAATTTATCAAATTTATAATAAGGGCATGGAAACTTGAAAAAACCCAAATCATTCCTAGCACAATGATTTTTTTTATTTAATTTGTATTCAGAGGTCATCACACTTCAAAAATATTTTCATCTAAACACTTTGTTTCCCCCCCGTTCTAAGCCTGAGAATTCAGACCAAGCTGGTAACTCCAAGAACGTATGGATACTTTTGAAAGTGGAAACTATTTTCGTGCGTATAAGTAATTCTGTGGGAGTGAATGTATTTGCAGCTTCCAGGCCAGGCAGGATGACCTTTCCAGAACTTGTAAAATCCAATCAAATAAAAATAGATTCAGACTTCCTTAAAATGAAACTGCTTGAAAAAGAAGGCCACGGGCTGAAACGCTGGAAGAAAACAGAATGTGCACTCGCAAATATACTTAAAAATGAAATTTTAAACTTAGAATGACAGTATTTGTACCTCTGCCCCTCTCTGTTTCTTCACTCCCTGCCATTTCTATCTCACTCTTATCAGAGCTCTGTCAGCCCCTAAACTGACATTTTCCCATCCTGATCATTCCCAGGATAGAGGAGACGGAATTTTTTTTTTCACTTGGCTGATGCAAACAGCAGATCATCCTACGGAGAAACGTCAAGGACAGTTCGGAGTCCTAATCCCTGACCTGCCTGCCCTTTCCTAACTCGCTATTGACATTGAACTTAGAAAGCTGCAATGCTGAGATGAGATAATGAATTCTGTTTGCTCGGAGTGTGCGAGAGGAAGAGGGGAGATAGGGAGGAGGAAGGGCTCTGGCTGTAAGGGCGCTGCTGTGGTTCCAGTCCAGCCCAAATCCCCTCATGCCCGAACCCTGGGTAAGGAAAATAACTGCACAAAGAACCACTGGTTTCCCCTCGTTCAATTTATTGCTCCACAGGCACATCCAGGGAAGACGGGAATCACTCATCAACCAAGACTCCAAAGTCTTCTCTGTTTCTTTCCAGGATCAAGTGCTGGGTGCTGCAGCTCAGAATGATGGGCTTTATGCCTTTAAACAGTTACTTGTTGGTTTGGGAAATTTTAGGAGAGACTACTTATTGTACTTATAATTCCATGAGTAGCTCATCTCCACAGATGCTGTTGCTCCAGTATCGCTCACACCAAACTCCATTAGAGTCTAAAGTGGGAATTGATTAAGTTTTGCCGTTGTGATCCCAGGGACATTCAACTTTGAACACTGCCATCCACAGCTTTAGCACATTGAGTCAGAAAACCTGTAAATCCTAAGGGAAGTCACAAGATTTATAATTTTTAAATAGCATTTGCTGCTTGTTCTTATATTGTGTATTGATATTTTTACTAAGTTTTCGATTAAGGACTCATTAATCACAACCTGAGGATAATGAGTCTCACTTCTGGAAGCTTATCTGGTTCACTACTTTGTATTTTTAGCCCTATACTGTAGTTATCCTAAGATGCTGAGAGAAAACAACATAATACCTGCTCCTGAAATATGAAAAAATACATATTTCTAAATCAGTGTTGAAATTCTGAGAATGCTGTGAAGATACAGCTCTTCCTGAGAAAAATAATGCCCATTGTGGAATGACTCATTAAGAAGAGAGAACAGTGGCACCAAATGATGTCACCTTGTGTGAATTTGTCCACTTTCTTCCAAAGCACACAGGCTACTGAGTAGAAAAAATCACACTAAAGGCACTAGTTCTTCCTGTGTATTTAAGCCCTCTTGATCAGTAGATATTACTGGCATGGAAAAGGAAATCAGAAAAAAAATATGAGAGTTGGAGAAACCAAGTTACTTTTGGCTGTATTTCTAGAAGGATCAGTTCACCAGTTTGTAAAAATTATTACCACTGTTAAGTGTCAACAGTGGCAATCTTTTGCTACTTCTACTAATTTGCACCATAGGAAGCCAGGTAACATCTCACCTTACTCTGAGCCATGTTAATACAGAGTCAGCAATGGGTATGAAACGGCAGTTCTTACAAAGTCAACAGGACATGAGTACAAGTTAAAATTAATCCTAAAAGTTTAAATTTTTGCATTCTACTAACTCGGCCTGTGTAGGAACCCAGATCAGGTAAGCATTAATCTCCTGTACAGAGGGATTGACTGTAAGGGTTATCTATGAGTCTACAAATGCACAAACCATCCGAAAACTTGACACAAATTTTGAGATGCAGCATTTTATCTGCAACTGACCCTCCACAATGAGGAAAACTCAGAGTGGTTTGAAATGGTTATTTGTCCACTTTTGTCACTGGTGGCTTTAGCTCTTTACTCTTTGCAAAACAGGACAAATGAAACCAAACTCCAGCTGTTGGAACAGAGCTTTCCCTCTCATCTCTTCCCAGCCACACTAATCAACATAATTCATGGTAAGAAGGAAGGAAAATGAGCATCCTCGCATGGATATTTCATCAAGATTCTGGAGAGCTTCATAAAGCAGCCTCTTTAAGAAACCATAAAATGAAACAAGACATATTTCTAGGGTTGTCAGCAGGTAGATCCACTGGTTTTGTGGTAAGTAATCTCTTTGGGAGGAAGTCTTTGCTCTGATGTCTGCGTTGGATGTTCTGTGGCTCCCCGCAGCCGCCCCAGCGCAGGTCTGTTCACTGGAAGAGGAGGCGGTGATGATATTGCTTCTAACAACCAGACTGAAGTATAGCCTCAGGCCATCTTCCAAAGCCCCCTCCAAACAGCCTCTAATTAATTTTAATCCTGCCACTCCAATGAGTCCCAAGAGTGCAGCAACCAAAACAAAAAAAACCTTCATCAAGTCATTCAGAGGAGCTCTGACGGCATCACGTCACAATTTTAGGGCTTCAAGCAGAAAGCACTATAGAAAGCTTTTAAATGCCATTTTCCTTTGGTTTCTTTATTTTCTGTCCTCAAAACCATAAAGAGCCTATTTCTGATGAAAATGTAGTTCTCATCCCTCTGCAGGCCCCTCCAGTTCACTCTGTAGGTGGGTGGCAGGGCTCAGGCAGACCCACCGCCATCACCAGGGGAATGGCTCTCCCCAGCCCGGCCTGAGCCTGCCCACAGCTGCTCCTGTGGCCCTCGACCTTCCCAGAAAGGCTCTCCACAAACGTGGGAACAGCCCAATACACCCAACCAGCACCACTGGACACTCAACATCAGAACCAGTACCTCTGGAGCCACCGTTGGCTTCAGCACCCACGAGGCAGCTGCCTGGAGCAGGAGGAGCAGCCTGCTGCCTATGCTGCTAATTTTGTCTTATCCTTTGGTTTGAAAATAGAAACGCTCACTCCGTTTTTGTCTAGCTGATCTATTGCTCACACAGCCTCGTGAATATGAAATTTTGGGGATGCTCTCAAATTGAGCAGTAAAAGTGCTTTGCAAGGTACGATTCTCCACATTTAACTTTCCACCAAGCTTTATTATTATTATTATTAGATTTTACTAGAAGAAACACTCACAGAAAACAAGTTTCTAAATTGCTATAGAAGACTCGCAAACTGAATTTTATATTTGTGTAAGAATATTAGTAATGGAAGATGTGTATAAATAGAACAGAGGTGCTCATGGAGAGGGAAGCTCAGGAAGACAAGAATGAGCAACTACACTGTAATGTGAATAGGTGGTGAATATTTCCTTATGAATCACCTTAGCAAAGAATGTTGTTTATCCTTTTGGTTTATTCCATTTTAAATGCGCATGAAGGAATTAAGTTTTAGGAGTTTCTTGGGAAAAGGACTCTGGCTGGAGATGTTGTGTGAGGAGACAGAGACACTTAAAAGGGGCTGTTAATAACAGATCAGAGAAAGGTACATGAAAAGAACTGGATTAGAAATGCAGATACCCCCTTCCTCATTATAAAGGTTATAAATTGGGGGCCACACTATTTCCCCCCCATGTTTCCACAGTTCTGATGCATTATAGAGAGCAGACACACATATTTCCCCCTCGTTGCTCAATGCATGGCTCCTTTTATTTACTTTACACAATTCAAATGCTGCTCTGATGTCCAAGTTATTAAATTCCTTGTAAGCTTTTCCTCAAATCCCTTGTGATCCAAGGTGCTATTATTACCTCTGTTGCACCGACTGCGGAGCTGAGATCTATAGTGATTAAAGGAAATGTATCTTCTAACTGTGGATGCCTAATTAAGAGAGGTCTACAAACTGTTTTCTCAGATCACTCCTTATGTGTCCAAAATGGTCTTCGGCAGCAGTTGAGTACAAATTCAGAGCCCTGCATCTCAAATGAACCATGAAGAAACTGAAGAATACCCAATTAGTAACAGTCTGTGAAAAGTTAGGTTGAAGTGAATTAACCAGCATCACAAAGGAGAAAAGGTGGCAAAGGAAGGGAAAACAATCCGTTTTCCAAGGCAGCATTCAATCATCTTAACCATTAAATAATCCTTTCTTCTCCTTTTCTTAGGCTGATTTGCTACTTCCAACTTCTGAAGCAGACAAAAGAGGGGTCCTGCAGCCAGCAGCGTCCTGCACCTCAACCCCTGGTCCTTCCTCCTCCTCCCTCGTGCTGGCCCCAGCAGGGGTCACTCAGAGCCCAGGAACCACGGACTGCCCAGCGCCACTCTGGCTTGGATGGGCAACCCATGGCTCCTGCTAACAGCACCATGGTGTGTCACCAGCAGCGCCAACAGCATTTGCCATTTGGAGTGTCCCTGCATTTCCCACATCACCACTGTGCCCAGCACGTGCCTTGCACGCAGGGAGCCTGGCTGGGGCAGCACCAGCCCCCTCCTCCTGCCCTGCAGGCAGATGGTCCGGCTGAGGCTCCTCCTGCTCCCGTCAGCCTCTGATCCTGGAGAAAGGCAGTGCTGCCACATGGTGCAGGTCTTTTAATGCGCAGTCAGATATGGATGATCTTACCTTGTCCCCTCCCCTCTGCTGGTGACGAGCCTCTCTCTCCCCAGCAAAGCGCCAGGTGAGAACAGACCCTCCTGGGCCGTGCAGCCTGTGCTACATGGACATTGGAGGCTCTTCCTCCCCACAGGGAAGTGCCAAACCCAGTGCTATCCTGCAGCTTCCATCATGGAGTGAAGATGCTGATCAGAAACTACCAAACCCACAGAAATTCTCAAGAACACTGCACACCCCTCCACAAGCACCTCAGTGTGGTACACCAGGCACCAGCTCTGACCTGAAACCCAGGGACAACCTCAACATCTGGCTGAAGTGTGCCCACCATGAATGGAGCCTCCTGGGCACCTGTTTGCTCTAATCCCATCCTCCTGCACGCCTGAGAAATGAAACATTGGGAACATTACTAAAAGGTTACAATGTAGGTAAACCAAAGACAAATCCCTAACACAAAATCCTCTGCCAAATGTCACATTTGAAATTTGGGCTGGAGATTTCTGGAGAAAAATTTGGTAGAATTCCTTAATATAAACAAACTATTGTATCTCTAACTCATTTTTTTCTTTAAAGGAATCAACAGCTTGATTGGTGGGGAAAAAAAAAAAAAGACATGATCAAAATGGCACTTATAGCAGACATGGAGAATTTCCAGTCGAAGTGCTTTATGCCAGACAAAGGTAAAAGCAGTATTTCAGATGGGAAGTGTAACTACCAGGCGTTCGTGCTGTGGAAGGCCAGCGCTGAATGTCTCAGGTTACGTTGCCAGGACAGGAATACCGGTCAGACTTCACTGGAGTTCACAGTGGCAGCAGATGACTTGTCGGGTGATGGGAAAAGGCAGGGAAGCTCTGCATCCCAACTGGAGTCCCCAGTCCCAGGGAAGCAGAGGCTCTTCAGGGACTCTCCTGGAAACAGGGGGGTGTTGGCACCACACGCTGTGTCCCACAGCGTGGGAAGGCTGAAGAGCTGCAGCCCCTCCCTGGCTTACAAACGTTGCCTCTGAGTTTCTGTAGTGAATGCACTGTGGAACATTCTAGATTTACACCAATAGGATGCTTGCATGTAAAGAAACGCTTCTGCTTCCCAGGTCCACCTATTCTGCTCCATTAAATTCCTTGAGATCTCCTTAGTATTTACATGCTCCCTCCTTGCAAACAGTCCTGCAGTATCTGGAATGCTCCAAAGCGTCCATGCTAAATACAGTGATTCATTGCACTGTGTTAATAATGGACAAGAAAAGAGGCTTTTGAGTTCTGCAACCCATAACAACTTTGAAAAGAACAAAGGGCCCTCTCCAAAGTCACTGGAGTTAATGGGCTCTTTTCACTCAAACCCAACCTGGGTTTGCCGAATATCTAAACCGGGAGCTGCTGCCATCTCACTCTGGCTGTGGCGAGAGCAGCTGTTCATTCCCCGTTAGCCCCTAATGAAACAAAATCATGGAAGGTTAAAGAAAGGCACTGATGGTCTGTGGAGGTGATTGGAACCAATGACATGGAACCAGCACCCTCCCAGCCGCACTGCCCAGCGCAACCAGCGGCACGCCCGGACTCCCTGCAGGATTTTTCAATCCCGTGCCTGCTTACCCAGCAAGCATTAATCCTTATCAAGGAGATCACTTGTGCACATTAAGGAAACCATTTTCTCTCCTCCTTTCCCAAGGACTATATTTCTCTGGCTGCCTCTGGCAGAGGCTCCTCCAGAAGCCAACACAGAACCCACTTTTCCAGGCAGCAGGCAGAAAACACAGGCAAAAGCATCCAGAGAAAACCTGTGCAGGACCATTATCCAACCTGGCTTTTTGTCTCCTGGGATCAAAGAGCGGTTTGGTGTCTTTTAAACCTGATTCCTTTCACAGATCTACAGAGAGGATAATAGGCTGATTAGCCAGAAAGGCTGAAGTGCAGGGACTTTGCCTTCACACAAAATGCTGGTTTATCTTTCAGAAGATATTTAATTTAGTGGTATTTCAGTCATTCATTTTGTTTAAATACATTTTAACTATCTTACATATCCATGTGGGAAAAAACTCATCAACTTTAAGAATTCATTTGAGAGAAGCTCATAGTTTATGGATTTAAGCAAAAGACTCTCATGGCAACACCCAGCTTGGGAAAATTTGTTTCAGTTCAATATTTTTCTTCTCCTTTTGAAGCAAACTACTCTTTCTGAACCTGATTTTCTAAGGACTTAGTTGGGAAGCAAGTTGGGAAGCTTGCCCATTCCCACCTATTCCCCAGCTTGGCTAATTCCAGCCAAAATGAAAGTAAAGGAAAAGCCTTAGAGACATTCTGTGTGACTGTGGATGTTGTTGCTGGGAGGCAGCAGTGTGGAAGCGGTGATCCTGTTAAGGAATGCTGGCTGCTTGGAGCGAGCAGCGTTCCCAGGGAGAGAAGCCCAGGCACGGCACGGCCCATGTGGCCAGCATGGCTCTTGGCTGCACCAGCCCCAACACATGGTCCCTACATTCCCCAGAGATGGAAGGAGCTGGAGGTGTTGCCATGGAATGGACAGAGTGAGTCGAGGGCATGGCCTTCCCGGAAAACCAAGCCTTGCAGACTCACCTGCCTGTAGAGCAATTCATCTTACTGTAGAAAATTATATTTCAGAAATGCGCTGTCTCCAGCTGAGAAGGACCTTCCTAGATAAAATTCAAGGCTGACATAAACCCATGCTCAGTCCCCTTCAGTGCCCTGGGAAGGCACCATGGGGTGCTCGGTTTCCAGGGAAAATGTTCTGCTGGTGTTTCCCAGCTTGCCCATATGAGATAACTGGATGGGTAGATGTGAGGATTACTGGGAATTAGAAAGAGGCTTAAAGGACACTTGGCACGAGCTGACGTTAGTGTGTAGCACACGAAGGCAGAGCAGCCGTATCAGCTTCACCAGAAGAGTGAGTGCCTGCCCAGATCCTTGCCAACACTGGGAGGGGGACGCAGGATCCAGGAGGAAGCGCACCCGCACCTCCGCACTGCTCTTTTGTATTTCAATTTTCTTTGGCCAGTGGGGATGATTTTATAGCATCACAGCAGAACATTATCTTTTATACTTTGACAAAATGAAACTGAGTCCTTGGGATTTTTTCACCCACTGCTCTCTTGGCTACTTCACTGCAGTACTATTTCATTACTTATTGATTTTTCAACGTGCTGTCTGCATCGCTGTAATTTACACAAGTTCTGATAGCCCTCAGCGATTCTTAACACCTCAGGGTGAGATCATGGAGTTCACTTGAGATACCAAAGGTAGGCAACAAGTTCTTCAGAAAAGACGACAAATTGGCAAACTAGATAGTCAGGGAGGAAACTCGAGCAGTTGCAGGCGTATCATATCAAGATGTTTTTCTTAGCCAAATTGAATTAGAGCAAATTTGTACCCCCCAAATCAGTCTCATATACAGCTAATAAGGGACTGTGAAGTGTGTGGCTAAACCCCAAGAAATTAATAATGCATGTCCCTCACAGGGCAGCTGAACTAATGCTATTTTGGTTGTAACTGGAGATAACCACTGGTCTGCAGACCAGCAGGTGATAAGAGAAGGTAGCCTCGTTGTGAGCAAGGACAGGGAACTACAAAGAGCTTCTCTTACACTGAGGCAAGTAACTGCTGCTTCTTCCAGGCCTTCTGCACATTTCTGCTGCTCTGAGCAGCTCAGAGCAGTTGCCTGTGGCAGCGCTGTGCTCACCTTGACCAGCCCAGCCTGATGTCCCTGGCACGATGTCACGTCCTAGGGTTCATCCGGCTCCTCGGAGCTCCCTCACAGGGACGCTTCTGCAGGAAATCAGTCAGTGGTGGTGAAATGAGCTCTAATCCTATCAGAGGGTCTGATCCTGCTGATACCACACACACTGACAGTGCTTCAAATCGCTGTAGGAAGTCTGAGTCCGTACTCAGGACTGACGTTTCCTTCTTTCCAAGTAAACTACAAAACCACAGAATCATTGAATATCCCGAGCTGATCCCACAAGGATCATCAAAACCCAACTCCTGGCCCTGCACAGGACACCCCAAGAGTTACACCATGTGCCCGAGCACGTTATCACATGCAAGATGCTTTAGACATTTTTAAATGCCTATTCTTCTGCTACTGGAAAAATGTTACAATGAGCAATCTTGACCTTTTAGCCTGGCTTCCCTCTCACTGAACTATAATGTAGGAAAAAAAGATTGATATGGAAGTCTGAGATGACTTTTAGGCGCAAGGACTATAGATGCCATAAAGTCTGTGTTAGGCTGCTGCACCTACACGTGTGGGAAGCCTTTGCCCTGCAGGGGAACGGGAGCCTGAGTGGGCAGGTGGAGCAGCAGTGAACAGCCACGATCCATTCTCCAGATACATCAAAATCCTAAGGAAGGTGAGTCTCCTTACAAGAGAAAACATAAGTGAGACTTAGAGAATGCATCTAACGAAGGATGAGAGATCTTGTGAGAGCCTTTATGGGTGGATATTTTGAATATTTTATCACCAGCTGTACTGCAAACAGATAAAAGTAATACAAAATAAAACATGTAAGGACCTTCAGAGGAGTCTGATGTGCTGCAAGTGTAAATCTTTCTCCTGGTAGAATGTGTACCTATAGCAGAAATTCTTTGTGGTGGACAGTAGTAGAATATGCAGCTCTGATGACGATTTCTCTCCAAGATGATTAAAGGGGCATTTTTTCACCCTGGAAAATATCCCTAAGAAGATGTAAGTATCTATAAGACTCAAGTGTTTTACTCTGGTTTATGTAAGGGAGAATGAATCCCCCTCCCCACTCTCCCCCCAAGTTTGTTTTTTGTGGTTTTTTGTTATTTGTTTAGTGACAATTAATTTGGAGTATAATTCTTAAATTATACTGTCACCTGTTTGCTTCTTCAGTAATGGAAAGAGATCCCAGTAGCTCCCTGCTATTCCTGTAGAGGTGAGAGGGGCATGAGGAGTCTGGCACCTGGAGACTTTCTCTGCAGCTCCAAGGTGCTCCTTGCACACTCCAAACATGTCTCTAACGGGAGGTTACAGGATGATCACAACAAAAAGCACCTGATTCCGGGGTGACTAAACAGAGATGGCCTTTTCTGTTTTTCTTTGGGAAATCTGACCATTAAATTAGAGATGGAAAAACATTTTCTAAGTAAAGCCAAAGCTGGGGAGTTAAATACAACATTTAGAATCTCTGGAACCAGAAAGATCTCCAGTTCCTGCAGTGGCCAGACTGGCTTTGCTTTGTGCATGCATTTCTGGATTTGCTTAATGTTTATTGGTTTTAATCAAACTAGTACTTTAAGCTATTGTTTTAAAAAACTGCCAAGTATTTACATAACACTGTATCTGCTAATGAGGCCAAGTTAATGAAATACAATATTTACTGACTTAAAACAGTATGTTTTATTCTGTAACTTTAAAGGAAAACAGGAATGACCTTTCAAGAGCCTGAACTGCATCACTTCCTGACTTTGCTTTTTATAACACTCACACTATGTGAAAAGCCTTTTCCATCCCACAGCCATGAGCCTGCACACTCATTCTTGGTGCATTTTCACTCACCCTGTGCACACACACTCATCCTTATTTACAGTCCTGATTCCATGAAACTGTCCATCAACATTTTGTGAATAATGCCAGGAAAAGACACTCCCCAACAAAATCAATACACTGAAAGTGCTGGGTTAGGTAGTTTTGAGGTAGCTTTTGGTTGTGTTTCTGAGTTATTCCCATTGACCCGAGTTCAAAAACAAGGTATTGATTCATAAAGTACCTTCAATAAACACATGTGCATTCCCTGCTCACCCCATAACCTGGAGCACCCGCAGCAGGGTGGGTGCAGCTCGGGGCCCCATGTGCTGGATCGGGGCGTTCCCAAACACTGCCAGCCTTTTCTGACAGAAAGGGCCACGGAGGGAACATTCCAAAAGCACAGCAAGTGCCTGGGCTGGGAGCCGGAACTAAGACGGGGGAGGAATCAGAGGGGGAGGACTCTCCATTAAAGGAAGTCCTGGGAATTATGAGGTTTGTTGCGTATTTGCAAGTGACGCACAGGAGAGACTCGGTTCATTTTACCTGCCTCCACTTGGGAACTGTCGGGAAGTATCATTAACTTTCGTGGCAAATGCATCCCTCTGCCTGAAGGATAAAGTCCATACTGATTAGTACATATGGGCTTTGATTAAAAAGCCCCAAACATCCAGCAGGTTTCAGAATAACGCTGTTACATCTGAACTGGCAACAGCTGCCAGGGATGAGTACCCCAAGGAGGGAGCGGTTCCTGCAGCTCGAGCACGCTGAGCAGAGCCCAGTCCCTGATCCATCCCATGGTGGATCCCATCCAGGAACTGCTGCACCTGCATCTGGGGACCATCATTAGCTTTTAAAGTTGCTACAGCTGCTCTCTCTCTGATTTGGGATGTCCATCACAAATAGTCTGTCACCATCACATATTCTATCAGAAACCAAAGTTTAGAGAGAAAAATATTCCACATTTTCTCCTGAATTTACAATGTCACAAGAAACCAGTCTTAAAGGAACTAAGAGAAACAAAAATGTCAGCAACAAAGCCCAAAATATGTCAAACATATTCATGCAAGGTGCCATTGCCTGCCTTACAAGTCCCTGCTTTAAGTTTCTCATGATACTGCTCACAGAGCCAAAATACAAATCTGGGTCACTTGCTATGAGAATCTGGCTATCCTATGGTTACAGATTTCTGTTACTCCTGTACTTGTGTGGTGAAATCTCTTTGCCCCTCAGTCTGGGCACCATCTCATTCGAGCATCCCTGGGGACAGCCAGCAGCAGACTGCTGGGAGCCCAGTCCCAAACTGGCAAACCTAAGCAGAGACTGAAACAACACAAACTTTCAGGCTGTATCCAAAGCATGCATTCAGATTTAAAAGGAAATATATCTGCTGTCACTGTTTTCCAAATCAAGAACCTATCCTGAGAGGGTCTTTTCTTCTAAAACTGAGACAAAAAATAAGGCAGGATGCCCCCACAAGGCTGAGTTTTCATTGCCAGTGAACTTATCACAGAACAATCAGAAACAAGATGGCCAGTAAAATAAGAGAAATGAATTATCAGTGAAGCTCTGTTAGCTCTTCCATAGCATCTCCCATCTTATTTCCCACCACAGACCTGGATTAGTTAGGCAACTCAACAAGGGCAGCAGTCACAGCACAGCTCAGTGCTCCTGCCTGGCTGGGACTTAGAAATCAAGTGTTTTAGAAAGTACAAAAATGCACCTGAATTTTCATGCATTCAGAAAGATTACAATGCTCATGTACTGTCCTCACTTTTATTGCCATGAAGTGATCTTGGCAACGAGCAGTGGCCTTTTCTTCCCAGTCTTTTCCTCTCGGCAGCATGATGCGCACCCGGTCTCAGGCTGGGGCTGAGCACGGCTGCACAGTCCCCAAGAGATTTTCAGCGCTGCATTTTCTCATGAGACTTGTCAGCCATGAAGTGCTTCCTGGGAATGTGTTGGTTTAAGCCCATCTTGTGAGGAGCCCCAGCAGTTTTTTGACAGACACCTCTGCACCCTTGTACATTCCTGCAGTGTCTCAGCAGTTCCCACCCCACAGCAACGTCCTACACCCTGTAGGGACAATACACACCTCAGGTACTGATATTGAGAGAGTCCATCAATTTAGTTCATTATGAAGGGAAAGACAAATGCATCCAAAACTGATGAAATATTCCAGACAATAAAATTTTTAGAAGTACGGTCTGTTCATTTTAATAGTTTATGAATTTGAAGTAGCTGATCTCTCCCTATTTTTACTATTATAAACCATTCAGACAACAACTGTTACACATATTTCCATAACACTGTTCTAACTTTAGCTCATTTCACAGTTTTATATCATATTCCTCAACCATTATATTTCAAAATTTACAGTCTTGCACCAAAGGTCACATATGGCCACGTCTAAGTCCTCTAAGATCTGTGATTCCGAAATGCTAAGCTGATGTTAGTTTAATTGATTCTGTGGAAGCAGCAATGCCTGTAACTCCTGAGAATTAGGGCTTTCCACAAACTGGCAAACTTTCAGTGGGTAAAATAAATATCCTCATATCCATGTGATGGAGGGTATACGCACAGCACGCAGTTATATCAACACACCTCTCTAATGATGCACTTTAGATTAAATACTGTGTCCGAAAGAGCCAAAGGGTCACAGCTTGTGGAGCACCCAAACAACCGCCAGTAACACGTCCCAGCCGTTCCCTTCTCGGGTGCAGCTGCACCAAAGTCCGAAGATTCCAACGAGAGGGTTACAGGGGCTGGGGTGACCCCCACTGCACCAACGAGCACCCAAACAAGTCCATCTGCCAGCACAGGTCCCTGGGTGCCCCCAGCCTCCCCCATCCCAGGCCATGCCCTTACACGATCCCACAGAGCACTGCATGCACACCTGCTATGGGATATCTGAGCCTGGCCTGTACACTTCCCAGGACAGATGTAATAAAACTAATTTATTGCCCCTTTTCCCCAACAGGATTATAGAAACATAAACAAAGAAATGTTGAGTTCTTCAAGGAAAGGCCCCTTGAACTCACGGATGTGACGGGGAGATTTAAGACCACTCTTCTCAAAGTAAGGCTCAGAGTACAACTTTCCTCATCGTACTTCTGCAGAGTTCTGGAGGAAGTACAGCAGTTTGGGTTTGAGAACTTTGGTGTCTCAAAGGTTTCCCTTTGTGACACCAAAGATGCAGCTGCAGGACTGTGGTCCCACGCTGGCGTCCCCCACGCCAGGAGGCAGCTCGAGGGCTGCCCAGGAACACGGGTTCGGAAAGCTCAGACCATGCTGCAGATGGATATGAAACTAATGACAGGAACCTCAGAAAGTGCTCCAGAGCAAATCAGCAACACCGGCTGATGACAGCACGTACATGATGGAGGAAGATCAACATTGTCAGAACCTTTGTACGCCCCCATCTCCTCTCAGCCCCATTCCCTGTGCTCGCTCTGCAGGATGGGATCCTGCTCCCCGCTTCCCAGCCACATCCCGCAGCTGCACTGAGGCAAGTCCTAAGCTGGCACCAGGCAGGCAGGGCTGCTCTCAGCACGCTCCCTCCCCACGCGCTGGGCCCGGCGCTGCCAGCACGAGGACGGAAGCACAGCACCCAGAGCGCCGCTTTCCCCGCAGCTTTTCTCTGAGTTTTGCTGATAATAACATTACGGTTTTCCCTGCGCTGGCAGTCGGATGAGAAGAGCCTGCAGCCTTTGGAGGGATCGATCCAATCGATCCCAGAGGCTCCATGTCATTTCCAGGGGATTTGCTAAAGAAGCTACTTATGTCCCTTTTTCATTTTCACCAACTCATTACCAGCTGCTGCTGCTCCCTGCACTTCAGCAGCACCTGCAGGAATGAATCCTGGCGCTCCCAGCCCCGGCCCTGCTGCAGAGGCCTCTCCCACGACTCCCTGCCGGGGATCGCAGCCCAACGCTGAAGGCGGGTGACACACCAGGGTCGCTCCCCACCTCTCCCTCTGTGCTGGCACGCACAGACACTCTCCTTTCTCTTTCCCTTTTTTAAAGGGCAGCCCAGCAGCAGACTAAGCAACTGATCCCCCGGCTTAACTTTTAAATTAAGACCATTGTAAATTTGGGAACTTGAGAAGAGATGGAGAGGACACCCATAATCCTTTGCAAATGTCAAGTGGCTCTCGATATTGGTTACTTTTCAAAGGTAGCTAGGCTACAGCGTGCGCAGTAATGAAAAACCCTGCCAGGCCCACTCCATAGGGCTTCAGTCAATATACATAATATTATTGGGCTTTGAAAGGATTAAAGATTGTTTCTTTTGCTTCCTTGTAATATGGAGATCTATTGCGCTTAAACCCCCGAGCGCGCCTTGTCCCGCGGGGAGGAGGCTGGAGGCCCCGCGACGCTCCAGCGCCCGGCCCGGCAGCAGCGGCACCTCGGCACCCACAGATTCACCCACTTCCATCAGCCACTCCTGACACGGGCACCTCACTGTCCTCCCACGTGGAAGAGGAATCAACAAGTTTTAAAAATAAAAGTTAACACTGAAAGTCTTCACTTACCAACAGGGGCAGAGGGCAGCCTTGAAAGGGTTGAAATATCTGGAAAAATACCTTTTTGCACTACATCCTACTCAAAAAAGTTCACAGATCTATGTTTTGACTGTAATAGCTCAGTTCCTCACAAACACCCATTAAGTACAAGAAATCCGAACAATTAGCACTGACCTGATGCTCCCAGGGCTCCTTGGAGCCGCCAGGCAGCTCAGGCAAAGGAGACACTGCAGGATGAGGCCCCAGAGCAAGGCAACTCCTGATCCAGGTCCCCTCATTGAGTCTGGGGTTTCTAAAGCGCCATCAGCAAAAGGCACATGCTAACTGTGATTTAAGAGGTCTCAGACAGAGCACATTGTGGCTGAATTACTGTCAAACCCATAGTTTTTATCTTTTCACATCTGTATTTTCTTGTCCTGATGTTTAATTAACATTACTTCATTGAATTGTTCTTCTCACCAACCTTGTAAATATGATTATGGCAGGATTCCCTCCAACTCTCCTTTTATGGAGCCAAATGTGCAAAGTTGGCAGGGCTCTGCCCTCAGTTAAACTCAAGAGAAAGGCAGCACTTGAGATTCCTGAGTAGGAGAGAGCAGGATTTCGCATCCTGGATGCCAGCAGAGCCCTGCAGTCCCTTAGCTCCCTCTGCTCCAGAGTGAAGCTCCTGTGACTTAATGGCAAAGAGCCAGTGCATTAATCCCTCCCCATTGGATCTTTGCTGAAGTCACTTATTCTGAAAAAAGTAGTTGAAAAACATAGTTTTCCCCTTACTATCCATATGATATTGTGGTCTTCAACAGGTGAGAAGGAGACCAGAACCTGCAAAGTTCCCATTTCAGCAGAAGACAGAAAATAGGGGAAGAGAAATGAAAAGAAATAAGATTTTTAATAGTGTCTTAAAAACCTCAGTCAGGAAGATTTTCGACTGAAACCCTAACAAAAGTGCTGCTGCAGGTTTCAAGCTTCCCTGCTTTAGGGCTGATTCAACTTTGGCTGAATTCAAGAGAACAGGTGTCAGTCCACCAGAGAATAAAGCCTTTGATTTCAGATTGATTTCAAAAAGAAAAATGTTCCATATTAAACCAGCAATAAATAACAGAGAATGTTTACAGACTGGATGACACATTAGTTGGGGTGCTGAAAATCATTTTCCTGAGGTGAGGTGAGGTGAGGTGAGGTGAGGTGAGGTGAGGTGAGGTGAGGTGAGGTGAGGTGAGGTGAGAGGAGTGACTGCCCCTGAGCTCCTGCACAGCCTGGCCAGCTGGTGTGACAGGCCTGGCACAAGCCCTGAGTTGGCTGCCACTGGCCACTTGTTTACAGAAATGCAGTGACCATAGAACTCCATTTTAAGAAGGAATTTTGGTAATTCTGTGTGTCACCAGAATGAAATCTTACAAAAATTGATAGGTTTGCTTTATTATAATGTAAATTGCTTTTAGAAGTTCTAGATAAAAGAATTAATAAGGTATAAGGATCCAAATGAGTTCTTAATCATTTATCTTAACTTGCCAGGGCAACACGTACCTGAAATGGAAGAACCAAGAGGTTCCAGTGTCTCTGGTTTGTCTGATTCTTGCGGGAACAAGCACAAAGAGAGCGATGACAGACCAGTTTAGCTGCTGATATCCTTTATGAGATATTGAGAGATTCCAGAAACTCTCCTAACATCTTGTAAATATTTTCTAAATGTCACAAAATTTTCCCTCAGTCTTCAAAGGGTCTGTAAGTCTCTACAGAGATCTGCAGGTGAGGAATCTCATATGAATTGAGGGAGAAAGGAGAAAGCAAACCAAGAGAGCAGAACAGGCCCAATCCAGAGGCTGGAAACACAGACATTACACCAAGATAATGGGGGGAAAGGGAATAAGAACTGAAAAGGAATGTATGTAATGACTAGATGATCCTTGCTCAAATAAACTCTCGTTATAGGTATCACACTGTCACTTTCATCTTCTGTGATCACAGAAATCTCAGACTCGTGTGGTGCTTCTTGTCTGGTGAGGGAGAGAAACGAGACCTACCCCTGCACTGCCTGCAGGTGTTGTACCCACCTCTACCAGCAAACGGGTCTCCAACCTGTTTTTAAAGGCTGCAGCACAAATAGCCCAAGTCCATTAAAACAAGGGAATTAAAAAAAACATAACATCAAAAGATTCTAGCCTGGCAGGGTGATGAATCAAAGGTTAAATACCCAACACTTGTTCAGGTATCACTTGGGGGATTTAGTTTTCCTTTTCATGGTAATTTTAACTTGAATTTTTAGGCCAACAGTTGTATTTCTTGAGAAATCTATACCATTCTCCTAGCAGTTTCCTTGAAATAGCTGATGGATCTTCACCAACTAAATTCCAATTTAAAAGATTTGTCAGTAAGAAAATCCCAATCTCAATAAAAGGTAAATGCAGCCGGAGCTCTCCGAGCCAGGCTGATGGCAATAAAGGAGCAGGGAGTTTCTATTAGCTCGAATAAGTTAACAGATTCCAGGTAATCCTCCCTATTACCACCAAACACCTGCATACAGATGCCACATTGTAAGTGAGGATGGATTTTTAATTTCTGGAAAAGTAAAATCCCGGGCACACCTCATGCTGGGAAGGCAGTGGAGGAGGGAGGGATGGGGCGAGACCTTTGCCGAGAAGAGGTTTCCCGCTGCAAAAGTCCACGGGATGCTGTAGAATGGTAAAGTCATTCATCACATGTATTTAAAGTTGAATTTGCTGATATTTTATGGTATTGGATTTTATTTCTATTAACATTTTATGCTGAAATTACAGAATGATTCGTGAGTACTGAATTTTTGATTGCTTTTACACTTGCTGGGACACTATTAACGTTGATTTACGTTAATAGCACTGTAAGAAGATATTAACAATGAAATTTCCAAAAGCACTTAGCATCCCATAATTGGAGTTAAATGACAAAAAAAATGAGGGGATAATAAAGTAGAGAGAGAGACAGAATTTTTGACAATACTCCCTCCAAACTGTATTTTTCAGGAAGAACTGGAGCAGGACAATTTTATAAAAGAATAAAGTCACCCATCAGGAAGAGAACACTGGTACTGACTGAGAAAGTGAGGGTGAATGGAGCTTTAGGTCTAGCACGACTCCCCATGGAGAGATCCCAGGGAACCACACGAGTCCCACCTGCACAGCAGCCAGGGCTGGCAGCTCCCACCTCTGGGCTGAAACCCAGCCAGCAGCAGTGGGAGCTGCTACAGGAGGGACCTTGAAGGGGACAGAAATGAGCCAGGTTTCGTCTGTTGAAGCTGAGGATGAGGTTTCCCAAGGGAAGGACAGAAATGGGACACTGGTGAAGGTGCTGCAGGATCGGCCACTCCACAGGAGCCAGAGGTGAAAGCGGACCCAGCAGCCAAACCTGACCACACACCCCCTACGACTTCCCCTGATTGCAAATCAGCTAAACAAAACTGAATCTACTTTTTTAAAGCAGAATTTTCACATATTCTACTTTGACATCACTTGGATACTGTTTTTAAAATTCTCTTTCCATTAAAAAAGCATCAAAGTGCTTTTTTGTTAAAAAAGTTTCACTGATCTCATCACCAGAAGTTAAACAGCTCAGTCAAGGAACACACAGGGCAATGTAACAAATCATATGAAAACTTGGAACAAAAAAGTAAACTTGAAACAAAAATCTTAAACCAGACAACAAAAAGATACAAAACACCTTGATTGGCTGCGAGTAGCTCTGGGAAAAAATGCCAAAAATGTTTGTAGGGAGGTGTTTTATCAGTTTGGTTTAAATGACATTTTTGTGGGGGTAAGAAGGAAGATTTGACAAAACATTTTCAAGAAGTTTTAATCAAGAAATTAACTACAAAAGTACTACATTGCAAGAAGATTGTTTTGTCATTTCACTCAGAACAGGAGGGAAGCTCATGTCAGAGTTTTGTTAAAAAAGATTTTATGGCCCACTAGAATGTGGAAGAAAGTAATTGTAGAAGTTGAATTACAGAGTAGTGAATGGAAACTCCTGGCTGTTTCCACTCAAGAAAACAAATGTGTAGCAATAACAAGTCTCATCAAAACAATGACACATCAGGACACCCATGCCAAAATGAGCAAAGCAAAGGAAATCTTAGACGGGACCAAACCCTCAGCTCTGTCTGAGATCCACAGACTGACTGACCAGAGGGAATGCTGGTATCTCACAGCCTGGTGATCCCATTCCCAAATTTAGACATGAAGCTGCTGTTACAGCTTTTAAAATATAAATATATCTATATATATAAAAGCATAAATGAGCAACCTGGTCTAGTGGAAAGTGTTCTTGCCCATGGCAGGGGTTGGAACTGGATAAAGTTTTAACATCCCTTCCAACCCAAACCATTCTAGGGTTGTATGATAAATACTAATGTACAAACCTCAGCTGAGCAGGGATCTGTGAGATGGGTTTTTAAGTGGCTCATGACCCATCTCTTCCCACATCAACCCACCTCAATTCTGGAGTTGTCCAGCTGCAGGTTACGGCAGAGACCAGCTGGGGAATGAGTTCTTTTGTGTGACCACAAACAATGATTGTGCTGGTCAGGAAACACAGGATTTGTTATTATACAAAAGCAAAAACATTTCTTTTTGTTTTGAAAGACCAGCCAATATTTCCCTTCAATGGGAGAATTACTGTTCCACAGACAGAGCTGTATTTTGGACATTGCCACCTTCACTGAGTTAAAAACAAACAAACAAACCCCAACCCAACTCCTTTTATCAGCAGGAACCACATTTGCTTACACAGAAGATCTGTCAGCAGCCCAGAGTAAATAGATCAAATGGAGCTGACATGCTACTAAATTTAATATGTATCCTCGTGTCTTTAAAATTCCCATCTACCCACGCATTTCAAAGGTAAGTTTGTGGATATCTTAAGTAATTATATTTCAATAACAGGCAAGAGAGAAACGCCTGGAAACTTAACAAAACCACTGACTGCTACATAAATTAAAAACTGATTGATGGATGGAAAACTTAGATGAATCATTAAATTGGCACATGATTGGGAAAACAGATCCAAGGGCTGTGTAGGGCCCAGCTCAGCAGTCTGTGACAGACGTGAACCCAGAGGAACAGCCACGCAGATGCAACAAGGGGTAAGTGCTCGCTGGGTAAGTGGTTGGTACCCAAAGGTAGAGTCAGGTGCTGGGTGGGCACCAGTGTGGAGGAGAAACACGGAGCTGCAGAGCCAGGTAATGGCATGCAGGTGTATGAGGACACAACTGTCCCCCCCCTCCCCATCACCTGGGTGTTCTCCTACAACCTGTTTCCAACCTGCCCCTGCACTGCTGCAGCAAATCCCACTTCCGTGGGGCAGACACCACAGCCAGAGGGCCTGAGGGGAGCAGGGCTGACAGGAGGGAGCCAGGAAATAGCTATTTCTGGAGCAGAAGAAAAGCGGGTTGTATGAAGAGGAGAGAGAAGGTGGCCGTGCCCCTGACAGCAGCACTGATCCCTGCAACGCCAAACCCTCCCGAGGGCCCAGCGCTGTGCTCGCCTCTCCGAGCTGCGCCGCTGGCCAGCGCCTGCAACATCTCAAGTGGGAAAATGTAATTTTATTAAGGCTCTTGGAGCTTCACTCTCAGCATCTGCACTGCAGCAGAGCATACAAAGGGAGGTTATGAAGAATTTCTCATTACGGCCACAGGCGCAGACTCATAACATCCCCCGGCCAGCCTTGGTTAATAAAGCTCGTGCTCGGCCCACCTGCCCCCAGCCCCTCGCCCACAGGTGCCCCCGCCCTGGGCCACCCTGCGCATCGCCCCCTCAGCCCTCACGGACGGGAAACTCCTGCTTTGTCTTCCCTAACTCTTATTTCATGGGCACCTTCATTTGCAAACCTGCTCTTGGAGGCCCAGAGCTGTAATTAATCCATGTCACAGGAAAGATGTAGTGTCGGGAGAATTTATGACTGGCTCTGAGCTGCCGTGATGAGCAGGGGCACCTCAGCCCCTTGTGATATAAATGTCTCTGCTAATTGGATTGCAGGAGCTAATCAGGAGCTGGAGAGAGAATGAAGGCGCTCAGCCTCCCCGCTGCTGGCGTGGGCTGATAAAGCTGGCAGCCACGGGAATTGCATCTGCGGGAATTGCATCCTGGCCTGAGATGGCTATCGCGGGGTGCCCAGGGTCGTGGCGTGGGGCGGCCACACAGCAGAGCAGCGAGGACGGCCGTCCACCGAGGCAGGTCCCGCTGTGACCCTGGGCAGGCACGAGGGCCGTGCACACACCCGCAGGGCTGTGCTGGGAGCACTGGGAGGAACTGGCTGCGTCTGGCCCGGAGCTGTTCTGTCCCCAGAACATCCTGCTGGCTGCTCCGGCCGGCAGCACTTCGGGCAGCCCAGGGCCGGGGTACGACCGTGGCCTTGCACGGCTGCCTGCTCTGGTTGGTGTTGCAGATACCCCACGGCCCCCCTCAGCAGTCCTTGGGGTCTCCATTGCTGACCTCAAGCATTAGAAAGGGGCTGAATACTCAATGATCCCAATACCATGTCTATTGACACCTTCAGTATGTGCCTTTCCCCAGAAAGACAGAAAACCAGAGAGATGAGGTGGAAGAGACACAACGAGGACACTCCTGCAGTAAGGGTGAGGTTGACCATGCCGGGAGCAAACTGGGCAAATGTCACCTGCTACACATGTGCTCCACACACCACAAGGGCTGTCAGATGGTGGGTGGGCAGGCGGGAGGTGGCTCCTGAGGATGGGCTCAGGATGCTTCTAAGATGGTCTGACTCCAGCCTTCACAGAATCTTACAGCTTCATGATCATCCCCAGCTCCTGACCAGGGCGGACCTGTCCACAGGGAGATGAGAAGACTCCTGGATGGAGAGGTCTGACCTGACTCTCCACCCACACAAACCAGACACATGCAGGTCCCCACTGGAGAACAGGTTTTTTTTTTTGCAATCCAAGGCTCTTCCACATTCAAGCAGCTTTTCTGTCTTCTCCATGTCCTTCTTATTGCCCTTTATTTTAATCTCTGCCTCCCTTTCTTACAAATACATGGATTAGAAAGTAAATCCTGAAAATGATGACTAAACCCAGCCATTCCTCCTTACGAAAACACTTTCCCACCTTCTTAAACCTTTTTGGAGGCATGAGGGAAAATAACCCTTGTATTTATGCAAATTTCAAAGTGGCGTGTGATGATGGAAACAAAACAGTGCTGGAGCGCAGCCAAGGCATGGCACCGACGGGGCCTCTCAGCTGCTCGCCTCCCGATTCTTCGGGGGAAGCAGCTGTAGAGAAATGAAAATACAGAAGCCCCCGCACGCACCCGCCGCCGCCCGCGCGCGCATTCCAGCACCCGTCACCTCGGAGGCGGCAGGATGCGGGCTCTGGCCAGGCGCTGCCTGCAGCCCGGAGCACCCTGTCGTCCCCCACAAGCCTCCCTGTCCCGCTGTTCCCGATTCCCCTTTCAGGAATTTACAAACATTTTCCGCAGATCAATATCTGTATTGATTATTCATTGTGAGCGAGTCGTGTGTCTTTGGTGATCCAACCTGGCAGAGTGAGCAGCCAAAGGCTGCAGCAGATACAGTGGGGGAAAAAAAGGAGAAAAAAGCCCTACAGAAGACGAGAGAGACCCAGATCTGGCTGGGTTTGCTGCTGCCGGCAACGGAGACGGATGGAGTGGAAGGAAGGAAGAAAATGGGAATGGCATGAAAAGGAATGAAGAGACGAGAGAGCCGAGGAGAAAAAGCGAGAGCAGAAAAAACAAAGTCACCGCTGGAGAACTGGTGCCGGGGCACACCGGCAGCCTGGAGAGATTCCAGCCTCGTGCTCGCCCTTCTGCACAGGGATGCGATGGACTTATTGCTCCGGGAGTGAAAAGTGACTCACGGTTTTGGTATCTGCTACGTAAGAGCTTTGGGGGGATTCCTTGGCTGGCTGACAGAAAGGGAAGAAAGCAGCAGCAGTGAGGTAAAACGCGATCCCTTCCTCCTGCCTTCCTGGGAATACGCGTCGCCCGGGCTGGCTGGAGCAGCTCGCTGCTCGCTTATGATATGCAAAAGGAGAATAATTAAAAGCGCCAGCATCACTTGCAAAGTGAGTAAACACAAAGCCTTTCAAAACATGCTCTTCAGCTAATGAGAAGCTGTAATTTCTTATACTTAAAGGCAAAAAAAGACCCTGATGAGGCTCGGTGGAGTGCGCGCGCGCGCCTGCGTGTGTGTGCATGTGTTTGTAGATATGAGAGAATCAGTTAATTGTTGATGATGTTTAGAAAAGGGATTATGAGAAAAGACACTGAAATGATGACAGGGAACATCTTGGATCAGAGCCAGAGAAATAAAATAATCAAGGACAATCAAGCCTGCAGCTCCGGAGAAAGAGCCGACTGTTCTGCCGGGGACTTGGAAGGAATTTCCCCGCACTGCCGAGCTGCAGCTGGAATACGTGCTTGGCACCAGGAGGGAGAACTGCAAGGAGCAGTTTGCTTGGAGCATGAGACAACAGAAGAGAGAACTATGGAGCTCTGCTATAATTCAGAGGTTAAACAGCTTTGTCTGCTTATGTGTCAGGTGGAGACTTGGTTTTGTCCACATCTGACCTGCCCTGAAAATGAAACTTCTGAAATCCCCTGGCTGAAGCCAGAGCTGAGGATTCTCCAGACGCCTCTCCAGAACTACTGTGACATTATGAAAACAAAGGAAAGGGAGCTCGAGGAATTAAGTTCTCCTGTGGCTGCAGGACCTGATGGACCTGACCATGGGAACTGTCTCCGGAATAGATTCCTTCCTTAATTCTGGAAATCAGAACCCTCTTGCTCCAGCTGGGGATTGCAGCTCACAAGCACACAGGAAAGGTGGCAGTCATCGGGAATACCAGGAGCAAGCTTTCCTTCCAACCTGAGCATCTAGCTGCTGTCCTGAAAGGATGGATTTTAATAAATGTTGGCTTTCTCTTGGGCTGAGGTTGGGTGGGGAGAGAAAATAAAGGGAAATTTAAACCATCCTGTGACTGCTGTGTTGTCAGTGAGCTACAGAAATGCCGTCCCTTTGTTTTGGATGCTAAACTCCGTCTGACTTCATTGTTGCTGGATTTTGGCACGTTACACTCTGGGCTTCTCCAGCAGCAGAAACACATGGTCTATTAAAGTGGGAATCTTTGGGGACGCGGAGGCAGAGGAACGAGCCAATCATACGTGGCTTTTGCACATTCCCTGTTTTGCAGCCTTGCGGAAAGCTGTCGGATGGTGTGGATGGTACGTACCGTGTGCCCAGGAGGGCGGGCGGGCAGCGGGGGCGCGAGGGGCAGCGGCGGGGCCGGGATGTGCCACGGCCGCGGCGCTCGGGGCTGCCAGGCAGACACCCCTTCCCTGCGCCGGGCTCGCCGAGCCTGCTCAGACCTGAGCGGAATCTTAAACGGCGAGCAGCAGATTAGCATATTAACCAGCACTGCCCGGCGCTGTCAGCCCGGCAGCCGTGGCCATCGCGGGGCACAGCCTGTCAGACGCTCAACCGGCTCCTTTGTCAGAGCCCTTTTCATGTTTGTGTTTGGCTTTTGTTTCCCAATCAGACCCTAGAAATTCATTAACAGCAATGAAAGGCGGGGATGCAAAAACCTATAATGAAAACAAATGATCTATTTAAACGGTGCTGGGGCTGAAAGGAGGGGGTTCGTGGCGCCGGGACCAGAGGAGAAGGAAATCCTGCCACCTGGAAAATGCCTGGACATGCGTGTCCTTCCCCGTGCCAAGGCTCCAAGGAGACAGTTACTACAAAGCCGATGGTGTGTGTAAAGATGTCATAGCATTGTCTTTACAGAGCCTCAAACAAATACCAGCAACTGGTCAGAAGGAGAGGTCGGTCCTCATTGTCCCTGCTCCGGCTGCTGGTAACGCCGGAATTCCTCTCTGGTACTCGATGGGCTTTAATTAGAAACAACTTTCAGTGCCTGTAAAGATTTAAAATCACTTGACTTTTAAAATCACTCGAGTTCATTCACACGGGTCCTCTGCTCTGGCCCAGCAGTGTCCTTCAGCCAGCAGCCCCGACGGGAAGGTGTGGTGGCCACAGGGGACAGCGTGGACCGGGCGCCGCCACTGTGCTGGACCTGGCACCAGGATGCTGGACCAGGCACCAGGCTCTTCAGGTGTCTTCCTCTCCTGTGTTATTTCTTAGACAGATTATTTCACAAATGTTACTGTCCCCTGAACTGTCACGTGGTTGTGGAGAATAAAAAGATTTAATCCAAGCATGGCCTTTTTATCAGAATTGATCAAATAAGGGAAAAACTGAAATAATCTATCTTGTATGATTTTTATTTGTAAATGGTGTATGTGGGCTTTAAATGTCACAGAGGCACAACTTGTGTATTTGTCAACAGGATTTTTAGGCAGATCCGAATGTCCTCAGCCCCAGTCTGAGTGTGCCCATCTGTGGGGCCGGACGCACGGCCAGGGACACCCTTCCCTGCCCCAGACACAGCATCCCCGAAAATGTGTCACTGGCACAGTTCTCTGAGCAACGAGAGTCTGTGATGTGTACCTTTGGGAAGCAGGAATGCTAGCGGGGAAAAGGGAACTGGGCTTCAGCCCCTTTGTCACTCTGTACCCAGCTCTGACACTGGCTGGGACACATGGGCAAAGGTTCCAGGGCTCTGTCTGTGTCCAGGGAAGTATCCCACTGATTCCAGCTGATTTCACCAGCTAAGAACCAAAGACAGACAACATAAAGATTTTATCTGTTGGAGAAATTGGAAGAAAATCTCTCAACACCTGCCACATGCCCACATGTTTCAGTGAGGAAAACAACAACAACCACCTCTTGTCTGAGGAAACCTCTCCAATTTGTACCTGGTAAAGACATGCTGGATAATCTTCAATCTATCTCCACAATTAGATAAACAAACTAAATCCCTTAAGAACATTCAAAATTTATCCTAAACTACCACCAGTCCTTATCATTAAACTTTTAACTGTAAACACAGCAAATAATGGTGAAATCACAGAATCCCAGAATGGTTTGGGTGCGAAGGGACTTTAAAGCCCATCCAGTGCCACTCCCTGCCATGGGCAGGGACACCTCCCACTGTCCCAGGCTGCTCCAAGCCCCGTCCACCCTGGCTTTGGACACTTCCAGGGCCTCCAGAGGCAGTCACAGTTTCTCTGGGCACCCTGTGCCAGGGCCAAATGTTTGCTGTTTGCTCAGGGTTCCTACTGACCATGGCTGGAATGTTGATGTGGTTCCAATGAGTTTTGGAGTCACTGAAATAAAACCACATTTTTACAGCAGCTTCTGAAAGAGGCTTATGCTAGTTAAAAAGTATTTTGGGAAATCACATGAGAACTGTCTCTCATATGCCAGCATATCACCCAGGTGATGAGCTGCAAACATATTCCCAGGCTTTTTTCTTGGTATTGAAATAAAATAGAGGAAAGTTACTAAAAATACGTTATATTTTTATACCAGAAGATCAAGATATGCATGAAAAGACAGCAACAAATACCCTCTTGTACCCTGAACTACAGCCTTGGTCCCACGTTCTCCCCTTCCTCTGCACTTATGGAAGAGCAATTAGCCTCTAAACAGGTAATTATAATAATACCCCATAATTAAACCTGTGAAACTACAGCAGATATGAACAAGGGCCCTTTTCTCACCAGGTTGAAATCAAAGCCTTCGCTTTAATGACCAAGTCTATTCTAGATCCAAAAGAACCATTCAGACTAGCACGGAGAAGAAAGTTCCTTTCTACAGGGGAGTGAACAGAGTGTGTTCTACTGACACAGAACCAAAATTGCTGATTTTTCTCCCTCAGCTGGTTAAGGCTTGGGGGTCTCTTCTGAAGGCACGTGAGCCTCACAGTATCCTGCCCTTTGGCAAAATAAAATTGTACCTGCTTGTACCAGCTGTATGAATTTAAAAGTTACAGTTCTGCTAAGCAAAAGCCAATTTTCCCATGGACATTAGAAGAGCAATTCTTCTCTGGAGGGTTTCTCCTTGTCTTCTTTCCACTTGTGTGAGGTCCTTCCATACTGACCCCACACTTGCTTTTCACCACCTGTGTTTGTCTCTTCAACACAATTAAACCTGCAGTTTTAATTAACTGAGATGCTCAAACCAAACACTCCAAAGCTCCCTGAGGTGTTCACTGCCCATTTCTTCTCTTTCACCCCGGTACAAGGCTTTTTTTGAATTTGTGTCACCTTCTCACAGCCCCATTGCCCCACTCAGTCTGATGAAGCTCTGAGGTTGTGGGGAATCCCACTTTTTCTGGCACTGTCATCAATG
Source organism: Orthonyx spaldingii (assembly GCA_013397795.1). Lineage (NCBI taxonomy): Eukaryota > Metazoa > Chordata > Aves > Passeriformes > Orthonychidae > Orthonyx > Orthonyx spaldingii. The sequence goes on along the minus strand of VZTJ01006799.1, from coordinate 253,743 downwards.
GAAACAGCACACAAATTGGTCCCAAAATGGAGACCTTTTGCAGGTGCTACATGTTGTTAAAGAAGACTTGCAACCCCCAATACAACAAAACCAGTCAAGATGTCATAGTGTGAGAAGGTCACAACTGACCACATGTTGTCTCTCCAAAATCTTTCCAACTGTCCCCATGTCACCCCTTCCACTTCCCCCTCTCCCAACTTTTCAGTGCTTTTCTGTTCTTTCTGTGTTCCATCCATCATTTCCCCCTCTCATTCTCATATCAAAATCAAGAACACTGACCCCAGGGAAGGTGGGATATCAGCATTGCCATTCCTCCACAAAATCTCTGGATTCAGTTTACAACACCTGAAGAACACCATGCATGCCCCTCAAAGAACATCAAGGCCTGGAACATTTCCTAACTAAATGAGAAAAAGTAGATGCTTTGCTCAAGATCCTCTGAGATACTGAGAGCACAAAGCAAATGAGTGTCTGTCTATCACACTATTTCCCAAGGCTTCCATTAAATTTATAGGTCTGATGATTCTCAAGAAATTGAAGTGTGCACTCATGTTGTAAACAAAACACTTCAGATAAAAACGTAGGAAGAAAAGAGGAGAGAAACCTTCTTTAAAGAATAAAAAACCCCAAAAACTAAATACACACAAAAAAATCCAATTCCAAATTTACATTTCTCAGTTTTCCATCAAGACAGAGAACTCTGATGAGTATTTTTTGAAACCTGCCATTAATCTTTCCACGGCTATCAGTGTCACACAAGGTTAATTTGGTAATACCAAGTATCCCAGAGATTATGAGTGACCTTATAACAACTAAGAATATACAAATATGTTAAAACCAGGTACTTCACAGTGTCTCACCGAAGTCTATTTACACACAAAATAATTTTGAATGAAATTACTATGCTTGGACCGCAGGTATTTTTCCAGTGCCAAATCTCAAGGTGGGGATGCTGGTAGGAAGGGAAGGGATATTTGTCCCATGTTCAGGAAGATGTGTTTTCTGCCAGCACATCATTTACCATAGTTTTGGGAAACTTATATTTACGAATTGTAACACAGCATCCAAATATGATTTACTTTCACCAATTCATGTGGAAAATGAACCAGATCAGGAGTGTCGTCCTTTCCTCATCCTTCCTTATGCCTGTTTGATTAGGACAGACGTTCAAGGGACAGTTTTCCTGCTAAGAAGATTAAGCCAAGGGCACTAATCATTTGGCCAGTTCTTTAATGACAGAAACTAACAGTTAAGGTCAACATAAATAATTAAATAACAGAGCCCTGATGGTTCCGCACCAGCCCACAGAGAGCCGCAGCCTGGCAAGGCTTTGCAGATATGTACGAAAAATGTAATCTATGGACGCTGTTCAAAAAATACCTTTTCATTGAAAATAAGAGGAGCCAACACTACTGGCTCGCGAGTGAGGTGCTCAGAAACACTTCAGGCAGGTGGCATTTAAATAAAGCCATAGCACCATGAGGAGGAGGGGTGAGCAAACCCTGCAGCTCACGGAGCACAAAGAACCCTCAACTCTGCCTGAGAACAGCTCTGTTACATGTAATCACATCTCTCCTAATCCAGGTGATTTACATTACACATCCCAGGAGGGCGGCCAACACAAAAATCACTTCTACAAGGCTTATGAAAATTAGGTCTTCCTACCTCACTGTGGAAACGTGGAGATGTCACAGGATCTGGTGCCAGTGAGTGGAGCAGGGAGATGGTTCCTATTCAGACCGGCAAAAGTCAGAACAAACTCTCCAGATCAAAGCCTGCAAATAAAAGAATGGGAAGTATATCAAATATTTTGAAAGATTTGGAATAATGCACCAAAAAACCAGAAGTTTGGGTACAGGACGGAGTCATTAATATTTTTTGTGTTCATTTCCAACTCAGTCAGCATTCCCAGCCATTCCATCTCCTCTGTCACTGAGGCACCTGTAGCACCTTTATGACAGGTGCACTTTGCCTCCTACAAACCAGACAGCTGCACCTCCCAGCTCCCTGGCTTCATCATTTAGGTGGCTTTGCCCACAGAATCCCCATGTTCATCTGTACCACAGACTCCGACTCAGCCATCAGCAGAGCCAGGAGTGGTCTCTGTGCTCTCCTCTGCTCTCACCAGTGCAGCCCAGTCTGGCTGCTCATGTGCCCAGCAGGGGAGTAGAGACACCAGTAAGGAAAACAAACACAGTGAATGAAGAGTCAGGGAAAACAGCTTAATTCATGGAAAGTCTTCTGCTTCCCAAGCAAAACCCTCCTTTTGGGTGCACAGCTTGGCACCTGGGTGGGCAGCTGACCAGGACATGTCATGCAACTGATGCCAGGAGGTTTTTGGGACAGGAACTTTCCCATTCCAGTGGTGGTTCTTGCTGCAGCCACTCATCTGTGGCTATGTCAGAAATTTATGACTAGACATTACAGAACTCTCATGAAATACTGTTTGCTACTGCCCAGTTTGTTGCTCCTCAGTCTATGCTCTACACCTGAAATTGTGGCTGCCCCATCCCTGGAAGTGTCTAAGGCCAGGTTGGTCAGGGCTTGGAGAAACCTGAGATAGTGGAAGGTGTCCCTGCTCATGGCAGGGAATAAGATGAATGTTCAGGCCCTTCTAACCCAATCCATTCTGGGATTCTGTGACACACTGCGGGACACAAGCGTGTGTGAGACACACCAGGGGAAAGGCTAAACCACCACAGATTCAAAGCTTGGTTTAAACCAACGGAAAAAGGAAGTTATCTGAAATAAAAAAGGTACTTTCAGGAAAATGGAAGTTGTTTCCAGACAATAAAAATAGAAAAGGATATAAACCCAGCACACTAAGTGCAAACCCACGATAAGGCAAGGCAAAACAGGGCCTGGAGAACAATCATCAGAGTTCGTAGAGCTAATAAAAGCTTCTCCAACACAAAAGCAGGAAGCCTGTCTGTCACCCAGAGCCGCTGATAGATGGGCAAGGAGTAAAGGGGGGAATTAAGAAAGATAAGGGCACAGCAGCAAAATTAAATTAATTCCTTGCACTGCTGTTCACTATGCAGGGGTCAGCAGGGTTCATGTGCCAGAGCAACAAATCACCAGAGGCAGACAGTGCTCCCTCAAGGAGCTCAAATATGAAATTGCTGAACTTTCTTCCTTTGCATCTGAGGATTGCAAGGTGACAGATTTTTTTAAAAGGCTTTAGGAGTGACCACAAAGTCTGATTTCCAGAACAGGCGAAAGGGTAGGAAACTGTGGGACCGATCAGAATTAGCAACAGTGAGTAAACAGATGTCTGGGGCAGAGCCTGGAAGACAAGAGAAGAGTTTATATGAACAGATCCGAGTCGTCTGATGAGGAACCAGCCCTGCTAATACAGGAGATTTGGGCTGATACAGTGCAATCTGATTTTCTGAAAGCTTTTCTAGAACATCCCTCACTAAAGGTTCTTAAAGAAACTAAACTGTCATGGAGTAAGAGGGATTAATCTTCCTGTGAATTCCTGATAAAAACACAGGAGAAAAAGGGCACAAACACATTAGCAAGGGATGGAGCAGAAATTCTGCACTGCTTCAGCTTAGTCCTGAATAACTTGCAAGAGAAGAAAGCAAAGCAACACGCAGGTAATGAAGGTAACAGGCAGAGTTTTTCAGAAAAGTCAAGTTTAAGAGAGAAGAGTTCCTGCCAAACCTCCCAGAGTTCAGACTGGAGCCAGGATGCCAGTGCACAATGGGCCATATAATGGGATTCATTACTTGGACTTTGGCAGGTGTTGTGAGCCTGGATTCCTCCAGTCTCTGAGGTGGCACTGGAGATGTGAGAACCGGTCTTTGGCTACTGCCAGGTCAGTTCCTGGTGAGTACCTGACTCCATCCTCTGACTGACTGATGAAAGAAGGAAAGCTTTGCCATGGCTGTGAGAAATCTCCCTGCAAACACCTCCCACCTTGGAGGATCATCTTCCAAATCCAACTGCAAACGGGATGAAATCCCTTTCATTGTTCTGAGATGGGTGCAGGTGGGCAGAGGCTGCTGAAGCTGCTCTCGCCCTGCCCAGCAATGTGCCTGTGAATGGCTCACTGCCCTGCTCCCGGTGTCCCCTGGGTGGGGAGATGGAGAGAAATGGCTCTGAACCTGTCACAAAAGGATTGTTTTCCAGAAAAGGGACTCTGCTGGAAGGAAGCTTGTCCCTCTGCCTGGCCTTGCCGGCTCCTCTCCTGGACTCTGCAATGACACGGGAATCCCTCCTCCCTGGCTGGAGCTGGCAGGGAGCCTTCCCCAGCATGGCAGAGAGCTTTCCCAGCAGCAGCTGCCTTGATTCTGCAGCAGCTGAGTTCCTGTATGGCAAAGAAAGAGCATCCGACAAAGCCCACGCTAAATTAAACCCAAGTTCTTCTCCCCGCACAGAGACAAGGGGGGGGTCCCGACGCCTGCCCAGGGCGGGCAGCACCTGCCCCTGGCGGGGCCGGGGGCTCGGGGTGCTCCCTTTGTCCCACCACGTGCCCACATACTGAGGCCACTTGTTCCCGTCTGATCGCAATTAGCACCGTGCCAAATTCCTCGTGCCCCGCGCTAATTCGAGAGGATGGGCATGTCACACCCTGCCAAGAATTACAGCCACTGCCAGCCAGGGCAGCCCGACCCTTTCATTAGGCCTTTGTTTCAGAAGTGAGGGCTCGTGGACTCCCTTTCTTTGTCAGAAATACCCGTGGAGGCGCTGGAGGAGGCAGAAGCTGCAGGCCCGGCCCGAAGGATGCCGTGCGTGTGACTGAGCCAGGCGAGGGGCTCTGCCACACTCCCTGCTCTGTCACACTAACCCACAACTTTAGCAAAATCAACCGCCTCCAGGTGCTGAAACCCCAAAGCTGCATCACTGCTGCAGAGCTGTGGAACGCAGCACGGAGCACATCCCTCCCACCCCACGCCCCAAACCAGCCCCAGAGTGACCAGCAAGGACACTGCACCCACTGCCCTTCCCCCACCAGCCTGCGACAGCTACAGCCAAAGCAAATGCTCTCAGGGCAGGGCTGCACCCAATTGCCCTGCTCTGGCCACACAAACACCGTTCTGAATGCCCCAGGTGAAAACAGAGAGAGCACTAATGCCCTGTACCAGATGCCTGTGCTGTCCAGCAGCCACTCCCATGGAGCCCCTCCAGCAACCTCAGCCGTGCCCAGGGGCAGACCCAGACACACAGGGTGATGAAAACAGGCTCTTTGCTGCTTCTTGTGTCCTGTTGTCATTTGAACATCACTCCTGACATGATCTGGGGATACCATGATGACAGCCAAAACATCCACAAATTCTGGCTGCTAAACTGGTGATGTTCCTAATGTTTTTGGGTGGTGATTCCCTTCTGCCTGGTGTTGGCCAGAACAGAATCACAGAATCATTTGGGTTGGAAAAGGCCTCTAAGACCATGGAGTCCAGCCATTCCCCACCACTGCCAAGGCCACCACTGACTCATGTCCCCAAGTGCCACATCCACATGGCTTTTAAATTCCTCCAGGGATGGAGACTCCACCACTGCCCTGGGCAGCTGTGCCAGGGATGGACAGCCCTCTCCAGGAAGGAATTTCTCCCAATACCCAACCTTACACAGACTCAGCAGTTTGGCTTTTGAAGGACACTCTGCTCTCCTGAAACCGGCCTGTCTGCAGTACTCACGGCTGTTGTAACCTGTACGTACAGGCTGTTGCAAAACCTCAGTAGTTCCCACTGATTCCAAGGAGGATGTTGTGAATTACTGAATTTGTCAGGTTAGCAGCACAAGAGCAAACTGTTCAGACAGAACAATGCTTCACAAAGTGCAATTTAACTTATTTTCTTAATTGTGGGCTGATTCCGATTTATGCTAATTTGGAACAGACTATGAACTCTATTATGTAATTGGAAAAATGACCATAAAACTTTCACAATGCTAGAGAGGTTTTTGGTTATTTGGTTTTTTACGCTCCATTGCTTACAAGCGCTGGCACACATATGGCTGGGCCTGTGTCCCCATGTCCCCCCCACCATCGATTGCAGAGCACAGCCCAGCTACACGCAGCCAATGAAGCCATTTATTGAGCGCTGGGGTTGCTCTCTGAGGGACTGAGAAACGGATGCAGATCCTCCATGAAGAGGCTGAGGCACATCAGGATGTGGCCAGGCATCGTCCCAGCCCTGGAAGTGTCCAAGACCAGGTTGGACAAGACTTGGAGTAACCCGGGACAGTGGAAGGTGTCCCTGCCCATGGCAGGGGGTGGAACAGGATGAGCTTTAAGGTCCCTTCCAGCCCAAACCGTTCTGTAATTGCATGACAGGAGCTGCTCCAGTCGCTGGAGAGCTCCACAGATGTCCCTGACGGGGGCCTCTCTGGTCACACCCTGCTCAGCCTCCTGCCTTGGGAACAGGAGGGACAAACAGCCACTGAGGCCAGAGGGGAAAGCGACATCGTCAGTATCTCAGGGAGAAAATCCCCAAGCAGAGCACTGCAGTAGGACATGGAATTGTTACATTTTAAATCCTGGTTGTAAGTTTTTTTTACCCCAGGCGTGCATCTGATGGGGCCTGAGGAGGAGCGAGGGGCTGGGTGTGCAGCCACCATCCAGAACCGGCTGTTGGAGCTGTAATTGGTTTTCAATGATTGTATCTTTTCCTGTGTTATTGCTGTACATGGCTGGGTTTTGCACGATACTGGAAATCAATAAAAATGCATGAAAAAATGTTCTCCCACCCCCCTTAAAAGTTAAATAATCTTGTTATGTTTCTGGCACTGCTATTTCAAATCAGTCACTTCTTTGTTTTTCATGCCAAGCCTGAGACTTGCTGGGGTTTCCCACAGGACCCCGGCTGCGGAGCCAGCGCCGCGCTGCGGCCGGAGCTGACGGGCAGGTACGGCCAGGACAGCCCCTGCCCTCTCACACACAGGGATGTGGCTCAGGCCACAAGGACAAGCTGGTGTCACCTCTGTCACCACAGACACTCTGACTTACACAGAGAAGCTGGAGCCAGGAGTGAGACTGATTCTCCCCCAGCGTCTCCTTGTCCCTGCCAAGACAATGCACCTTACGCTGCTCTGATGTCCTTCTGCACAGCTCCTGAGGACCAGTGTGAGCAACTGTGCTCCCAAACTTACATAGTGTCACCAAAACACTGGGTTTTTGTTCCCCGACATATACAACAAACTACAGAACTACAGAACTTTTTGGGTGGGAAGGGATCTTAAAGCCCATCCAACTCCACCCCCTGCCATGGGCAGGGACACCTTCCACTGTCCCAGGCTGCTCCAAGCCCCAATGTCCAACCTGGCCTTGGACACTGCCAGGGATCCAGGGGCAGCCACAGCTTCTCTGGATGCCATGGCCTCACCACCCTCACAGAGAAGGATTCCTTCCCAATATCCCATCTATCCCTGCCCTCTGGCAGTGGGAAGCCATTCCCCCTTGTCCTGTCACTCCAGGCCCTTGTCTAAAGTCCCTTTCCAGATCTCTTAAGCTCCTTTGGGCACTGGAAGGGGCTCTAATGTCTCTGCAGAGCCTTCTCTTCTCCAGCTGAACCTAAAGAGAATAAAAGTAGAGAAAAACACCACAACAACCTATTTACTCCCCACTCCAGATTAGGATTGCAATAGAGATGCTACAGGAGGTAAGAGCATGATGAGATGAGAACAGGGTAGCTACTTAAAGAGATTAAGGGATTCAGGGCAGTGTAACTGAGAGGGTGGTTCACAGCTCCAGGAACAGGAGTCCGACCTGCTGCTGCCCAACCAGGCAGTGGTGACGGCGTGGAGGGAGTGGCACAGCTGGACAAGAGGCAGGACACCCATGGATACCCCCAGCACATCGCCACAGGGTCACACTGACCTCTGGGAGCCCTGGTACAGCCTCATCCCTTTTGGATATAGGGATGTGAATCCACTGCTTCATTCTGGCTCAGTGACTGACCATCAAACCCAGAGCACGAAAGGAGTGCTTCATGTTAAATGGAAACATTTATATTCCTGAAGAAAAACCAAAAGTATTTTGGGTTTGATAAGAATATTTTGTTTGACACAAACAAAACTTTTCATTTGGACTGTGGAGTTTTTAAAAAAAGTTCTGTTCCAGAAGAAAACTTTGTAACAAAACATTTTAATTTTTTCTGATTTTTCTAAAATATCTTCACTTTTATTCAATCTTTTCCATTTAACACACCTTTGCACACTTTTAAAAACTGTTTGTCGGAAAATAAATTATTTCCCTCTATGTCTGGGTGCCCACAGGAGCCTTTGCTCCACAATGAACACACACACACACACGCCTCCAAGTTCAGTATTTTGTCACGTTAGCCTGGCCCCACAGTCTGGAATTCCTCAGGAATTAAAGCCTTACGTAAACACAGCATTTAACTCCATTACAATATAATAATGATTTTTAAACAATGTTGTAATAGGCTCTATATTTTTTTTTAAAGTGCATATTATTGTACTGTCACGGTTTCCTTCGCTCCGTAACAGCGCAGTCAAAGCAACAGATACAAAGGTAAACACAACTGGGAAGGTACCGAGCGCTACGTGGCCCCTTTCCCAGGTTTAGAACTTGCTTTTTCCAGCTGCCAGCTGCTCCATAGACAGGCCTTACTAATTGTGGGACAATTTGTGTATTCTTAAACTAAAATATTTTTCAGTTAAAGCAAGGCATAAATTATTTATTCATTTGTATTTGCATTTAAATACTTGAAAAATGTCCAAATTAACTGCTTTGAAAATTGTTCCAAAATCTCCCCCTAGGCTGTGACCTTGTGGCCAAGTTTAATCTCAAGGCAAATTGAAAGAAGGGCTTACACCAAACACGTCCAGCACCTCTGGATGTGCTTTGCTCAAAGACCCAATGCAGCCATTTGCAAACTCAGCCAAGCGCTGGTTTTGGGGCCCACGCTTGGGGTCCAGACAGGGGGTTTCCACCATGTCACTCAAGCCTACACTTGATGACCCCAGATTTTGTTGGGAAGGTTTTATTCATCCAACTTGGTGGCTTCCTTGAAGCTCCTGTTTGCAGCCGTACCCAGCTCAGCCTTCCATTAGAAAACCTTCCCGCTTTGTAGTTCATAGTTGTGGTGGAAAGCATTGAGTTTCAGAAACCAGAATTCCAAGGAAAATAGGAACTACATCAGTTTTAATATTCTACACATATTTGTGTAAAATCTGCACTTTAGGGAGCTCAACTCATAGTCATGACAGTGGTTTTATGTCCCATTCTCTCTAACCCTGCATGCACCTACACCCAGTTCTGCACCCACAGCCCGACGGTGGCACCTCACGGCCCCGGGCTCACATCCCAGCCTGGCCACGGAGCCCCAAAGCCAAACACCATCTGGGTCTGGTCCCCATGGCAAGCTTAGCTGCAGGCTTGTCCTTCCTTTGTCATAAATCTGGTTTCTGCAAACAGCAGAATTACAGTAGATTTATTCCTTACACCGCCCCTCGCAAGGAGAACTGCTGAGAGGGAAGGGAGGAAGCCCAGGCACTGCTTTAAGATCTCAGCCAGCTGCAAAATGTCACAAACCAGCAAGAGAGGTGGTTTCCTGACAACATGTGTCCTGATTCCAGTTCCCCCAGAAGAGGGGGAGCTTCTGTGCTCATGATTATTCTCCTTTCAGGAACAGAATGAAGATAACAGACATAAAAGAGAATTCTTAAGTGTGCAAAAGAGGACAATAGTCAAGAGTTTGTCTGTCAAACCCTTGGTGGAACAGATGTGTAACAAAGAAGTATCAGAGAGGTTTGTTTTACCTAATGTTTAAAATTAATAATAAAATTCATTCTTAATCAAGAGAGCAGGATGGACCTGGGTTTGGAGTTCCTAACCTAGAAACCAACTCAGCACCTCACCTGAGTGCATCAGCTCTCCGAGTGCCTCTCAAAGTCTGCACACTTCCAGGATGGGAGTATCTCAGGATTTCACCAGTTTGACCTCTAGGTTTGGGTCATGGTATGCTCCGAAAAACCCCACAGGTCCTTGTTGGACCCCTGGGCAGGGAGGTCACTGAGCGAGCCCCGAGCGTGTGGCTGTGCAGGCTCAGGACAAGGAGCTGTGGCTCTGGGGCTGCACTGCCACGTGCCAAAGACACAAACCACGTCACAATGAGCACCCAACGTGCTGCTGAAACAGGGGTGGAAAGCAGCTGTCCCACTGTGCATGGTATAGTTGCTGTTTCTTTTATGCCATTGTATTGAGTGTGTGATTCTTTAATAAAACCTAAAAGGAAACATCCCTAGTCTTCCCCCTCCCCAAACACTCACGTGTTAATTTATATAAAACAAAGCCATTCACTAAGAAAAGGAAAAATATTAAAACAGAGATATAAACAGTAAAGGAGGCATTTCAGCTCCCTGTAAATCAGTTTAAAACTTGAAGGTAGAGAAAAATGATTAAATGCCAATCCCAAACAAATGGACTGACTGGTAATTTCTCTGGCACAGTTTGCTTGTTTCCCACCAGCCTTCCAAGGTGCTGGACAATCCCAAAGGACTCAGAGAAATTGTGCCTGCTCCATCCCTGCAAGTGTCCAAGGCCAGGATGGACAAGGCTTGGATCAGCCCGGGACAGTGGAAGGTGTCCCCGCCCATGGCAGGGGGTGGAACAAGATGAGCCCTTCCCACCCAAACCAGTCGGGGATTCTGTGATTCCAGGATGAGGAGACTACCAAAGCTTCCACTGGTACTTCAGCGCCTTCTCACTGCAGGTTCTCTGGGTCAGGGCCCTCTGGGAGCCACAATCTCCCGGCTTAGGGGCAGCCTGTGCTCAAACACAGGAAATTAAAAGCTTTTGTCAGGGAATGGCTCCAGGTTGGGAGAGTGGCTGGGGTGCCAGAGGGGAGCAGCAGCCCTGCCCTGCAGTGCACACCTATCAATCATACGTTCCCTCCCCACCCCCTTACTCCTTCCTAGAGCAGCACTGAGCAACCCCTGGGTCCCTGCCAGTTTCCTCTCCTCAGGTCATTTACTGCTCTCTTTCTAACCTTCTCCGACTCTCGTATCCACGCCTGCAGCTCCTGCCCAGCAGCGAGGGCCGGCCTGGCCGTGCCCTCACACCACGGGCAGCAGCAGCAGCGGTGTCCCGGCACAAACACAGGCACCCAGCGCCAAGACGGTGCTCCCGCAGCACGGGTCTGCCTCCTGTAAATAACCCTCCGTTTTCACATGGATTATTTAGACTTTCTGATGAAACTGCAGAAATGCCACTGCGGCGGCCGCGCGCCCAATCAGGCGGCGGCTCCCTGACCCCGGCCTCTCCGCGGCACCGCCGCTACGAGCTTCAAGGGGAAAAACCCTCCTTGTCTCTCGTTAGCCCTTTTTTTATGATCTAGGATTCTGTTAATAATGACTCCGTGTTACATAAAACAGATACATTAATGTCACCAAGTCCCAAAAGTACTGAATCAAGCTGACTCCTTCAGAAAGGAAGAAAGTAATAGATATGAGCCTTAATAAGAGCGCGGATCCGAAGGATGGGAAGCGCTCCACCAGATCGCTTTCTCCTTCCTATTTGAAATGGGGGATTTAAAGGGCCATGCAGCTGGAGAAGATCAGAGTCGTGGCAAGATAACTGTGAACATGCCATCAAAGGGAGCAAATCAAACGTGATTTTAGGTGGCGTTGCAAAGGCACGCTCAGCCTGCTCCACCTGCCCGCTCCGCTCCCAGTTGCTAATGGGGAAAGGAGACGGAGAGGCTCAGCAGCCCCACAACCTGGCACTCACCTTTCATCTCTGGAATGAAAGTGCTGGCTTAGACCAGCAGCTTTGGAGAAATAAGTTGCCTGGACTCCGTTTAGAGGACAAAGTGGCCAAGTCTTTGACCTGTGCACACGGCTGAGACTATTTCTACTCCTCTGTAGCTGGAGCAGATGTTACAATTAAAAGCAACATCCAGTGACCACGAGTGCTCGACAAATATTAAAACAGAACAAAACCTCTAATCAGAGGGATGAAAATACTTAAGTGGCAAAACTAGTCATGTCTGAAAGCTTCAGAAAAGAAAACCCAGGACAGTCTGATCAAGTCATCTGCAATGGAACGTAACACAAAAGAGAAGTGTGATCACAATCAAACATCGGTGGTCTCACACAGACACAGCGTGCACACCCAAGTGTCAAAGTCCCTGTGAATTGTGTCCAGGGAACATGAAAATTGATTAATAAATTTGTAAGCAGTTGCAAGTAGCTTAAGGAAAGAAATGTGATATGAAAACCCAAGTTATGTTTCCTGAATCTTGCTTGGCTGGGCATCCACCAGGCAGAGACAGGGCAGGTGTTTGGATTCCCACCTTGGTGAATTTGTGAAAAGGTAAAATCCTAAGGCCAAGATGAGGCTATAAACAGACACACCGTACTTTGTAGAGTGGCACCAACACATAACACTGGATTTGGCAAAATGAAAACATAAGGAGAAAACATGAGGCCCGACGGGGCCCCAAAGTGGTGCTCCAGAAAGATGGAATCAAGGCAGGAAAGTGGCATCAGCCACAGAGGATGCAATGTCCAGAACAACTCAGGATTTACCTCATGTACATATGTAATGAACAGGGGGAAATCTAAACTCAGGGTGAAGGTCTGAGTGACAGACTTCTGTTTCCTCCTCTCTCCTGGCCTGCCGAGCTTGGAGCCCACAGGAGTGGAAGGATGTCCATGGACAGCAGTCGTGTCCAAAGCAGTGAGAGATCACTGAGCAAAGCCAGCAATACACAAACCATGGGAGTATGAGAGAGGGGAAAGCGGAAGGTTATTCCTTAGGAAACCTCCAGGCTTCACCAGCACATCCCCTGTTCCTTGTTTGCATCAGAACCACCTCTCCCAGCAGAGCCTGGGAGCAGCACTATACCAGCACTCAATTGCCATTCAGACTCATCTGTACAAACAAATCCAAATTCAACTCCCCTGACAGAGATCCTCCCAGGGATTAGGTCTATTAAAATTTGTATTTTGCAATTACTTCAGTTTGCTTTGCTTCTTTTCAAGGTTTTATGCTAAATTACATGGATGGAGGATCAAGCTTTGTTTAAAAGATCTGGTTTTTCTGGGTTGCACCATTGTTGGAACAAATTTTAAATCATGTGATACAATCACCATTTTGATTGATAAGGTTGTTTTTAACCAGCCTGTGTGTGTTTAATAGAGCAAAATCTGGCCTAATCTACTAATTTTTTTATTTAACATAAATAAAGAACATGACAGATCAGCCACTTTTCCTAATGCCCTACTGTAAGATGCTCAAACTGGGATGAGGTTTGTGTTTATGCAGCACGCCACGACAAAGCAGGCACCACCACTTTTGGGGAGAAGTTACATCTCTGTGCGTCTGTTCCAAATTCACAGAACAACTGTACCAGTTCTGATCTCAGAGTGGTATGAGAATTAATTTGTGAACAACCAAAAGTATAATGTAAGTGCTAGGTGCAATTATTTCAAGCGCTAACTATCTCATGATGATGGCAGATAGGAGTTAGACAGCAATGAGACTAAAACTGTGGTTATTTCATTATTGCATAGACAATGCCAGCCCTCAAAAGCATGCCAGGCATTTTTCAGATCAGAGGAAAGTGTGATCCCTGCTCTGAGAGTGCCTAATCTAAAAAGTCAAAGATGAAAAGAGGGAAAGGAACTCTGGATACAAAGGAATCTATGTAGTGACAGGTCCCAGCTTGTTATTTTAATTAAAAATATGCTAAATCCTTCTTTTTGCCTCTTTCAGCCCTCTCATCCTGGCTCTAAGCTTCAATTCCACTGTCCACATAACCTCCCTAATCATCCACTGCTCCCCCCACATAAAGGAGCTCTGTGGAGCTGGGTAGTCTGGGAACAGGGTACGTGGCAGAGGGTGGCACTGGGCAGGATGACAGATCCCAAAGACTGACAATCCAACAGATCCAGCCCAAATGTGCTCCCAGAGAGCCATGCATGTCCTGCCAACAGGGGCCTGGAATTCAGAGGCTTCTTGGGACTTACAGGGAGTAAAATGAAGAAAAATCCCAAGCAATGGCTCCCTTGCACCTGCATCTGGGCACAGCTTGCAAAGTGCATCCACTGGCCTAAACCTGCCTCAGAGGACCATCAAATCCCCTGAGACTAACACAGAAAAGCCTGCTTTATCAGTGATTAGAGAGTGAGCCAGCAGTGTCATGCTAGTTAAATCTTGTCCAAGAGTTTTACCCGGGCTCAGAGGTCCCACTGCCACCTTCCTGTTGGCACGTCTCAAACTCGAGGCAAATGTCCCCTGGCCCTGCTGCCTGTGCCCCACTCCCTGGCTGCCCCTGGAGCCCACTGGATATTCCTTCAGATGTCTAACAAGCGTTGAACACAAGCGAGGTTTAGAGAGAGGCAGAAATCAATAGGGCAGCTTCCAGCAGGCACGCTGAGGGATTAGCTGTCCCACGGAACGGCTCAGGCAGCGCGGTGGGAGAGTCATGACTCCGAATAGCGCACGAGGTTTATGAGGCTGGAGAGCAGCCTCTGGCCTTGATAACCTCCAGCTGGCCGCAGGAGGAGCTGGCAGGGGGAACAAGCACCCTCGGCATCCCTGCTCCAGCACCAGCAGAAGGAGCTGCCCTCAGCAGCGGGCAGGGCAGCAGTGGCCCCAGAGGTCACTCTGAGCACTGCCCGGCAGTCGGTGTTTCCCACACCTCCACTGCAGCTGGGTGACAAATTTTGGCTCTGGAGCTTGAAAGGGAACTACTCAGAAAGGTTGTGGACTCCCCATTCCTGGAAATGTGCAAGGCCAGGTTGGGCAGGGCTTGGAGCAACCTGGGATAGGGGAGGGGCAGGGATGGAACCGAATGAGCTTTAAGATCCTTTCCAATTCAAACCATTGCATGATTCCATGATTCCAACCCAAGGGCAGCAAATGGCAGGCAAGGCAGGTGGCACAGGTGAAGGCAATGAGACGAATCCTGGGAAACTGCTGGAAAAAACACGGGAAACTGCTTGGCTCCTACCATCACCAAAGGAGGTCCCACAAACCTCTAATAACAAGATACAGGATCCTGTGTCGCTTCTAACAAGTTCCTCTGTCTTCAGAAATCTGAATCTTTGGGAGCTCTGCAAGAAGCAGAGGCAGGGTCAGGACAAGCACTCAGAGAGCAGAGTCACTATTAATTTAGCTAACATCATCTAATTTTGTGTGGGTTTATGAGCTGAGGACTTGTTGCTCCCAATTGCTCTCATGTTTGTTGTGGTCCCTGTGTTGGAACTCTGAAAGACGTGAGTTTTTTCTTTGTCTTTAAACTGTCAAAAATTGTGAGAAAACAGCAACTCCAGAGGAGAGCAAGGGGGAACCAATGTCCAGAAGGCCTGCAAGGATTAATGAGGTATTGGTATTATATTTGCATCGTTTGAGAGGTCCTTAATGACCTCTAAGGTTTCCAGCACATCTGAAGTTTACCACCCTGAAGGTTTCTGAGACCCCTGAGTGAATAAATGCTCAGCCACTTCCCTCCCTGAGCCCACACGACCAGGAACCTTCTCTTCTGCCCCAGAATCCGTGGTGGAAAGCCGTGCCCAGCCCGGCCCTCCTGAGGCTGCCCAGCGGGGCAACACGGTGCGGCCGCGGGCTCCACCCGGCCACCGGCCGGGCCGAGCGAGGTCAGACAGCCCTGCCCTGGCCATCGCTGCGGGCGAGGATCATTCTCCAGCACAGGGAGCCTGTCGCGGGTCCCCTCACGACACCGTCAATGTGCTGTCCCCGCGCTGCGGCTCTGCATTGACCTCAACCACGAGCGCCACGCTCGCCGCCAGCGCTGTGCCCCCTGTGCCAGCCGTGCCCCTGTGCCAGCCGTGCCCCGTGTCCCCTGTGCCAGGCGTGCCCCTGTGCCAGCCGTGCCCCGTGTCCCCTGT
>VZTJ01006799.1:198325-237853 GCA_013397795.1 Orthonyx spaldingii | reverse complement strand
CGTGTCCCCTGTCCCAGCCGTGCCCCCTGTGCCAGCCGTGCCCCGTGCCCCAGCCGTGCCCCCTGTCCCAGCCCTGCCGCCCCGCAGCCCCGGCAGTGTCCCCGCAATGTCCCCGCAGTGTCCCCGGCAGTGTCCCCGCCCGGCCCCGCTCGGAGCGCTCCCGGCTCCCGCGCCGCTCTGACCCCGCCGCGCACAGCGCCATAAATCTGCTGCACCTGATGGGAGATGGGCTTTTTAGGATCTCTCCGGGTGCTTTGAGGTAGCACTTCCATGAACTCCGTGCCACAATAAATAACGCTACCTGCAATATGTCTTGGGGAACGTGGCAGCAGCCGCTGTCCTGCCATGAATTTTTATTCTTTTGCCGTCTGGAAGATAGATTCCAGATACAGCATTTCCCCGCACTTAGTGTCAAATCTCTTTACCCCTTTGCCCCGACAGAATGACAGGGACCACAAATAAAATAAAAGAATAAAAAAGAAGCATAGGAAAAATGGCCTGAGAGCAGAGGGAGAGCACTAAACTCCCCTCCCTCTGCAGCTGAGCAGCTTCAGATCTGACAGCAGTGACTAAGGCAGGGCCATGCCCATGGAATGGGAAAAGGTAATTTTTGTATGCTGCCAATGAGATTTCTGCAGGAGGATTCCACAGAAAGGAGCATAGAAATGAAATTTCTCTGAAGAACATAATGTACGCAACAGTGCAGAATCTGGGAAGATGGGTTTGTGTTCCAGCCCAAACTGCAGTGCCGCGGATAGGGAAATGAACCCCAGTACAGGGATTTTTAAAGATAAAACCTTTTTCATTATAAAGAAAAGAGTCACATGCAATGACTAACAAAATGGTCTAAATATTTGCAAATCTTGACTTGTAGATCTGATACCAAGGCTGGAGTGCAAAGCAAGAACGCTGTAACGATTGTCAACAGGAATCCCGGGGAGAAAATGCATGGAAGTGGCATGAGAATGGTGCCAGGTTCACTGGGATTGCTGAGAGCCAGGGTGCAGGGCACCCTGCGGGGCAGAGCCCCATTGAGCAGCGGGACACGCCCGGAGCGGTGACACACTGGTGACACACTGGTGACACACCGGAGCTGTGCTGCCCCGCACGGGGACCCCAGAGGGGCCAAGAGCAAGCCTGGAATCCAAGAGAGGCCAAAGCCCAGCCCTGCACCCAGGCAGGAGCAAGCCCAGGCACCAGCACACACAGGGGCTCCTGCAGACGAGGACACTGGGCTGACCACGAGGCCACAGTGCCCTGGGATGGGATGTGCTGGGAGGGACACAGCCAGCGGCTGGAGGGAGCTGATCCCATCCTTCTCCTCTGCTCAGCACTGCTGAGGCTGCATCTGCAGCACTGGGCCCAGTTCTGGGCTCCGCAGTGCAGGACAGACACGGACGTTCGGGCTGGACAGGACAATGTCCCAAGGTGCCTTCCAGCCTCAGCAAGTCTGGGACCTACACGAGGACCAGGCTTTGCTTTCTGGTTGCCACATACAAGCAACTGAGCAAACCACCCACAGGACTCACTCAAAAAAAATCCCCAACGCAAGCAGGTAAAATATTATTAGTTGTACAATTCCATTGGGACTATGAGAAACATCTGCTCAAACAACAGGATAACAGCTGGAAAAACTCTAAAAAAGGTAAACAGCTCCAACTAGCCAGGAGTTAATACTGCACAGGGCTTTTTCCTCTCAGTTTCCCTCTTCTTGTTCAGTGCCTTATAGAAAACCAACATCATGGCTCTTTTCCAGTTTGAATATCTGGGCTGCAGTGCAATCTTGTCTGAATTTGAAGACATTATTTTACTTTCTTCCTTTACTCTGATGAAATTACCAAGTTTCATGTCCCTGGCATCTAAAAGATATTAGGGCCAGCACTCCAGTACCCTCCCATTAATACACATGTAAGTTACAACATATAGTATGGCAAAGACCTCATTGTTCTGCCATCAAGTCACCATGGCCCAGCGTTCGTGTGAAGCCAGCATCCATGGATGCCACATGAAATGTCCCCCTCAGCAGGTGTGAGCCCAACTCCCATCAAAAGTGATGATCCAGTGGTTAGAACACAGCTACACAGCTGCTTTCACATCGACCCTCTTCCTATTTCCACTTCTGAAATTGAACTTTAAACACTGGAACTAATACTTTGCAAAATAGGTATTTTGCTGAGCAATAGCTGCACAAAACCAGCCCCGAAAATGTCAAATGACGCTTTTGCCACACAGCAGAGTTAAAGTGAGATTTACAAGGTCATTGACAAATGCAAGTATTGATTGAGTATTAAAGTGTCTTGTGATTAATACAGCCTTCGAAGTAATTAGTGCAGAAGATCTCTTATATCTCCCCATGTTTAAATAATGTATCTGTGAACATGCAGACCCCCTGTCAATCACTCTGGCTGAGGCCAAACATCATCTCACCTGATAACTCATTTGGAAACTGGGCTTCCTGCCTGCTCAGTCTTTCAAAACCAGCAACTCTTCCCTAATTGCCTGAGGTGACCTATATGTAGAGGCTTGGAGTTCACTGGGGGGATAGAGAGGGAGGAGACAGCTAGGAAAAATGCTAAAGCACCTTATTCCTACAATGGCATGAAAACCCAGGAGAAATTCAGAGGCACTGAATGGAAATGGCCTCACAGGAAAGGCTCCGGCTCTGTGAGGGGCTCCACATTCCGTATTTAAACAAACTCTCCGAGCCCCTCTTGGTTAATTCTGGGAGCAACTTCTGCAGATGGAGAAGTCCTGGTGCCCCTGTCCCAGCTCCCAGTGCCCACCAGAACAGCCCAAATCCCACTCGAACCGAGGTCACCAATGGGAAGATCAGGCTGCCAGCAGTTCCTGCAGCGATGAGTGAATTTTCCTAAAATAAGCCAGTGCTTATCTCTCACCTGGATCTGGGAGGGAAACATTCTGTTTGAAATGGCACTTTAGGAAGAGATCAGCTTGACACCTTCTGGGGTTTTTGGAGCCCATGAAGCACCAAGTACTTATGTAATGTCTTCTTAATCCCTTTTCTACCAGTCTCTTCAAGCAATTGCAATCACTTGGTTTCTCTGAAGCACACGTTGAGGTCGTTAAACATTTACTGCTTATTGGGTAAATAAGGCTCCAGGAAACAGTTTCCTTCCAACTCACCCATTTCTGAGCTGTTGTTTGATTCCAGGTTGGAAAGAGCCAAGAGCTGAACTGTGACCCCACCAGCATCTCACTCTTACGCTTTCTACTAACAGAGACCAAGGACTGGCGTAAAATACACAAATATTCTGGAAATCTGCTAACACTGTACACTCTTCCTTCCTGGCCAGTGCCAGTGGATGCAGAGCTGCAGCCATTCCTGGTTTTGAGGAGACCTGGGAACTAAGCATCAATGGATGTCTGGAGAAGACACAGCCCTCACCTTCATGGCCTACTGCACTTCCCAGAGTTAAAACATGCAACAAATGGGAGTTAATCGCCCTCAGACCTGATCAAATCAGAAACACTCTGAAACTAATTCAGAGGGGGCAAAAAGAAGGAAAAAAAATCCTTCTTTGAAGGACAGTGAAAGAAATCCAAACTTGGGACTTCACAGAATCTCAGACAGGTTTGGATTGGAAGGGACCTTAAAGTTCACCAGGGCCACCCCTGCCATGGCAGGGACACCTTCCACTGTCCCAGGCTGCTCCAGGCCCCGTCCAGCCTGGCCTTGGACACTGCCAGGGATCCAGGGGCAGCCACAGCTTCTCTGGGCACCCCGTGCCAGGGGCCTCACAGGGAACAATTCCTTCCCAATGTCCCATCTAACCCTGCCTTCTGGCAGTGGGAAGCCATTAAAGCTGGGTCTTTTGGCCATTTCTTTAGATGAAGTACTAGAAATATTCTTCTGTCTTTAGTGTTAATCTCACTTTCTTTTTTCTCACACCTGCTAATATCCCATAACTCATGAAGCCCCTCTTCCTTCTCTTCTTTCAAGTTTATTTATTATGACTATTTAACCAGCTATTGGTTCAACACGCTCCACTTAAATATTCTTCATTTGGTTCTCTGGGTAAATCGTATTTAATCAGCACAGCACAGAAAACACTGTAATTATAGATGCCGGATGCCATTACACTCAGAAGAAATTAAACCTCATCTTAAGATGTCCAGCGGTGCCCTGAGGAAAGCAGAGCTGTGTGGTGGGAAGGTGACCCAGAGGTTAGAGCCAGATGTGCTTTTAGGTTCTCCAGACTCAAGAAATACAGCAGGTGGGGAGGCGCAGAGGGAGAAGGAGAGAAGCCTCTATAGACAAACAACCAGAACTTCTCATGAGGAAGTCAGTAAATGCATCTTTGTTTTTGAGAATATGGCAGTGCCTGTTCTGCTCTATGCCAATTACAGCACTTCTAACAAGGTTTTTTTTCAGGTAAATAATGCTACTTTAGTAATATTAATGGACAAAGCCTTTACTGATCGATAAAGTCCAAAAAGTTATTACAGCAACAACGATGCAAGCAGATGCTCAGAGGGAACAGTGGGACAGACTCCTCCAGCTGGCACCGAATCACTTAAAACTCAACATTACCCTTGGATAAAGCACCACAGGTTACCCAGGTTGTGGCAGGAAATGCCAGAGGAGACCCTTCCCCTGCAGACCCTGCGTGTCCATCACGGGCCATCAGCACCCAGCAGCAACGGCCCCGGATCAGCCCAACAGTGCCCAGGCAGTCCCAGTGGGGGAGGGGGGGTTTTTGGCTAGGTTGTTGTTTTGTTTTTTTTTTTGCTAATAATACATCTGAGGTTCAGATAAGTAACTAAGAGGAAGGAGAGCTCCTTCTAGTCCATCCTGCTGCTGACAATTAAGAAACCTCAAAGTAATTTTTGAAAATGTCAGCGTCTCATTTAGCAAAGGGATAAATAATGAATGAAGCATAATCACTGTCCTGCGCTGGTGGTACAGCTTCGCGGTGTCATTAGTAAACTAACGGTATAATATCTTCGTGTCACAGTTTAATTATATCTTGTAATTAGTTTCAGCAATGGATTGCACAGAGTCAGGCCCCCTGAGCTAAACAAAAGGTAATAGAACTTTCAGAGTCCTCGCATAAATCAATTATGAAAGTGTCCTGTGTTATTTGAGGCTTGTTTGCTGTAATTTTATGCACAAAGAAGACATGATCCCTGCTGCCTACGGAGGGCGATTCACCTCACCAACTGCCTGCCTAAATGAGTGTGAGTGCTGAGGGCAGGGGCTGCTGCCAGAGCCAAGGGCGAGGTGTGTGTGCAAACCAGCCCGGCCCGGCTGTCAGCACCACAAACACAGGAGCCCCGTGTGCACGCATGGGAGAAGAGGAAGAAATTCTTCACTGTGAGAATGGTGAGGCCTTGCACAGGCTGCCCAAAGGCTGCCCCATCCCTGGAAATGTCCAAGGCCAGGTTGGACTGGGCTTGGAGCAACCTAGGGTAGTGGAAGGTGTCCCTGCCCATGGCAGTGGGTGGAATGGGATGAGGTTTAAGATGCCTTCCAACCCCAAGCACTCTGGGATTTGGTGACATGCAGACACAGTAAGTTGGCACCATGATCCTCCTGTTGTTGGTGCTGATGTGTTCCAGGCCAGCACTAGTGATAAGGGTGGCAGTCCTGCGTCCAAAGCTGCACATTGTTGCAGCATCCCAAGCACCCTCCAAACAGCACCTCCACCTGCCTCTCCCTCTTTTTCATCCACAGCAAACCTACCCTGTGTGTTCAGATCTGAGCCCTAGTTTGCATCAGCACATCAAGACAGATTAGATATTAAAAAAATATTTTTCCCTGAAAGAGTGGTCAGGCACTGGAATAAGTTGCCCAGGCAGGGGCTGGAGTCACCCTCTTTGGACGCATTCAAGAGATGCCTGGACGTGGCACTTGGGATGTGGTTTAGGGGTGGTTGTGTTGGGGTGATGGTTGGACTTGATGATCTTAAAGGTCCCTTCCAGCCTTGATGATTTGGTGAAGACCAGCCACCAGCAGCAGTTCCTGGACTAGTGACTGTCTTCAGTCATATCTGGGGTTGTTCTTTCTCCTGCTTCGTTCCTGATCTTACTCATCTGCTGCCACAGGAGAGAACCACACAGGAGGGCCGTGCTGGAAATGCATCCAGGCAGGCTGAGGGGTCCCTCGAGGTTACACAGCTGTACTTGCAGTGGATCAGAATCTGCTGCCATCCCACAGGCTGCTGCTTGAGCTCTGGAAATTCTACAGGAGACGCCCTTTTCCTAAGAGCTCTTTATGCCACACCAGGACTGTGGATAGAACAGCCCACAACTGGGAAGTGGCTGGAAATGATCCCCACCATCCCAGCCTCTATGTTTTTATGTAGTTTCAAGGAAAAAAAATTGTTGAATTACTGGAATTTAATGTATAAAATAATGTTTCACAGTTCAGGCTTAATAGCTGTATTTTATTTGCATATTTTTTCCTCAGTCTTCTTAAGAGTCCTACATATTCCGTCACCATTCCTGTGCGTAGGGATGCACACGCAAGGTTCGCGCTGCTCTCATGTCTGAGTGCCTGAATCATTTATCTTTTCATGTTGCTCCTCTGCCCCCACTGCTTGGCGTTGGAAGCTGCCTATGTGACGTGGGATGGAGAAGGTGGAAAAAAAAACCTAAATAAAATGAAACGTCTCAGTGTGTCTAATTTTGGCCCACTGAAATCTCCAAAAGCAAAAAAGGCTCACAGCAGCAGCAAAGGGCTGTCCGGGGATCACCCAATCCACGGCCGAGCGTCTGGGACCCCACTGAGGGCAGCAGAGGGGAGTGTGGAGAGGAGTCTGAAAGGTGCCAAGACGTGTAATTGTCTCAGTCCTGATCAAGCTGCAGAACACACCGGGGTCCTGCTTCAAAGCCCTCCTCAAGTCTGCCTTGAAAGCGAATCCCATGGCACGCTGGCCTTGCTGTTTATACAACAACTTCCAGGTTTAAATGAAAAGCTGCTTCCCAAAGCAGCCTGAATCCTCCCATTGTGAGCCCTTCAGCAAATTTAACAATAGGAAAAGCACCGAGTAGGAAAAAAAAAAAGAGGGGGGGAGGAAAAAAAAAGTCCAGTCCTCGGAGCGGTGCTGCAATCCAGCCGGTTGCCATGGTGACATGATGACTTGTTCACATGGCAACATACCTTCGGTCCACTATTAAAATGATGAGAGTAAACTGGGTTGCACTAAGTACAGGATCCTGCGTGCTGGAGCAGCCGCTCGGCGCGAGCTGCAACAGACACCGGCGCAGGAGGAGGGACCCAGAGAACAAAGGTGGAGAGGGCAGTTTTGGGGGGCAGGGGAAACCAAGGGGGAGAAACTGAGTTCTAGATGTGCATCAGAGATGAATAACAGCTACAGAGATGGTAAACTAAATTTTGCTTGGATATAAAATCTGCCTTTAGAAGCCAAAGGATGTTTTCCATACATGAGTGGCATCATCCAGAGGGCAATGAACTTCTTGAGGAAGTGACCTCGAGGAGCCGTGGCAAAAAAAATGAATTGGGAAAGGAGGGGAATCACTGGAGACCCCATCAACACAAAACCAATTGTGTTGGTTTACCACAATTGTGGTAAAGATAAAACTTAAGAAATAGCTGCTGCAGCAGTGAACTGCAATCACATAGTTTGTAATTTACATTAAAATCCCGAACAACTGGCAAGTGGGAAATTGTGCAACATCTATTTAGTCACAATGAATACCCAAGATTACCAAAAAGATATCCCTGTTGCTATGTTATTGGTGTGTTTTCTGCAATTCTTTTAATTTTAACAGATTTAAACACCTCTTCCTGATGGCACAGAAAATTGTGATACCGCTAGGGAGCTCATCATCCACTTGTCCCTCATTTAGATGAAGGACAGGACGAATCTCTTTGGTTTATGAAGCATGTACATCATACAACAGACACAAGAAAGTCTCTTAAAATATAAAACATGGGGAAAAAATACCCTAAATACAGATTCTATTTTAATTTAATTTGCAGAATGAGGATGCAGTGAGGCTCACCACGGGTGAGGAGGTGGCTTTGGAGGCCATGCTGTGAGTCCCCAGCATGGAGGGCATGGAGGCCCCAGATTTTAGCAGATGTGAGAGCAGAGGAGGATTCATTTCATTTCTATCACTGATGAAACAACAGCTTTGTCCCACTCCCCAAAACACAGTGAACAGTAATGACCTCATAAGGATGGTACACTGAATGTGGAAGGAAAGAAAAGCAACCTTCTGGTGTCCATCAAGCCATCACAACAGGCACACTCACCTTCCCTCCTGAGGACCAAAACAGCTACAAAGTGCCTGAAATCATTAAGCAGATGAAAATCCCAGAAGTGGACCTGGGCTAAACCTCACTATTTCCCAACCAAAAGGTATCAAAGACCAATTCCTTGCCACGAATTTGCTCTTTCCTTTTTCTCTGCACACACCTATACCTGTGAAGTTTGTCTGTGCTTGGGAGGCACAGAGCATCCTACACCCATCCCACCCACATGTTCCCTATCCATCCATGGGCAGCCAGGCAGGAGAGAGGTTGGCAGTATCTGGCAAAGCCAAATTGGCACAAAAAGCCTTTGGAGTGCATCTGTACATCTGCACAGCCACAGCTCCACGCTCGGTTTGTAGGAGCTTTTCAAGCAACAAAGGGATGCTGTTGATTTAAGGTAAATATCATATTTTGCATGAATCAGTATGATGGTGCTGGCAGGAACATGATCTTAAAGGGGCTGGTCTGGAAGTGGTCTGGGAGTCTGACTTCATATATTGGAGATGAGGTCCCATTTTTATTGATAACACTTTAGTCGATAAACTCAACAATTCAAATAAACTTGGGATCTTTCAGTGTGACTCAAAGCTTTAACCAGACCTGCAATTTGATGTCCAGTACATGAAGTTGTAGCACAGAAACTAAGACTGTAACTGACCAAAAAAATCTAAAAGCAACGAACAGGCTTCACAGTTCCATTTTTTAAAGACTGATACCGAGCTGGAGGAAATATACCCTCAATATTTATTTCAACTGATCTAATTCACAGACTTTCGAAGTGGGCACAGAAAGTCTTTTGCAGTGCTTTTCTCTCTCATCTCTTACTGCTCCACCCCGGCATATTCAGAAATATTTGGCTATTTTCCACATCCCACTGGCACCACATACAGCTGCCCAGTCCCTCCTTAAAACAGCTGCTTCTACAAATTGCAATAATCTTACTTTTAAAATATAATAACAATTCCTATAAAGAGCAGAGAAATGGAACCAAGTTCACCTATTCCTAAACTTTTGAGGATAAACCCAATTTTAGAAATAAGATTTATCTGAGGAATAAATAAGAAAGAAATTTCAGCCACTTGCAGGAACTTCATTAAGGAAACAGGAACCCACAGGTTCACCAGGGAGCCAACAGGTGTTTAAACAATTCCTACTACCTATGCTCTCATGTCGACTTTATTTTCAAGTTTCACTCAATGATGGAGTTGTTCCTCAGCTCCTTGTGTGCTTAGCCATTTAATTAAAGCAATCCATATTGAATTCATGTCCAGATGCCTTGACCAGCAGAGCCAGATCCTCATTGGCATGCCAGCTGCTCAAAGAAGAGCACAGCCCCTCGCATACTAATCAGAGGGGAAGGCAGTGATTCATCAGCCCGCGATACTGCTTCAGCATCTACAAGCACTTATGACATGTAATTGCTGGTGCATAAGCAAGCCAGGCCACATTAAAAAGCCCACAGATAGTCAGAGATAAAAATTAATGACTTTTGCTTTGTGTAATCCTGCCTGTGTTGGGGGGAGGGGAGGGAGACTGGGATTAATGGACAAATGTAAGGAAGCACAAAGGAACAAAGAGTTTCTTGGCCTTGTTTACATATTGAACAATAATAATAAAAGAAAAGTGACAAGTTATGGGAAAGGCAAGTGTGAATTTTCGGCACGAGTGAGTTGGAAGACTGCTTGCAGTTCATTATGGATGCAGAATTTCCATACTCATTATTCTGAAACAAACCCCCTTGGAAGGCCCTTCTGGGACCAATGGCAGCAGTTTTTATTATTCATCTTTTGCTGGTATTGAGGATGTCATTAGAAGAGCTGCACGGCACGCGGGCAGAGGGGGGATCACTGTCTGGGGAGGAATAGCTTATCCTTCCCGAGGCTGGAGCAGCAACAGAGCCGGGGTCACCGAGGGCCACGGCTGTAAAATCAGGGAAGGACAGGGAGGTAAATCAAGGACAGCAGACAAAGACATGATGTAATGCACCCACAACAGAAGCTTCTGCAGATCAAGTGCTCATCAAAATATTCATGCATCAACACTGTTGTTTGAATCTCCCTCTCCCTGCCCCAAGTCTCCTTTCTTCCCCAATGACGGATACAACCTCCTTGGAACACTTTTGAAAGAAAATGTCATTTTTCTGTTTCATTTTTTCTTTAACATTTGCTTTCTGAAGCCTTGATGAGATGTAATCTGAAGTTACTTGAGCTGGCTTCCCACTTGGAGGGAACAAAGATCATGTGTGTGATCTCACACATAATCAGACTTAGTCTCACCCAAAGCCCACCTCCAACCCACCAGGCAACACATCCTACCTCAGCAGCTTCCAGGGCTCTACTGAGCTCAGTAGAAACCTGCCCAGGTACAGTAGCAGAGATTTGGGAGCAGAGTTTCCTGGTGTGAAAACTTACACTTACGCATGCAGCTGCACGTTCTCCAGGCCAGTACCTCCAGTTCCCTCCTAAATGCTGGCTCCAGTCTGGACTCTGATTTCAGTCCACTTCAGCCACAACCCTCATTCAAGAAAGGCAATTTACTACCTGTTGAATGGAAGTTTCTTCTCTGTAGCTGGGAAGAGTTATTTTAGGAACTATGAAGTTATCCCAATTGCACATATCTCAGCACTATGGAAAACTGCCACTGCCATGACAATAGGGCCAGAAAAAGGATGAGAAAAAGTATTCCCTAGTCAAGCACGTTGATCATTTCAATATACAAATAAACCTTTCCCACAGAGGTCAGCTACGACCACTGCTCGACATGGAGGTGACAACACAGACCCGTCACGGGGTCTGGCATCTAACCTGGACACGGTGGGATGGACGTTACGCAGGGACCGTGCTTTATACAGCAGAAATTAATTCACCTTCCATTCGACCCCATCTCCCAGCTGGTAACATTTGTAAAGCCAGTCTGGAGGACTGCGGTGCCTTCCCCATCTTGCACAGCCCTGAGGAGCAGAGGGCAGAGCGCCGGGGCTCAGGGAAACAGAAAATCATTGCTGTGGGCAGGCGGCTGAGCAGCCACTCAGAGCCATCACTTGTGTTTAAGGTCTGCTGCATCCAACCTTCCCCTCTGCACGCCTCACACTTTTTGTATCAGGTTTACCACCTAATTTCATCTGTTTTGCAGAAATATTTACCAGGTGCAGGTGAGGAAGCAGAAGCTGCAGCTGCATCTGCATCACCGTATGATTTATTTACAACTGGGGCTTTGTGGTGCAGTCAGATAAAAGAGGATTAAATTACGCTCTGTAGATTAAGAGTCTGAACACTATAAAACTCCTAAGCCTTTGTATGCTAAGCAAGAACTTTGACTCCCACGGGAGCTGCAACAGAGATTCTGCATACACAGAGAGGACTTGGAAATTTTTTTTTGCTATGTCAGTATATCTTTCCCAAACAGAGATATTATCAACCTGATTTGGAAACCTTTGATCAGCACCAAAAAAGTTCAACTGAATTATGATGTCCAGTGCATTTTCATTTCAGCTCCTCTACTCACTCGTTCAAACAGGTTTTCCCATTGTAACGGTGTTCTCCCCAGTTATACAGTGTCCATATACCCATCCCACTGGTCCCTTCCCACTGGAAGAGCATCGTTAAGAATCTTTGCTTACTGCCAAAATGTACTAACACACCACTCACCCCATCCCCTTTCCTGCCTCTCTCCTCCTTCCCTTCTTTTCTCAGACGTAATTTACAAAATGCACACAAAACATTCTTCCTTCAAACTAGTTATTTCTTCCTCAATCTTATTTTCCATTTTTCTCTCCATACTTTTGGAGAAAAACAAGAAAACATTTTTGCTTCATGTCCTCATACAGTATCTTCTGCCCTACATGACAGAATAAGCTGATAACCTGCTCTAGGAGGAGATGTATGAGTTTAATCACTGTAAGAGTGCACTAACAGCTGTTCCTGAAGTTAAAAACACAAAGTGGAAGTTACCCATGTAAAACTGCGCAAGGATGCTGGGATTCTCTGAATACATTATGGGTTGAGTATTTTAAGGTAAGTCTTGTGTTATCACCCATTATTTTCTTAGAGTGGGGAGGCCCTGGCACAGGGTGCCCAGAGAAGCTGTGACACATCCTTGGCAGTGTCCAAGGCCAGGTTGGAGCAAACTGGGACAGTGGAAGGTATCCCTGCCCATGGCAGGGGTGGGGCTGGGTGAGCTTTAAGGTCCCTTCCAACCCAGAGCAGTCTGGGATTGTGTGAAGAGACTGTTGCTGGAGAAGGGCTGGAAGAACTGACTCCCTGCTCCAAGCCACCCCAGCTGAGCAAGGGAGCTGCAGGGCACTATCAGACAGTAAGGGCCTGGAATAGCCAAGGAGGGGATGTTAACGGTAATCACAGGTAACTGTCTCAGACAGACAGGAAGAGAGGGGTAAAAAACCTGAAGTAGCTATCTTTAAAGAGAACAAGCAGATCTGAGTAATCCAATTTAGGGGAGATAAGAGTCTGCTGGTAGCACTGTCCTTTAGCTGGACAAACGCCTTCGTTCAAGTGTCAACCCCAATCCTGGGGAGGTCACACGCGGGGCCCGCAGCCTAATGGACTCCTCAATTGCCTGAGTGGATTTTCCAACAAACACGCTGGCCCAACAGAATTGATTTTCAGCAGTGCACGGGTCCCTAACACAATTACCCTGCAGCGAGGCAGCCCAGGCCGCCGGGCAGCGCGAGGAGGTGCCGCGCTCGGCCGCACCGGCACAGCTCCACTCCTAATTGTTTAAACAGCTCTGGAATTCCTTTTGCTCTTTCTCAACAGAGAATAATTATACCCCTGCTTAAAGAGGTCTGGAGGGACCTCAGAAGAAACTTTCCCTTCCAGCTTTGTGTGTTAATGAAAAAAATCAAGTCTTAGCTCTCTAATAGGCGAATTCAATTTATGACAAGCAAATACAATCATCTCGACACCAGCGCTGCAACAACGCCCGCCCGGCTGCCGCTGCGCACGGGCTCCTGCGGATCTCCTGACACAGAAGAGCCAAATTTCTCCATGATACAGTAACATCAGATTTGTGCACCAACTGGATGGAGCAAGATCAGATTTACAGTGATTCCTCTAATTTGGTTTTTTTCCTCAGGGAAGGTTTGGACGCACTGTGAGAGCCAGGAGGTGACCCTGGAAGGTCTGGGGTTCTGAGAGCTGTACAAAAAAAGCCCCAAACTCCAGAAGTTATGTGCATGGGACTTCCTAGTGCTGCTATCTCGTGCCCTGGCAATGCAGGGGTCCATACACCACTGGATGGGCACTGCGAACCACCACGCTGGGTCCAGCTGAAAGGCAGGGTCCTGTCTCCAGCCACAGCCAGAGAACTTGGGCACATGGGCAGCTGCTCAGGGACTCCCCAGCTGGTATTTCATCCAGCTCCTGTGTTCAGTACCCACCAATGAACCTCTTCTCCACAAATTTCGTCTATCTTGAACTCATTTATTTTTCTGTCCTGCACAATATTCTGTGTAACAAAACCCATGAGTTAATTCTGTGCTCAAAGAAACGGTACTGGCTTGTCTTTGGTTTAAACTTTGTTTGGGGAATACCCCACTTGCTGCTTCTAATTGTTCCCCAACCATTCTTCCTGTGCCACTCACAGTTTACAAGCTGCTGCTGCATCTCTCCATCCCATTTACTATCATGGATTATGAATTCCAATCTTTTTAGTTCCTCTGCTTGTAGAAGATGCCCCATATCCATGAACAGTCTGACTGCCTTAAACTCAGCTGCCCATTTGGACAATCAGATGAGGCCCAGCATCCTGATCATCCTTCTGAGGCTGCAGCACTTATCAATACAGAGCACCCCCCATACCTTCACTCTGCCAAAGAATGTTCTATCCCTCAGCTTTTCAAAAAGCCATGATTTCATGCACGGTGCTAAAAATTTCTTGGCAAACTATAACTGCAGCCATACGAAGCTGTCTGACTGATTTTGTATTGAGGGAAGTAGTGCAGTTGCAACCAGCCTAAAGCTGTGCCTAGAGCAGCCAGCACTGTTCCTTGACAGAACATCTACCTGGATGATGGATTCACTGCGACCCAGTCCTGTGCTGGCTCCATCCATGTTTCCTCCAGCCAGTCGGACGCTGCTCCAGCCACACTGTGCTCTCCCTGCTGCTGTTGCACAAAGCCATCTGTCAGGTTCTCAGTCTGATTTCCCTTTTCCTGTCTTCCACCAAAGTAGGAGCAAACGGGGCCAGATTCCAGCTGTATTTTTCATCCTCCAATTAGCAGGCTCTAATTCATCACTCTGAGTATCTCCTGGCATCAGTGCTGAGATTCCCTCCTCACGCCTGGTAAATCGGTCTTCATTTAAAACCCTCTCTCTTAGCCCTAAATGGAAATCAATTCTGCAAGTTTAGCAAATAGTTAATTACTCCACAAAGAGGATTGATTGGCCTTTGATCACCAGAAAGCTCTGTAGTGCTATTAGTCTCTTTCATCTGTGATTAAACCACAGAGAAAAAGAAACAAAAACTAAATTAGGCTTCTCCTGTTATCCTACAAATATTTAATGATGGGATAATCTCCTAAAGGTGTGATCAGGGGATATACATTCTGCCAGGAAATGTCTCCAGCTCAACCTTGAACCCAAATTCTCTTCTGCAAAGAGCCTGGCAATGAACTTTACAGAGGCGTGGAGCTGAGCTCAAAGGGATGCTTTGTACTATACCCTCTTCTTGGCCTTTTCTTCTTTCCTCTTCTTATGTACGTTTTAATGCAGATAAAGATTTTCCCAACAGAGCCCTGACATGAATAATAATAATAACAACAATAATAAAGGCTTCCTTTAAATTCAGTTTTGGCTCTGCTGACTTTCTCAGCAGGACAAGCCTGTGTCCCGTTGATTTGCAGCATTGTACAGAGCTGTTTCCCCAAATGATGGGATCCTCCCACTTCAGACAAATTTCAAGTATCGCAGTCCCCCACTGCTAACCTACTCTAGAATTCAGTCCCAGGAAAGCACAAAGCCACCGAGCTGCACCGCGACAGAAGCTGTGATGGGAAGGTCATAGGATGGAGAATAAGGATCGAGCTGCATTTCTCACGTTCCAGGCAAATTGAAGGTCTGGGAATCTTCCTCTCATGGCACTAATGCAAAGCTCATTAGGGGTGGCTGGCACGGGCTGTGCCCCTCACAGCCATGGACACACCAGACGCATCCCAAGCCTCTCCAGGGCCTCCAGCACAGCCTGTGCTGTATCAACATGTACTTGGGAATTGCTTCTTCCCCATCACCGCCAGAATTTTAGGAGAACCATGAAAACACCCCTGCTCTGCTCCAGCAAATTTTTCTCAGCTGCAAATGGTGCTACTCCCAGCACACATTCCCAGATGTGGCAATGAGGGTTGAACCAGGCACTGAGAGTGCTCCAAATTTCTGCAGCCTTGGTTTCTCTGGCTGGAGAAGGTAACTCCTGTGGCTTTTGGCCACTGGTCATCTGGGGAAGCCAATCCCAAAAGTCAGTGATGCTTCCACAGCCAATGGTGCCAACAGCAAATCTGAAATGATCATTTCTGCCATCGGCATGGAAGGCAAAGACCCTGTTCTGCAAGCCAACCGGAGAGCACAGCACACAGCCATGTATCCAGGAGAAGGTCAGGGTTCAGGAGGTGTGTCTTGCCAGGTGGCCTGATTAAGACACAAGATGGGGAGGGAAGGGATGGAGCTGGTAAGGCGGAACTCCAAGAAGTTTCACAACTTGCTATGAAAGCTCAGAAAGTTATCATAACTTCTTTTAGCACTAAAATGTCATAATATTCTTCATGCAAGAGACAAGAGGAGCCTCCTGACATGTTTTCAACTCTCGAATGGCAAAGAGTCCTTGAGGGGCCGTGCCACGCATCAGGCAACAGCAGGCGTTAATTAGCCCAGATTTCCTACTGAACTGTTGTGCGCGGGTGCGCGAGTGTTTTCCTTTCCCTGGGTGTCTCATTTGCAGAATGTTCAATCATCCCCCTCTCCCGACTCCGCAGCCGCGTGTGCTCCTGTGCGGCTGCCGAGTGCTGACACCTGCCACACAGTGCCACCGCAAATTGGACGTGTCAGCCCCAGCGTGCTGGTGCCAAGGTGTGAATTAGATGGAGGCTCTCACCGCTGCCCTCCCGACCCCTCCACTCCATTACCAGGACATCCCAAGCCTCAGGGTATCAAAAACCAAAACACAGGGAAAAGAACCCTACACACCCATTGCAACCATCGGTGACACTTTCCTCTCCAAACGAGGGGAAGATTTAAATAACCAGAATTTGTAAACACACTGATTTCATTTGCAGAATTGCTAGAAATGGGCTTTGCTGTTTTGTTTGTGCCATACCAGGAGGCTCTAGAGGCCAGAAGGAAAAGGGAAAGTGAATAGTTAGTGGAGCTTTCAGATGAAAAGGCTCCCAAATCATTCTGCACAAAGGAAAACAAGCGTTTCTGTCGTGCCCGTGGATGTGGTCACCAGCAAACTGCGCCAACAACGCCCAAACAATGCTCGTGGCTGAGATCACCCCAATTCCCGGCCCTTACCTTGCGTGGAGGTTGCGGGGGTTGTTCTGTTTTTTAAAACAATGGCTCCCAGAACAAAAGGCTGATTTGTGCAGCAGGCAGAGCTGGGGACCACCTAGAGCACGGGGCTGCAGCCCCATATGGTGCCACACAATAACAAATAAGAACAACAATAAGGAAAGCTGCACCCACTTTGCTCGGTACGGTGTTCTCAAAGTTACACAGTACGAAGCAATTATCCCAAAGTGGCAATTTTATTTGAAAATAACATTTAAATTAAAATGGGCATTTCAGGGCCTCCTGCTGAAGAGTGACATGGGCTGTTCAGGGGCCCACTGTCACTTTGTCAGCTGTCACATGCTGCCTCCTGCTAAATGGGCGCAGTTTGCCTTTACCCTTTATCCAGACTCTTAAAAATGCCGCACGCATTTTATGAAGACCAACTAAGTGGGACTGCATCTCTGACAGCTGTTCCAGCTTGGACTCAGCAAAAACGCTCTGCATACATCTATCTTTTCTGCTAACAATTTGGACAGATAACAAAGCTCAGGGAGAGGGGTGTGCCAGGAGAGAGCGCTGGAACAAAGAGCTGCCACACCCCGGTCACCTGTGAGCGCCCAGCCCAGGGTAACACCAGTCAAGGGGATGTTTCATGAGAACTCAGTTTTGGACCAATAACTTTTAAGTCTCCTACCTCCTTGCAGAAGGCAGCTGTACATCCCGCAAACCCCACCACAGCCAAGTGTCCCTGTAGAGCTGGGCAAAGAGGCAATGCTGTCTTGGGCTGGGTCACCAAGGACTAAGGACAGCAGTGCAAAGCTGACAGCACAGGAGGGACTCAGGATTCTCTGGATTCCTTTACACTTGGCAAATTCTGAACTCCTCCTTACAATTTGATAATTTTCCTTATTCTCTCTCCTCCTCCTTTTACCAACACATTTGACTATTAAAACTTGCCATGTCACAAACACTGTCCTTCAACCAGTACCTTGCCAGGCTGAACCTTTATGCTGTGAGTTACCATCTGCACACTCTCACCACAGCCTTCTCTTGAGGCCGGTGTTCCCCAAACATAAAGCACATTTCAAGCCTCCGGTATGCTCCAGTGCTGCTATGGACACAGCCACACATTCTTCAGTACATGCAGACACATCCAACAGCAGCCCTAGACTGTCTCCTGTGTTCCTCTTGCTGCCCATACACCTGGATCAGAATCCTAGAGCCATTGCAGTTGGAAAAGCTCTCCCAGAGCAGAGTCCAACCTGTGACCGATCCACACCTTGTCACCAGACCAGAGCACGCTTGGATATTATTTCTGCAATCCTGACTAGGAGGAGGCAATCCCTAAAACTAACCTAGCTCTTCTGAAACCCTCTCCTCTCCAGGACCATACCCTGTGAGATGAGGAAAACCGTTCTGATAAAACTGGCAATTCCCATTGTCAGGGCAGAAGCAAGGCATCCACTCAAAACAAGGTCAATGTCTGAACTGATTCTCTAAAATCACTAGATACTCATACTGAGGATTTTGTAGCTCTGAAGAGTTAAATTGCTAAATATATGAATATAGAAATATTTTTGAAACAAAACCTTCCTCATAAAAAGCTCCTATACAATGGAGCTTAAGCAACTGGTGGTCATCATGGTTCCTTTTATCTTTAGGCTCAAGACGAAAGTTTCCTACCAGGAAGGCCAATGTCTTGGGACAGTGTTTCCTCAGTAAGGAGGCCAGTCTTGGGTCAAAGTTCCATGAGACTCTCTGTGCCTCAATTTCCTTCCACAACAAGAAGATGTTTTCATGCTGGATTATGTTACGAAGATTTTCCGAGCTGAGATTTTCACATCTATGGTAATGAGGACCCCTTAAAGTAGATGGAACATGTGCAGGAGATTTACCGAAGGGAAGCAAATTCTAATTTCTTCCTGCTTTTATTGCTGATTAAAGTGAAGAAATGTCTGTACTTTACTCCATTCTGTGTTATGAGATCTCACATAATCACTGACAATAGTTTAAGGTATTATCTGATCTATGGAAGTGCATGTATTTAAAAAGAGGTAAAAGTCTTAAACTCAACATATTAAACATGAAAGGGGTGTCTGGTTTACTTGTTCAAAGTAAGGGATTTGCTCCCAGGAGTGACACATCTATTACTAATTAAACAATTAATTTATTATGCAGCACTTGCAGAAAACAACATATTTGAAGTCTGAAAACATCTGCTAAAGAATGAACAATAATTTGGATACAAATAATTATCTTCACGATTTTTCTTTACACCGGAAGATGCTAAACACAATTCAAATGTTGTTTTCCCCGAGCTAAATAGCAGTCACGGTGTCACCAGCAATGCCGAGGCAATGTGGAGCAGGAATAGGGAGTCATTTTCCTAAACGTGCCCATTTCAGAGCATGTGCAGAGAGACAGACAGTTCCCTACAGTTTCAGATTGCCGCTCTGCAGGGTCTCCTGAACGTGAGGGATTCTCTGTCAGAAAGTCCCCCGAGAAGCTGCCCCTTGGCTCCGGGAACCCTGGCACCGGGCGGAAGATGAGCTTCTCCACCCCCCTCCCAGTGACCACACATCAACAGCAGTCACTTCTTCTGTCCTCCGTGTTCTAAAACTCCTTGCAAGAAAACCCACTGCACATCCCACAGAGCTCTGCACATATACACACATATGTGTTATGGAACAGGAGGAGGTGGGTGTTCTCAGCCACAAATACAGATGCAGTTGCCTCTCAGTGAGGATTCAAAGGTCTATCCCTTTATCTAAAGGCATAATTAAAAGTCTTGTCCATCACGTCAAGAACCCCACTCAGTTGGAGAGTGTCCTAATCTGCCCTGCAGAGTCTTTTCACTCCCAGATTTCTCAAATACCTTGACACTGAAGTCCCCATCTCACCCATCAGCTTTCACTTCAGCTTTCCTCTGCCATCATTCTCAGATTTTTGACTTTCTTTCTCCCTAATACCCCTAAACATCTTTTGCTAAACATCTTTATTGCTTAAATACTTGCCTAGATACCCATTACTTGTCACACACAGAATGGAAACATCCTTTCTCCAGTCTTAACAGCATCTTATTCCTGCAAAAGCCAGGGCAAAAAAATCTTCCAACTTTATCACCGTGACATTGCAACCATCTACAGGTGCTTCCTTTTTAGTGCATTTATATTATCTCCCTCCTTTACAGTCCCTTATGATCCATTCTTTGCCACTTCTCCTTCGGCATCCAGCAGCTAATTCCATCCTTGTTCTTTTCTTTCCATCAGCCTCCATCATCATTCTTTTCTGTCTTCATGTCCTCCTCTTTTAACTGGGCCTTCTCTAAGATCCATAAAACAAACCCACTGTTTTTGAGTTGTTTATTAAAACTCTCCTTTTCTGTGTTGGCTGCAGTTATGCCAACTGTGTCTGGAGCCCACAGCTGATCACACCATCCCATATCCCCACAGTTTTTGTGTCACCTCTTGATTTCAGCAACACTTATCACTCAGCTCAGACCTTACAGGAAAACCCCTTAGGCAGAGATTGGTTTATCCCAACAAATTTATCGAAACTACTTTCCCTCTGAACTACAGCCTCTTTCTCCTACAGCACATCTGGACTGAGAAACAGCAAATCCACAAGGGGCGGGGAGGCCACCAACAGGACATGGGGACAGTAGGACACACAGCTGTGCCAGATGTCCAGAATGGCTGCAGAGCTGGCAGTGCTGGTGGCCAGGGGGCCCTGAGGAGGGTGTGGTGTGCGGGCACCTTCCTGGCCTCACACAGCTCCATCCACACTGCAGAGCTGCTTCAGTGCAGTTCTCACAGGAGGAGCCTCCACACTTCTGAATGTGATTAGAGAAAAGACTGGAAAATGGGATCCTCATGTTCATTATGAGAAAAGTAGTGCTTGAAATAAAGTCCCAAATATGTTTTGTAGTTGCCTTAGATATCACCATTATTAGTGGCCTTAAGAGGCGCGAGACATTTCTATAACTAAAAACGTAACAAAGGACCAGAGTACTTGGGGAGAACAGTGGAAAAATCAGGCTTTTAAAAAAAATATATTTTAAAGGTATACAGTTCTTCCGATTTAAATTTACCACCAAACCTCCCAGCTTCTCCCCCAGTGTACCAATTCAGGGCTACTTAGAAGGAAAAAAAGGAGAGAAAAAGGAAAATCATTAAACAACCCCCCAAAAAGAGGGCTCAATGAGGTCTCATTTCGTCGTAATGAGCTCCAATTTAACATGATCATTATTTCTGACATTAAAGGCCTGTGAATAGTGTCACATGCCCAGAAGCTATTTTTTTTTACCCTCTAATGCCAGAAATAACAAGCTGCAGTTAAGGGACAGTGAATCAGGGTCTGTAAAATTACATTAAAATAGGAATTTCACTACTGATAGAATGACTCTTATCTAGGCAGCCCGTTCTGAAGGAGGTTTGTGGAGCATGTGGTTACTGGAGATGGGCTGGTACCCGCCAGCCCTCGCACCATGCCCGTGTCTGCA
Organism: Orthonyx spaldingii; assembly: GCA_013397795.1. NCBI lineage: Eukaryota > Metazoa > Chordata > Aves > Passeriformes > Orthonychidae > Orthonyx > Orthonyx spaldingii. The sequence continues at coordinate 216,612 of VZTJ01006799.1, read as the reverse complement.
CTGGGGAGAATGAACCAGCACAAGGCAAAGACACAGACTGGGCTGGGTGGGGAGGGAACCTTAAAGCTCATCTCATTCCAGCCAGGGACCAGCTCCACCTGCCAAGAGTCCCTTCCAGCAGCACGAGCTCAGCCCTCCCCATGCAGGGAGCTGTGGGTGGATGGAGAAAGCCCTGCAGAGACACCCACGGGCAGCGAGGGGAGCGAGGGATCAACCAGCAGGGCAGCCCAAAAGAGCCCTTCCTCAAAGCAGCAGACACTGGCTTGGGAAACATGGTTTGCCTGAGTGCAGGAATAAATTCTTTCACACCGGGTACAGGGGGATGAGAGACGCCGGTGCCACAGGAGCACTTGGCGCGTGTGCCACAAGGTTGGGGGCTGGAAGCACATTTCCCTCAAATGTTTTGATACTTTGACAAAACCCTGCACAGCTTAGAGCCCTTTCTTCCAGCTTTTTATTTTAAGGAAGTTACTGATTCGCTGCAGGTTACCTCCCACTTTTGCCATCCAAAGCTCTCCACGGTGATTTCCCAGCCTCCCAAAGGTGCCAGGGGTTGGTCAGTGTGCAGAGAAGCTGGAATGGCAGAGGCAGCCAGTGTGAGGTAAAGGGAAGCTCAGCTACAGATACACTTTGGGAAGATGTGATCAATTTTACTTCCTTATACTAAAAATGCATGATACAAAACTTCCACACACAAAGTACAGATCCAACATCAGGGCATGGCTCCAGAAGTGCACAAAGACTCCAGATGGTCCCAGCTGTCATCTTACACTCCATGTGAAATATTCAGTGTTACAAGAAGACAGAGGTACATATGCACCTTCAGAAAACACACCTGCCTGCGTGCAGCACACACAAACCACCTCTGTCCAGTGGCATTAATCCCATTTTATGGTACATGAAAGCCTCACTGATGTAAACTGGGGATGAATAGTTAATTTTGGAGGTATTTTTGTCTGAAACACATGCAGGTAAGGTCACCTCCATCCAAAGGGAACAAAGAAATTCTCCAATTAATGAATGACCCCAGCTCTCTTTCCCGGGCTTGTGTAAGAGCCCACACACACAAGCACGTGCATGTGGATACTGACTGGCTTTGCACAAGTCAATACCAGGTCTGGATCTGGAGTATGAACTGTGTGGAACTGGGAACAGGCAACTCAGCACCTGCAAGGCAGAGACAGAGAGAGAAGGGGCAGAAAGAAATGCAGGTTAATGTGTACCTGTGAAACTTGGGTAAGGGCAAGGCTGAAGGAGTTTTCAAGGAAAAAGGCCCCAGTCTGTGTCTTCATCGATAATTGGTTTGTGTGGAGCGAGCAGGCGGAAAAGGCATTGGAAAAAAGTGATGGAGTGAAACAGCATGGGCTGCGCTTCCCTGCCTGACGAGGGGGAGAGAAATTGTGAGCAACTGAGGGAGGTCCCAGAGGGGTTCATTAAGTGACTGCCCCTTCACAGTCCCCTGCCAGAGCTGACCTGGAAGCATTAACATGAGGCCAGAGTTACAACACAGGGGCAAGGGAGGGCAGTGAGCGTGGGTTGCACACCAGAGCGGCCGGTCCTGGGCACAGCACACGTGTCTGTCCTGCAGGGACAGCACCCCGAGCTGGGTGCAGCGCTGGGGGTGGCAATCCTGTCCTTGCTGACAGAGGAGGAACTGCCTGGCACTGCCAGCAGAGTCCCGTGGCAGAGCAGGGCTGACAGAAAATGACCTGCTCTAAGATGTGACAAATATTTACCAGGGAATGGGGCAGCTGCTGGGACCAAGATGAGCAGGTAGAGGAGGAATAGGGAAAACTAAAACAAAGCTTAGGGAATTATCCCATTTGTCATTTAAAATCTGAGGATTTAAAAAACATGGAGTACGGAGTTTAGAAATAGAGCTGGAAGGTGTCATATCACCCATCTAACAGAGCTATCCCGAAGAAACACGTTCCAGTCTGCGTGAAGGGTCTGAGCTGGCAGAGATCAGCCAGTGCACTGGCCAGTGAGAGAAGTGAGAGTGGGAAGAGCATCAGGGGGATCCAACACATCTGCCTCAAACCCAACTCACATTACAATTGAGAACAAAGACGTCCCCAGAGCACTCAGTTTAACCTGCACTAACAGAATAATTCTGACTTATGACCAAGTCACCTCTCCAAAATCGTGGTTTTGGAGAACACCAAACCTTACAAACCACCCTTACAAACGTGACCACCTCAGCCCTTCCAAAACATGAGTCTTCTCTCCTCCTTCCTGTGCCTCCACTGGAATATAACCACAGGATTTAAAGCCCTACCCATCAATCAAAAAGTGTTTTAAAAGGCTTAACAGAAACTTAAAGGACAAAAGTGAAAATAAGACAAAACAACTGACCTAATAGGGAAGGGAGACAATGACTTTCTTGTTACAAACTAGAACAGAGTCAACCATATTAAAAAGTTAACTGAAATAAAGCACAAACATGGCTTGAAGGAAATGTGTCTGTCCTTCTCCAAGAGTACTTATCATCTGTTTGCTTGCAACATCACAGTCATGTGGGGAGATTTTGACGGCAGCAGGATCTTCCACACATACTTAGGCTTTTTTGAGGGATGAAAAACCCTAAAAAACAAAGAAAATCTTCCCATGCATTAGATTTGTACACAAGGCCATAGATTAAAGGTCCCAGGCTGCCCAACCTGGAACTAGGACAGGTGACAATGACCCCAGTGCACAGGTGTGGCTGCAAACGCCTGGGGACTCCAGGAGCAAAACACGCCCATGGGGCAGAACCATCTCCTGCTCTCAGGCAGGAGTCCTCTAATTTATGCACTTGCCAGGTCTATTATTATTTTACTGCATTAATTTGCTCTTCCATTGCAGAAATCAAACCCCAGCAAACTCTGCTTCAGGAAAAGGCTCTGAACAAACAGCTTTTCCTGTTCCTGTGACCTGTCTCTGTCTCTGAGCTCCGCGAGCACTGTCACCAGCTGCTCCCCACCAGCTGACAATGTGCAGGAAGACACAGATCAGGAGAAGTAGGACTTGGTAATCATATATTAGTATTTTTTAAAATAAAAACTGACTCCAAGTTTTTTAGTCAATTAAACGCATCCGGCACATCATGTATGTGATGTAATGACAGCTTGAGACTCGAAATGCTTTTGATGCATTATTAACCATAAAAAAGGCATTAAATACCGAGCTCGAATGCCATAGGGATGCATATTTCAATAGAAATTATTTTTCAATATATGCTTAAAGTTTATTTTGGTAAACAGATGACTGGGGGCTGTCAGGACTAGAGACAGATTTATGTTTAGTTGGAGTCTTTTGGAAATGAAGGGAAATAGCTGGACTTGTTGAGCACATGGAAAGGATATAATTCTTTCTGCCAGCTCAGAGAAGGGTAAGCAGTAACTTGGAAGCTGCCCCAGTTGGGAATATTAATTTTAGAGTGACAGCTGGGAATTTTGCCAGGTAAATACAATATTGGGGGGAAAAAAAGAAAAGGAGAAACATGACATTTTACAACCTGATTGAGAGGTGTCACATTCATTTTCTGCACCTGCAAACAGAAGTCACGGTTCAAAGTACCAAAAAGGAAACTAATCCTGGTGCTCCAACATCAAATAATACCTGGCAGAAACTTGGGCTTTCATCCAGAATCATATTACCACCGTAAAGCCACTCTTGCCATGTATTTAAAAAAAAACCCAAAACCAAACCATGCCTTGCAACCCTCAGTCCCCCAGCAGAGACACACCCAGGTGAAGCCAGGCAGCACACTGCCCTCGGTTCGTGCAGACCCTGAACTCCGATGTGCAGATTCAGAGCAGTGGAAGAAAGCAGAATCCAGTGGAGGAGCCCAGGCAGCCCCTCCACTGTTGGGATCACTCTTCCCTCACTGCCGAGTGAGCTCTGCAGATTAAATGTCCAGGCTGAAGGGTTTGGCGCCTTCCATTTGAGAACAAATCTAAAATCTCAGCTTATCAGTGTTGCAAATTTCTTGTTGCTATTCACATTACTTCACCAGCCTCCCTATATAAATACATATATTATCATAACCAAGTTGGGTTTGGTATTGGGGTTCAGGCCTGCAAGTGTAACACCCAATGCCCATTGATTCTGCAGGGATATTATGGAAGTGAAGTCTGCAGGATCAACCCCCTCACATTTAGATCTTCAAACATTTGTACACCGTTATCAAGCCGCCTTGTACTTCTCTCTCTGCCAGACTACATAGTCAGCTCCTTTAATCTTTCCTCAGAGATCAATCCCTCAGCCCCTTAATCCTTTTTGTTGCTCTTCTCTAATCTCCTCGTGCTTTGTTGATACCTCTCAGCCTCGGTGCCCGGAACAGAGCGCAACGCTCCACGCACAGGGAGCCCAACGTCAACACAGAAGCTTCCAGAACATGTTCTTCCACTGGAAAGAGATATTCTCCGTAATGACACTGACTCAGTTGCTTTGTCACCATACTACAAATGAGGTATTTCCCACCACACCCCAAAAAGGTGCCTCTGCTTTCTGAACAGTGGAAGCAGTAGAATATGGGCAGCCCCTCCAAGACTGTGATTTTTTAATGCAAGATGTGACCATTTGATGTATTCAGGTGCAAAGGGTCCCTGAGATGTCCCGCAATGGAGCCGGAGCTGCCCGGCCCTGCAGGACACGTCCCCTGCGGAGCCGCCTGCTCTGCCGGACACCCACTCCCCACGTGCAAACCCCTGAGCACCACAAACCACTGTCAGACCCAGCAGAAAGGGAGCCCTGACTAAATCCCAGTAATTCCCTTAGGCCTGCAAAGCCTTTCCCCAGTGACCAGACACAGTGAAATAGCAGCTCTGGGCTGGGAGGTGGGAAGCTGCTGCGGGTTTTCCCTACCTGCTCACACCCACCCCCCTTGTCTGATCTGAAATGCAGCTCCACCATTTCACTGCCAAAGAATGCTGCAAAAAAACAGAAAGAAAAACACAGGTTAAGTTGTCTTTAATCTCTAATTCCTGTACAAGAACGGATTGCACGTGGTAAAGGATAAAGGCAGATCCGAAGTCAGCGGGTTACGCAGACTGCGCCAGACCTTCGCTTTCAGAGAGACACAGCCTGGGGAATTACACAAATGGCCTTCCATTGCCCTCTTCGGTTCTTTTTATGGCAAAATGCTTTGCTTTTATCAATTCCTCCCCCTTCTCCAAGTCCCAGAGGCTCAGGCCAAACAAAAGGCAGATGCGCAAAGTGCACCCTTCTCCCCTGAATGGAGCGGGAGCCTCGCTCCGCAGGGAAGCCATGGCCGGGTGGAAAATGCTCTCGAAAAGTAAAAGCCGGTAAGAGTGGCCGATCTTTCTGCCTGGGTGAAGGAATTTGGCCTCAGCCAAAAAAAAAAAAAGGGAGGGAGAACGGGGGGGCTGCTCTTTTCAAGCCCCCGTAGGCGCCGCAGCATTGAACTGTGTCAGGCTGGAATAGACAGAGGAGGAACACGAGTCTATTGTTGGAGATATCATCAAAAATAGAAGCAGAGAGAAAATGATCCTGAGCAAGAGTCTTGCAGGGAGAGGACCCTGAACAAGTGACAGCTTCAGCCATGGAAACCCAGGGTTCTCAGGGGTTCAGAGCAGGACCCTGAAGGCCAGGGAGCACCCATGGTGTCCCAACAATGACAGCAGAGTGACTCCCCTGCCCCCAGGGAAGGGGCCAGAGCCCAGCCCAGCACGGAGACCCTACGGCAGGGTCACAAGCACCAGACCAGTTTCAGGTGAAGTTCTTTTAGAATCAAACAAAATCTAACTGTTGCAAAATGAAATTAAGATTGATTTCAGGAATGCCCACTGTAGACTGCTGATGCTCTTGCTCACGTAATTTTTGATGGCAGACAATGAAGAATCTGTAATTGGCAGAGAAAGACATACAAACTGATGAGGAATCAACCAACATTTGCCTGCCACCTTTCAATCGTAATATGTCACTGACTCACACACAAAGACGTGAATAAAGATTAAATCTGTAATAATTTACTCAAAATCAGATGCTTGCACAGTAGAACTGAAGTACTACCTAACTGCTGATTCAGCTTGAAACAACTAAACCCACAGCGCTAGCTCGTGGTAACAACTGAGGAGTTGTGTTTGCTGCCAGGAGGAATGTTTAGCCACTGGATTAAATCTGTACACAAACCCTGAAGCCCCACTGGTACAAGTTCATATTCAACACATCAATCTATTGGGTAGACTCAGTCTAAATGGGAAGTCTCCTCCGCTGCCATTGTTGTTGTGCTGGATCGTCACTCCTTGGAAGCACCAATACGTGCTGCTTGCAATCCTCACTAACAGCCCTGGCTGCCATCTCCAGGGACCTATCTCCTACCTGAAGCAAGGAGAAGCATTTGGCATCTCATTGCAGCCTTCCTCACCTGAAGGAATCTGCTGAACTCTGGGATATGTCTATTTTAAATTCTGGCTTCTGGGTTTTACAAACATAACCCATGGTCACAGGCCAGCACAAAACCTACACATTAACATCTATCTGTGAATGGGCCAAGGCCAGAGTATAATTCACACAGGTGAGATGCCTGGTGCAAGGTGTGCCTGTCCATGGCTGAGGGTTGGAACTAGGTGAGCTTTAAGGTGCCTTCCAACACCAGCCACTCAGGGATTCTGTGATTTCTCGTGCGAGTGCAGCATTTTGCACAGCTCCACTGTTCTTCCTCACTGCTCATTTGCCTGTGAGCATCATCCCGACACTCTTCACAGCAAACCTGTGAGAGCAAGCCAGCACACCTCCCCCCACTAATTTAGCTGAAGAAACAACAATGAAAACATTTTTCATTAAAAAAAGGTATCTGTGGTACCAGTGCAGGATGGAATGGGACATGGAACAGATCCTACCCAGCATGCAAGGGCAGAGAATGGATGGCACCGGGAAGCATCCCTCTGGGAAGCATCCCTCTGGCACACCGTGACCTGTTCCTGAAGTCAGCTTTGTAGAGAAAATCCATATTTTGCTATGATTTATCTTAAAAGAGATTCTAAACTGCTACTTGTATTTACAAACATGAGATATTGAAAGTTTGCCGATGTGTGTACGATTAATAAAACATCAGGTGCTGCCTCTCGCTTTAAACGTTTGCGTGTCTGGAAGCTGGAGAGAGCAGCTCATTTAAACAATGTATGTATTCTGGATAACATTTCCCTGCAAATGTTCCCTCTTTCACTATGATACCCTTTAAAAAGTGTAAAACATTCCATGCTAATAAGAATCAACAGGGGAAAAAAAAATTCTTAGCACAAGTGCTTAAATAAATTATCATCTTTGTAACTCTGCCATAAATCCCCTGGTTGGGATATGATGATTTAGCACTTGCTGCTCTGGCAGAAATCCAAATCCTTGGGTTTCTTATTGGATGAAATACTGCCTTTTCACCTTTCTGACCTCACTTCAACTTCAGTCTGAGGTGACACGAGTCTCCTGGTCTCCCCACAGTCTGTGACGGACCTGGCAGACAGGACACCAGGGCCTTTTCTGCAGGGCTGCAAGCAGGGGCTGCCCAGGCTGGGGGAGAGATGCCTCCTGCCAGCCCCAGGCCCCCACAGGAAACACTTGCCTTCATTTTCTCTTCTAGGAAGAAAGACTTTGGCTCCCAGAACAGGCCCAGAAAAGATGCCAACAAATCCCCTGGAATACAGAAGGAGAAACCCCTAAATCCACAATGAAGAAAAAGAGAAAATTCCCTGAAAAAAACAACCACCAAAAGCCTAAACAGGAAGGGTCACATATGAGCCAGTGCTTGTTTTTTCTTGTCCGAAAGAAGCATTTGCTGCTCCCTTCAGAGAGAATGGTGCTCCCAGCCATGATGAACGTTACACAGGTTATTCTTACACAAAACACAATTATTTGCTTTATTCAGTCTGGGTTATCACCACGGGGAAGAGGAGAAGCAGAGAGAGCAGCTGTGAGCCCAAGTCTTCCGTGCCTCAGCTGAGGAATGTGAGCAGCATTGCCTCCTTGGTGCCACTTCTGAGGTGGGAAAACCACCTCCACACCTGAGCATTGGTTTTTGGTGTTAGAGTCTCCTCCAGTCACCAGACACGGACAGGATCTGACCAGGGTCATGCTGCCCTGCAAGAGTTTCCCAAACTGCTTTACAGGACTGATCCTCCAGGTACATGAACACCTTGGCCACCCCACTCACTGCTTTTTCTTCACTACTTGAGTATCGCCTGGCTTTGCAAAAGGTGATTCCAAGACTGTTTAATGAAGAAGTCAACTCCCCAGCTAAACAATTTTTATTAGAACATTTAAGGAGTGAATCCTGTAGCACATGTGTTTACCTGGTTTATCAAGTTCCCAGGGATTCAGGGAAATCTCATATAAGGGGTTTGGTTGACTTCTTTCCCAGCTAAAATGACAAGTCTCAATGTCTTTACAAACTGTACAACTAACTCCAGACCCTTTCATCAGGCAGCATCCAGGTTTTACTTCCCAGCAAAACTGGGAACATCAAATTAAGGAAACCTGCTTCGTTGCTCCTGGGCATAACATTAGGTGTCCACATCACAGTGCCAAGCAAGCATGCTAGAAGCTTGTAGGTACATAACATGCCAAAAAAAACCTCTTGAGGAATAAATATTCTGAAGAAAACATGTTAATTCACCAAGACAGACAATTAGCACAGCACTTTCCAGCTCAGCACCACGGTCCTGAGCAGACAAACTCCTCATCAACAGTGACGTTGGACCACTGGAGCAGCACAAAGGGGGACTCCAATGCCACTACAAGAGATACTCCTTTGTGTAACCATCTTCTGTCCGTCATAGCTCCACCCACAGTAACGTGTCCTTGCTCACCTCTCCCTTAACTCTACCTAAACATTGAGCTGCAGCTGAACTCAGTGTCCGAAAATCTACAGCCACACACGAATCCATGGCAGAGGTCACCGTGACCACACAGACATTTTGGGTTTGCTTGCCCTTGGTCCACCTGTCGTTTCTGCATGGTGCCCAGCAGAGACATTGATCTGCCTGGTGGGAATACGGGCATCCTGCTCTCCTCTGGGCTTGGCTTTGCTGACGCGACCCAAGGGCGCAGTTGACAGCAGCAAGAGTTGACCCCAAGGCTGCGCTGAGAGGTGCAAAGGAAGTTGTTCATTAGAACACAAAAGCAGTTAAACGGTGAGTGGGAAAGGCTGGTCAGGCTACAGCAGGTGAAGGACCCCCATGGCTGGTGGTGCAGAGCTGGGCAGGGGTCCAGGGGACATGGCCAGCGCTCCATCCATCCCACAGGGACAGGCTTTGTGTCCCACCACCTGTGCTGGCCCTGCCCTGCGGTCGGGGGCTCACACACCGGCCTTGAACTCTCCATCTGCCTCTGCTGTCTCCCTGCCATATTAATTACCATTTCCTCTGCCAGGGCCAGAAAACAACCTTCACTGCATTAGTGCTAATTAAGAAGAGTGACTTTCCTATCCTGGCTGCTTAAATCACCCTCCTCTCCTCATCCAGAGCAGAAAGGAGTGCTGACAACATTACTGAAAACAGAAGGCAACTCCTCAGTCATGCTTTGAGTTGGCAAATGGGGCCAAGCAGCTCTGTCCTTCTGTGGGGATGGTGAGGCTGAATGGGAGGGGAGGGAGAGAAAAATGACACATGCCCTGGGACTTGGAGATCTGTACCTCAGGGAGAGGCGAGGAGAGCATCCTGCTTTGGAAACATCTCCTGCTTGAAAGCAGAACACCCAAAATGAGGATATTTACAATACAGCCCTATTGGCAGAGTGGCAATGTGCCTCTGCACAAGAATACAGATCCTGAGCAGCCTGGGAGGACAGTTTTATGGAGCCACCAGTATTTGCAAAGTACCAATTCTGATTCTCTCAGTATGGGATCTTTATTGCGGGTGCATTCAGGTAGTTATCTCCTGGCATTACTGTCTCATAGACCTGCTGGCTGCACAGACTAGACCACGGGTGTCTTGCTGGTGTCCCATCATGCTGACTCCAGCAGTAACGTGGCTGTGGCTTCAGAGGATCTGGAGAGCAGACTGTGACACCCTGGCTCCTACTTCACAGTGAACCACAGTTTCTGCAAGACATGAGATGTTCCTACCTCAAGTTCTCATTATATGTGACTGGAAAAGCCTGGAGCCACCAGGAACTTCAGCAATATCTGAGCCTTTGGCTTCTGGTTTACAGTCCTCTGAGAACAGCAAACGTGTGCTATTATTTTAATTTTTGTTGCTGATCAACTTTCAGAATCAATAGAAGGCAAAAGTCCTGCTCCACACAGGAGGCAGGTTCAAAGACCTTAAGTGGTGGGAAGCCCCTAGGGCCCAGAGCCAGTGCCCAGCACTGGATGAGGTGGATTTCTCCTAAATCACATTAAGTCATCCACAGAAACATTAAAGAGTTTCCTGACATTATAATTCTGTGTAAGCAGTTAGAGCTGTTGCCATAGGAACACTAACAAATATAGGGATGGGTATAATGGTGAATAAAAGGGATGGGGAAAGGAAGAAAATGGCCTATGCCAAGGACAAAGTTTGGACTCTGTGCTGCTTGACTGAGTGCCAGGAGCTGCAGAGACCTGGGGCAGGCACAGTGTGGGGAGGGGGCTGGGGGCCTCTCACAGCCCGGCACCGCCACTGCCTCGGGCAGGGGTCCAGAGCGGCCCCAGGCCCCATCCCCAGCCCTGGCTGCGGGTCCTGCTCCCTCTGGGAACAAGGAGGCCCCGGTTCGGTCCCGCCGGCTCCGGCCCTCCTTGCCCTCCTTCCCCCCACTTTACAAAAATAGAAAGAACACATGTTCCCATTAGTCACTTGCTAGAGGGAAGCTGGGGGGTATGTGCTGACAGTCGCAAAGCTGAGCTCTAATTTGAGTACTATTTGCATATTCCAGGTAGACAAAGCACAGCAGTATTAAAAACACACACGAAGATGCACAAAGTGAAGCAACAGCGATGACATTTGCCCGAAATCCAGCCTTTTTCCCAGCATGTTCCCTAACACAGGTGCCAGGGCCCCTCTCGGCTACTAACGCCCAGCCCGGCTGGTCTCAGTGAGGCTCTTAATTAAACTCTGCTTGCCAAGAACACTTTGTATTTGCAGGAGTGAGGACACAGCTGCCCTCATGGGAACACCACACAGAGGGCTTTTCCCTTTGGATAATGCCATTTGCCAGCCCCAACAAGCAGAAGCCATTCCAAGGCAATCTGAACACAATAAGTGTCTTTCACTGCTGTTGACTAAGCTGAAATTCGTTATTTTCAGGCGTTCAGCGAGGACTAATGAGTGTCTGAGGCTCATCGCGCCGTCCCTCCTCACTGACATCCTCTTGATCTCTAAAAGCTCCGTGATCTTTGGCTTGAGCGTAACCCCGGGGAGTTCAGAGGTTAAGTTTTGGGGATGCAACCAGTGTCTGAGCCAGGCAGGATGGAGCTGCACCAAGGTCATGGCAAAACACTGCTGGGAGAGGAAGAAAACCCTGACTCCTACAGGTGTCTGTTCTTTATTTACCCACCAATTCCCAGATGTTGCACCAAGAGCAGGATGTCTCACCAGTGCCTCACCAAGCCTCTGCCAACTCCAGCAAGACCAGAGGTCAACAGATGCCAACTCTCTTTAGTCAGGGAAATATTGTAGATTTTTAACCAGCATTTCAGATTACCTGTTGGTCCACTACAAATCTGCAATACAACATACCAAAAAATGATCCTACTATCAACACAGGGGCATATACGAGGGCATAAATAATGCACAAGGAGACACCTGACTGGAAAAGCTCCTGACCTGGCAATAGCTACTTGGAATGACCTTTCAACTGATGTTTTTAGGAGTATTTATTAAAAACCATGTCTCTGCAAGCCATGATGGCTTTGGCTTCACTTTTTTTTTTTTTTAATTAAGCAGTTTGCCAACAACAACAAATCCAGAAAAGGATGTAACCACCATCACACAAAAACCCAGTGGCAGGTTAAGAAGCAGAAGCTGTTGGGAAGATCCTTCAAGAAATCAGACAAGTATATCTTGGTTGCTCTGTAACAGACCTCCGTGCTCTGAGATAAAGCTATGAACTTCTGGTGTGGAATTACAGCATTGTCAGCCAGAAATCAGTTCATCTCTGAGGAACAGGAAAGGGTATTTGCACTGGAAAAGCAGCTGATTAATTGTAACCAAGGTAAGAAGAATGGGCCAGATGGACACCGGACCCTGCAGGGCTGGAGTCTTCGCATGTTCTCCCAGTAAGAAGGAGTTTCCTCCCTTTGTGGCATTGTTCTACATCCATCATCAAAGATACTATTTGGTACTTTTCCCATCCTAAGGATTTTTTCCTGCATGGGTTTCACTGAACACCACCCTTCCCCTCCCGCCCGGTGACTGACTGGGAGCTCTGAGCAGAGCCAGCGCCGAGGTTTGGGCAGGCAGTGTTCCCAGTGTACTGATTACAACATATATAAAATAATACTTTGTACAAGTTCAGAGGGAATAATTAAACATTGCTCTCAGCTCTTGGCAGTGACTTTTACAACACTGGGTAATGAGTTATCACATTTTGACCTTTACGTCTAACTCACCTTGGCAACTTGTTGAAAAAACTTTGACCACTCTATAAGCAAAAATAAGAGGAAAAGGAAAAGGCAGGCATGGGCACTGCTCCAGCAGGTAAAGATCACAAACACCAGGTATCCATCCAGGAAGCCACTGAACTACTTCCTAGGGTTGGATTTAATAGCAAATTACCAAAGAGATACTCCACATTACTACAATCTGCACATCAAACCAGGCAGAAAGCAACCTGCAATTATACAATTAGATTGATACACAAGCTTCCCGCTCGTGTTTATTCCTGCTGCCAATCACGCTGCTTACTGGAAAACAAGGGCTTGGAGCTTCCAGCCTGCCTCACACTTCCCCTCTTGTGCTTGTGCATTCTGAGGAGCTTGACCAATCACACCTTGTTGTTTCAACACCCTGATGGAGCCGGCTCTAAGACTGCACCTTGCCCAGGCACCTTTCAGCTGTACTGAGATCCATCTTTACACATGGGGCACAATTTACCCCAGCAGCAACTCACTGTGTGGAATGTGAGAGTAGCAAAGAAGAGACAAATAAGTGTTTACTATTAGCTGATGAAGGCAGTTGATTGAAACCTAACAAAACCCTTGATGTCAAATGAAAATAATGAAATGAAAATCATTTCACTATGCTGTACCCTGACAGAAACCATGAAAGGGGAATGCAGCCAGGAGAAGCCTCTGTATTTGAGCCTGGTCTCCTCATAATACAGTGCCTCTCAATGCCTGAACATTGAGAACATCTCAGGTACTTCAAAAACATCTGCTTGGTCCAGTTCAACACACTGGTGACCTCTCAGGTCCCTGTGATAATTCATTTTTCCCACCCTATCTTTAGCCTCACCTGCTCCCACAGTTACACTTTGTGTCCCTTGGGCATCATCCCCTCACACATGTCCATGCTGCGCCTTTGAGGACAGCCTGTGCGCCACAGGGATTGGACAAGGCTGTCCTGAGGTGGTGTTTACCCAGCACAGCAGGCTGGCAGAGCCCACACAGACACTGATCTCTCCCAAGGAGTTGTGGGAACACACTGGGGCTGGATGAGGTGGAGGGTTTCTCATCCAGCCAGCCTGTGGGAGCAGTGGTGTGGGAGTAAATCAGGGTGCCCAGGGTGTCGTGCCAGCACAGCTTTGAGGGGTAAAGGCAGAGGATGCAGAACCTCCCAGCAGACCTGGATGGACACAGCCTGTGCCTGGCAGGAACCAAGGGCGTGGCCAGCGGCTGTTCTCAGTTCCATCACTCACTCACACAGCAGTGAATGTTTTACATATTTTGTACATATATGCAAATAAACCACCTCATAATAATTATCTTTTCACGAATTACTCAGTTTAGGTGTCTGAGTTTCGTTTCGCTTTCCTGTCACACCTTCCCACAAAAGAGACCTTCATTTCCCAATAAACGGTGAGAGATTGTCTCCAAGACCTCTGCAGCACTTACAGCTCAGATCTCAGTGACTCACACACATTTTCTGGAGCCCACATCTCACACTGGCTGGAAATGATTCGTGTGTGAATCAACAGCTCAGAGACACTGAATGGCATCTGCAAGAACTCAAGCACTGACAGGACACATCAAAGGGCGAGGTACAAACTCGGACTCACCAACTTGCCTCGGCTGTGAGATTCAGTCTGCCCTGGTTCCCTCCTTTGCACCTCAGGGGATCAGCTCTGACCCTTGCCTGTGGCACACTGCACCCCGAGGGTTATCTCACTGGGCTGCAGGATCACTATCTCCTGCATCCACCTGCACACGTGCCATGAGCAAACTGGGAATTTCTTCTGCTCCCTTCCCTCCAAGAGAATTTCTGCATCTTGGCAGAAATTCTTTTATAATGCCACACAACATTTGGATTTACAAAGGCAGCGACACTACAGACCAGTCTGGGATTCAAATGAAGCCTTTCCCCTCAGGGTCAGGAGGCCAGCAAGATCTCCAACTACATTTTCAAACTACATGGGGATTCACGTGCCTTTTGGTTGTCAAAATAAATATAGAATTAAACCCAAATGCAAGGTCCTGCAGCCGCTCGTGGGGCTGCGATAACTCCAACTCCAGGTCAGAGTGCTCAGGCTGCCGGAGCCTCCACCCACAGCCCCTGCCTTCCCAACCCTGCAGCTGCTACTGCACTTTCTCCCTGGCCAAGGAAAATTTTCTGTATTTCAGAGGCATTTAGTAGCTGCAAACAAGTGGATCAAATTCTGGTCTTCCATTTTTAACATCATCTAAGGAGAAAGCACTTCCCATCAGCACACAGAGTTCAGCCATGCTGGGGAGGAACAGCACAGAACTAAGAGCAAAGGTAGAAAATGGAGGATGCAGATTATAAAATTCAGTCACATTTTAAAATTTTCTGCTACAATAATTCACTTTATGTAGAATTAATGTGGCTGATTGAACGTTTGTGCTGTAATTTACTTATAATTAACATTTTATGGTGAACAGATTTCACCATCTCCTTCATGCTGTGAACTCCAAGCCATAGGTCAAAAATAGAGATGAAACAGATAAGCACAAAATATTCTCACTGAAATATTAATGAGATTTTAATTTACTACTTTAAAAATACATCTTTCATCAATGCCTGTATATCAAATCATTATTTTAATTTTTTTCCACATTGTATTAAAAATATAATGAACTTTCCTAACTGGTTGAAAGACCCTGAAATATCTTTTGTGAAGAGACAGCTCAGGGGAACAAAAAGGTCCAAACACTCACAGTTATCAGAAATCTCACATGGGGGTTGGGGAGAGTCAGCTCAAACTGCACACCTTCACCCTCACCCAACTAAAATTGGGGCTCTCCACTCTCAAACCCTGTGGTCCAGCACAGAGATCCTGCTCTTCCCACCAAGAACTTATTTAAAAGCATAATCTGTAAAAGTAATTCAACTGACAGAAACTGCTTCCTGTGTTTCAACAGGAGTTGTAGCATTCACTGCAAGATGTAACATACACAAGGCGCGGCTTTGCTCAGCCATTCCCATCTTTTCAGCCTGTTCTGGATACATTTGAAAGCTCCAGGACCAGGCTCTGCTGTTAAGGGAAGACACCACGAGTCAAAGGAAAAATGGTCTGGGAAGGAAGTCAGAAGAAACTTGTATAAAATCTCCCACCCACTCTCCACGTGCGCTTGAAGCCTGCCCAGAGATGACAGACCACATCTGAATAAATTATTGAGTCATCTGCAATTCATCCCATTTCCTATATTCCAAAGCGCTATCAGACAGGCAACAGAGGACATTCCCGGAACGCTCTGATGACAGAGAATGAAGATATGGGATGACAATGAAAAAGTCAGCAGAAAATCATAAGTCAATGGGACTATTTTATGCTCTTTACTTCCTAGCCTGCACCAGACCATTCAAACAGCTCATTGGAATTTCAAATGAAAAGCTGAATAATACAAGATTATAAATCTGTTACAAACAAACCTAAAACGCATCAAGAGAAATATACATGGAATTTTCCTTCTGAAACTGCTCAGGTTTTTCCTACAGGTTTGTTTGCTGGGAATCAGCAACTACTTGTTTTGAGGGTAAAGCTGCCTTTCCTTTTACGTTTTTTTTTTTGTTGTTGTTGTTTTTGTTTTTGTTTTTTAATTTACTTTTCTTGTTTAGATTGAAGGCCAGTGCCTCCCGGTCCCTTGATCCCTCCAGAGCTTGAAGAATGGAATCCAGACCCTTTCAGGTTTCTCTGTGCAGCTGTGGGCTTGCTCTCTTTTTCCTTTCAAGATATTATGAGTTAAAAAAATAAAATATTTACCTGTGGGAGAAATTTCAAGAGAAACGAGATCCTGAGCAGCATCCCACCACAGATTGACTCCAAATAGGAAGTTAAATTCTCATCTGCAGAAAGTAGGACTCGTTGGTGGAACTGCAACAGGATTTCAGACAGGTCTGGAGCCCCCACCCTCCTGTGACATGGGCGAAGCGTGTGCGGCTCTTTCCAAAATTGTTCTGGGAGACCTGGGGACCGTTCATACAAATATCTCTGCTCATGATTAGAACTGCTTATTAAAAGTTCTTTAAAAAGAAAATAAAGCCTTAATGCTTCCTTTGAAGCAAACAATTCAGAGCATTTGTAACAAATAAGCTACTACCAAAATCTGAGAGGGGTGAGAGCACTGCTTCTGGAAATTGCAAGGAAAAATCCTAAGTTACAAGAAAATACATATTACTACATTAATTTTCATTGTTTTTTAAAAAAAAAAACACATTTCTTACTGTCAGTATGAAAAAAACCAAACCAAACAAACCCTGAAAACAGGGAGGAGCCCCAAAACACAGCAACCGAATACTGGAACAAGGATTCCCAAATAAAATATATAATATGATATTGCAGCAAATCATCCACAGAAATCTCAGAAAAACTCCGGGGCTTCTCAGACTCTGCCAGGCAGCAGGAGCACGTGCATTGAGCCAGGACACTGTGTGGTGCTTTGGGAAGCCAAAGTGGGGGCAGGAAGAGGAGGAGGACATTGAGGGTCCCCAGAGCAGAGCGCTGCTCTGGGTGCTGGGCCCTGCAGTGACAAAGCAGGACAACCCAGCTGCCCTGGGGCTGGGAGAGGGAGCTGCCAAAGCCAGGGGTTGCTTAAAAAATAAAATCAAAAAACTACAATGAGGTCGAAGTGTTCAGCCCTTCGATCCCCTCCCTGGTGCCGACAGACCACCAAGCTCTATGGACTCATCTTCAAATGTTTAAAGCATTAATGATGAGAAGCTACGCTGACAGATGGTATCTCTGCACTTTCTCATTCCCAGGATCTCTGTTATCATCTTCTAACACACAAAATTTTTTTCAGACATCAACTAGGCTTCTACTCAAACATTGGGCCAAACCTTGAGAGAGTGGCTCCCACCGGCATCTGCTTAAAGAAAATTTTAGTGCAAAATCTGAACGAGAACCTTAAATTCTAAGCACCGAGTCTCAGCAACATTATTTATGAAGCCCCGAGTTGACCTGGAGGAGACATTAATCATGGCTGGGGCGCTGGGGCTCCCCGACAGAGAGAAGCAGCAATGGCACAGCGATGTCACACCCGGCCTCGCCCAGGACACCTGAGTCCTGCTCGAGAGCGGGGAGCGGCATCCTATGGAGGTATTAAACCAGAGCCTTACGGAAACAGAAACAAAATAAATAGACAAATTAACAAACACTTCAAAGATAACAAGGAAATCTCACCAGTTGCAGCACATGTCCACTCAGTCTCTTTTTTTTTTTTTCCTGAGTGCCTTTTCCTTAGTAAAAGCCATCAAAGATCATTGTGAATTAGTAATAATTTTTTTTTTAGCAGCATCGACGAATTAAAGCAAGAGAAAAAGGGAAGGCATGTGAGGGAGAAAAGGAGGGAGAGAAAGAGAGAGGTTAAGCTCAAAGGCAGAGAGAGCGAAATGGACCAGATTATACAAAATTAAAAAGCAAATACGCACAGACAATTTGTGCCGAGTGATTGCAAGCAATTACAGTCCGGCTTTTCTGGAGGGAAAATTGGGGAGGGGGGGAAGGTTATTTCAGCTTAAAAGGAGACTTTATTCATTCCTGATCAGCTTCTCCTACTATTCTCTCTTTTATTCTCGGATATCAATTTTAAAAAAAATCACCCTTCAGATGTTACATGTCTAACCCTGGGAATCCCACCCCTGGGCAGAGAGGGAGGATTTCAGCTTCCAATCGGTTCTTTCTATAGCCCTGAAAAAGCAATTTGCTCATAAAGGATAAAAAAAAAAAAAAAAAGGGGGGGGGGGGGGGGGGGGGGA
>VZTJ01006799.1:178093-198286 GCA_013397795.1 Orthonyx spaldingii | reverse complement strand
AAAAAAGGGGGGGGGGGGGGGGGAGGGATGGGACAGAAAGAAAGAAAAGGAGGGCAAAAAAGGGAAACCACAACAAGGGCACGCGTTCCTCTTGGAGGAGAGCTTCAATTTTACTGTAATTGTCTGAAGAAGAGCTGCTTTGATCTGTAGAATTATTATTATGCGCCAAATGCCGGGCTGCTGATGTCCCAGCTGGGCCGGACACAGGCACACCGAGGGGCCGGGGTCCCTCTCCATCCCTCGGGGCTCTGGAGTTCATTTCGGGAGCACCTGAAGCCGCCCAGGCCGTGCGGGGCCAGGCTCGGAGCCTTGCGGGGATTAACACGGGCTGGCCAAGGGTCAGCACAGGGCTTAAGGCAATCTCTCCTTGTGTCAGCCTCTCCAACCCCTCGCCAAAGCACTGGGAAGAGGCTTCTAGGTCTGTATTAGAATTCTGGTCTTATAGCACTACCTGTTATTGTTGGGAATTCCTTCATTGCTAAATTACAACTGAATCAGGTACCACGTTTGGAATGCGCCTCCCTGCCCTGAGCCAGGTCCGGCCAGCTCTGTGGGGAGTGGAGAGAAGGACCCAGCCCCAGAGCCAGCGGCACGAGGCCACCAGGATGGGCACGAGCAGTTTAAAAGTAAGGTCAATACCTCTGAAATTTAGGACTTTCTCCCATCAACTAATGCTAGCTGACACATATCAGGATGTTTTCCATGCCCCCGATCAAGTCCTGAGTGCCCCGTGCTGCCATCAGAGGGGCTGGGTGCAGGTGCTCACATGTGGACACAGCACTCTTTGCACCCTTGCCCTCCTCCATCCCTCACTTCAAACGTCCCTCACTTCTGCTAAAATTTCAGCCACAAAGCCCAGGTTTGAGGTGAGACCCAGAACAGCATCCAAGCACTGGTGATGGGATATTGGCCACCAAGTATTACTGCAGCTCACTAAGAACAGAATAAGGATGTTGATATTTTACCAAATGAGTAAAGCACTTCATACCTAGAAAGTATGAGGTACGTGTGATCTTAAAATCTTACCATTATTCTATATATACAAAAATCATGCTTTGTATAAGCAAAGGTTTCTAAAATCTTGTTTGTACAACTCAGACCCCGGTAACTGCCAGTCTGCCTTCACATGGAGAAGTCTATGAAAAATGGTACAAATCATTTATGAAAGTCTCTAACATCTTTCTGAAATAGTTTGCCTGTAAAATACGCAGCATGCCCAAAATACACCGAGACGTGGCGTGACACAAACGATTTATTGGCATTAGTCTGGGCAGAGCCCCGTAAGTCACGCAGGGCCCCGCTCCCTGCAAGCATTGCCGTCATCCCAAAGTCATCAATAACACCTTGACTCCATCGCAGCCGAGCAGGAACTGTGTATCTATCTCAACTATAAACATACACAATTTTTCAGTCAAAGAGTAATAGGCAAATAGCTGGATTTCACTCATTTTGTGTTCTCCAGGTAGTAAAATAGACACATATTTAATGTACATACCCAAAAGTGCAGTGCCAATAAGTAGGGAGAGTCATATATCCCAGTTATTTTATGGATGGCTGTATTTTATGGTTGTACTGCTAAAGCCGTATTTGCATGCATCTAAATATAGATAAATATCTGCAAAGCCAGAATCTGCAGACATGAAATAGAGAACTGGATAAATGCAAGGCAAGACACATGATAAAAATAGTCCTAATTTCTAGGTACAATTATGAACTCTTGACTAAAATTACTGCTTGGGTATAGGATGCTGAGGATATGCAGTGTCCTCTTGTGCTGATCCTGGAGGTTGCTGTTGGAGCTATCGCTCTTTTATTTCATAATTTTGCTAATTGGTCATTAAGAAGTCTCTAATTCTAATTCTGCCTTTGCCAGCAACACACTGTGGGTCAGTAAAGAAATTAATCTGCCTCCATACCTCAGTTTCTCCAACTGCAATACAAGGAAACACAGATCCATCACCAGGTCCTGCAGGAGTTAATCTGTTAATGTTTGTATCAATCAAGTTGTCAAGCGCTATTTAAGTGCTTATTATTACTCATACAATAATTCTCTCCTTCTGGGCTCTGTAGGTTTGAAAATACCTCTTCCATCACACACGTGAGGTCCTTTTGGGGCAGGGGAGATGATCTGGACCACGGGCTGGCCAAACACGGCGCTCTGTGGGTGGATTCCGCATGCCCAGAGCTCGGGAGCAAGGCCCACCACACATTCCTGACACCCGCTCCCCTTCTGGGGACACCTCACCCCTTTTTGTGTCACCAGAGCACTCCTTCCAGCTGCCCTCTGCTCTGCTCAGGCAACTGGCAGAGCCTAGGGACACGTTTGCATCTTATGCCCGAGTACCACTACAGACATAACCTTGCGGGATGAGCATCTTTCCCACGAGGCAACCCTCGGGCAAGGGCCTTCACCTCCCTTCAGCCTGTTCCTCCTCCTCGCACGCCCTCTTTTTTGGCCTGGAGGCACAAACCCTGAGGAGCTGTTCTGTTTACCCAGAGCAATCATTTGCTCCCACTGTTCCAGAGAGAAGCTCCCTTTACTCAGGATGCCTGGCTCTGAAACACCTCGCTGTGAGGTCCTGCTCTGGGGCCATGTGCTTTGGGCAGCTCCTGCAGCTGGGCAGGAGGAAGGACAGACCTTTATTCCGCATGGAATCCGTGCTCTTTACAACACTTGCCTACACCAAAGGCATGCAGCATTCTAGGCACGTGCCAGCTGGGATTCCTGGAGCCTGCCTGCACTGGGAGGTTCTTTAAACATATAGCAGCTCCTCATCTAGTCTGCTTCCAAAATGAATTCTCTCTACTGGCACCAGTGAAGCTAAATACAACTTATAAAATATTGAGCAGATCTTCATATGGAATGCAACTAAAAAAAAGTGACACTTTAATTATTATCTTTATGCTCCAGAAATATCCCATCAATATGAGGAGCAGATAATTCACAGCCACTGTTCCAAGCACTCTGCAGCATCAGGAGCTGCTGGTGCCTCATCCATACTGGGCACACAAACATCAGTGTATCCGTGCACGCAGCCTGTAGTTATCTATCAATTGTTTATGCAGCACTTAGTTATGAATGTATTTAATTTATAAACATTTATATTGCAGAGCACGAGATAATAAATTCAGAAGAAAAATATCGACTCATAGAACACAACCCCCCTGCCTCGTGTATCCGAGAGCTCTGTCCCTCATCCAGGTGCCCTCACCTGGACCTTCCTGCCAGCAATCCCAAAGACTTCAGACTTTTGGAAGAGCAGTTTTCAGCAAATCTCCTCCATGTGATGTTTCCCACAGCAGTCCTGAGCATACCAGCTCTGCCAACCTCTTGAGCTCAGCTTACCCAGTCCTCTGCCTGTGGCTGATCCTTGCAGACTCAGAGATCCTGCAGCTGCCTACGTGTTAGCGAATTACACAACTTCCAAATTATGTGTTTTCAAAATAAACTGTGCTATGTGCAAAACTGCAAATCCTTCAGTCAATCACACAATAAATAAATAAATGTCTCTGCATGATTTACTGGTTAAAGAGTTCATTTCCCCATTGCTCTAAGCATTGACAGCTGCCTAAATCCAAAGTCCATCAGTTTTGAAGGAAGACGTTTATCAGGAGGGTATCTTACCCCAGATTTCTTTTCCTGCCCACTCTTAAGATTGTTTTCCCAGAAGAGTTTTATTTAAACTCTAGTTTTTGTTTAAACATATATATTTTTATATTTTCTCAATATGCTGGAGCTTGACAGCACAGACCAAGCCATGGACGAGCCAACTTCTGTCATGTATCCTCACCTTTCCTTAAGATTAAATACGCATTTTAAATAGCATCTTGGTTTAAGATCAACATTTCTAATAATTTTGATCTCTTTTGCATCCTCTTAAGTAGTCTAGACCCAAACCAACCTTTGGTTTGAGTCTGAGCTTTCTGCCCCCAACATTCTAAAATTATTTGAGTTATTTCTTCTCTGCTAGTAGCTCTGCCAGCTCAGTGTTTGTTCTTCACTTCAAGGGTATTTTATTTATTTTCTTCACTTTCAGCTATTGAAAATGGCAAGAACAAATTTATATAATGAGCCTTAATAACAGTTTCTCCCATAAAGTTCCCTATTTATCTCCTATTGTAGTGGTTTAGAAAGCACAAAAATGATGGAAAAATACAGGTGTAGTGATAAATCTCTGGGACTGATAGCGAATAATTTAAAACAGTCTTTATCCACAGGGTGATGCTTGGAACCCTCCTACTCTGCGTGAACCTTTCCCAGTCATGTCAACTCCTTCTTCCATGACACTCAACAGTAGTATCCTACTCACAGGATTTGTCTCCACACTGACAAATAAAACCCTGTTTATTCCAAATCTCTCCCAAGTCATCTCTTGGCCTGAATCAGTTAGCCAACAGCTACCACCTTTCCCTCAATGTTTGTGATGTCCTGGATCGTTCTGGATAAGCTGCTGGGGGGCACACACACGGCCCATGCTGCCAGCACACTGCAGAACAGCTCAGTGCCCCACAGGAAAAGGGCTTCAAAGCTATCAACAAAGGTTCTTCTGTCGGTATTTCCCTCATGAACACTACTTAAGCAAATTACAGACCCTAACCAGCAGGAATGACACTATTTCAAGACCCACCCTTAACCCCGCCAGCGGTGTGACCAGCACCAGAACCACACACCCCTGGGTGCTCCCGGCGCTCCAGCATCACCAGACTCACCCTCCCGGTCCCTGGGGAAGCAGCTACACACCGAGTTTGTATTTTGTACAGCACCAGGCACACTCCACACCAACAAAAGCCATGTCAACATTTTGTTCTTCATTATTTATCCATTTTTAATGGTGGTAAGAAATTACTATCACAAGTGCTGCTTTTGCTCTGAAGACCCCTGTGCATAGAAGATGGAGCCCACCATTTATTCCCCATTTTTTTATTTACAGACCCATCCGCAGGCAGGTCAGAGTCCGGTGGAGCCCTGGCTCTATCCCCCTTTCCCTCCAGCACTAATTAGCAATGCAATCCCACAAAGAGTGAAGTTGCCCGAAACCTCCCCTCACTCACAATGATTTATGTTCAATTTGTACAAATGGAGAAAATGAGATTTCAAATTTCAATGCCATTTCTGCAATGAGGTGATTAAAAGAGAGAGAGGTATTGCGTTCTACTGTATAGAATATTGATCCCAGTGCTATTTTCCTTAGCAATAACCATTAGCTCAGTATTATTTGCAAACCTCTAATGTGAACCTGGAGATGTAATTTACATTTGTGCTTTACTTATTTGCTTTAACAAAACAACACAAAAGCTTTGGGTCTTTCAATCTATCCTTATTGTCAATAAAATTAGCAGTTCATAAAAAAATTAATGTATATGCAAAACCATCACTTCCTTGTAAACTGCACCGAGACTGTAAACCTTGCCCAGAACAAAAGGGAGATAAACTATTAAAAGGCTCTGGCCATTAACAAATTGAATCCCAACCAAATTAAGAGGAGCTCTCTTTTGTCCCCTTCCTTAATTTCTGGGCCCCTGGGGGTCCACAAAACTTTTGGAAGTGTGGGGAGGTGTCCCCAGGGAGCGGGGTGTTGACAGGGTGTGTGTGCCGCGGCCGTTCCGGGGCGGCCGTGCTGCCCACGGGCACAGGCGCGGACGGGCACACGCAAACGCCCGGGAGCACCGGGGGAACGGAACCGAGACCAAAGAACTCAGCCGAGAGAGAGGCGCGGGCGTCTGACAGCCCCAGCCCGGCGTGGGACAGGCAGCTCCGCCTGCTGCTGCTCCCTCCGAACCCATCAGCTGCTTCTGCTGCCTGGCAGAGTTTAGAAGATGAGAACAAGGAAAGAAGAGGGAGAAAGGGAAGAAAAAAGAAAAAGCTAATGACCCATAATTGCCATGATAGTGGAATAGGGCCCGGGCAGCTGTTTTACATTCCCGGTATGTATAGTATGCAAATATCTACAAAGGGCCGACACAGTTTCTCTATTGTGGATCCTGAGGGTAACCAAATTAGCCTTTGGCAACCATGGTAATTGGGAGGTGCTGTTCCCATTAGGAGTCCTGCAAATTATGAAGAAAAATGGACCAAAGGCTTTGTCACAAATAATAATGCTGAGAAGAAAAGAGCAGGCGGCCGGCTTTGCTTGCTTTTTTTTTTTTTTTTTTTTTATGCCTACATTGTGTTGTTAATATCTCTCTGTTTAGTAATAAGAAAACAGTCCTCAGTGCCCTGCTGGACCCTCCTGGGCTTTCCATGGCAATATTGAGTTCTGGGAATACTAAGTATGGGACAGCAACATCAGCTGAGAATTCCCCAAGCAGAAGCCCCCAACCAGGCCCCGTGTTCAGTCAGACAACGCTGAGGCTGCTCCATGTGGGTTTAGCTCCAGGAGCCAGGACTGGGATGAAAAGCTGGAGCTGGTTCTCTCATTTGCACAGGCCACAGAGCACCAGGCACTTTTCCTGCCTGTCTCAGATTCAAGCAGCTAAACACAGATTTGTTCCCTGAATCACCCAACTTAGCTGCACAAGAGGCTCCATTTCCCACTAATTATTTGAATTCGTCTTTCACTCTTCCCACCTTCTTTGATCATTCCATAGTTCTCAATCCCAGCATGCAGAATCCTGTTTGATTGTTATGATCTACTAAAAAATTCACAACTGCCAACTTTTTGAGTGGAGCTCTCACTTGTGACACCACAAGTCAATGCCAAAAACATTAAATGCTGTTGTCTGTAACATCCCCAGAGCAGAGTTCTCTGTTCCCACGAGCCCTCGCCTGAGGTCCTGCTCAGCTCCCCGCACTGAGACACAGCCATGAGATCAACCCACATGTGCCATTAGCCAGGTTTGGGTAATGCTCCAGCCTCTCTTCTGTCCTGCAAATCTCAAGATTTTTGGAAAGCATCACACTTCCAATGAAAATTAGGAAATGGTCTCACTTGCTTTGGGATTTGTTCCCACAGTCAATGTTTTGCCTAACTGGCAGCATGAACAGTCCTTTTTCAAGGAACAGGAGAGCATCTAGGCCTTTTAATATAAAGAAGAATCAGAACAACCTCAGAAACCCACACTGACTGTGGTGGCTGTAAAACCCAAACTGGTGAGTTTTATAAAAAAAAAAATTACAGATCAAGTCTCACAAAGAGCAGTCGTGTTTTAATTTTTCATGCCGGGACTAACTCTACACCTTACAACTGCTGCAGCACAAGCCTTAAGCCCATATCTTTATTTTTTCATGGTTTCCCCTCAGGGCCTCTTTAAAGAGCCGGCAGAAGAGTCACTTCCCCGCTGGTGCAGTTGGCACGACTGCAAGTGTACTTAAAGTTTGCGTCTGATCAGGTTATGTGTATTGGATCTGAAACCAGTTAGTCAATTCCTCCCGGTCCCTAAGTGGCGATTTGTGGTAATGTCTACATCAATACTCACAGAGCTGCGAGCTGCTTTACGTAAAGCAAATGTCTGCAGGATGGAGGGGCTGCGCCGAGGGCTGCCGGCTTAATGGAGATGCGGCTGCAAGCAGCAGCAGGCGGATGCAGCACAAGTGCCGCGCTGAAAGCCCCATCCCTCACCCGCACACGGCCCGGAGGGGCACCCGGGCAGCCTCCGGAGCCTCCGCATCTGTGCCCGGCCGACCCCGGGCTCGGCACAGCCACATCCAGCTCCGCTCTCTTCGGTGCAAAGATCCTTTCTCCCTTTTCAGCACCAATCCTGATCCCCCCTCCTGCATCTCCTTACTCGCTGGGCTCCAGACGGTGGATACAGGGCACAAATTAGAAACAGCAGAAGGTCAAGGAAACAAACCAACCAACCAGCTAACAACCCCACACTAAAGCAAAGTGTAACAGAAAATTAGAGAAAGGTAAAAGATGTTACAGCATGAGAAAATTAAGATTAATGAAAAAGCAGGAGGTGGCTACAAACAACAGAGAACAACTGTGAGCAATAAACAATACTGGATTAAGCTTTTCCAATAACAGCTTTTTTCATTCATATTTTTCTCTTTGGTCTCAAACAGAACACAAACTCTTCAGAGCAAGGATTATCTTTGTGTTTGTGAAGTGCACAGCAACACAGGCTGACCTCTGCGAGGCCTCGGGGCGGCACTGACCTGGCACACACCCGCAGGTGTGCTGTGCTCTGGGGAGAACTTCCTTACAGCGCCCTCGCCCTGGCAGATGCCCCTGGACGATGGGGAAAACACGACCCAGCTCCTGTCACACCCCACATCTCCTCCTGCACATTGCTGCTTCTGCTTCAAATGGAGTAAAAAGGCCATGACTTCCACAGCAGCTACACAGCAATTTACACCTTGCAAGTCATTTAAATACACTGCCTGAAGTGTAAAATCTGGGAACTGTCAGCAAACCTCAACTTGGCAAAAATCATTGCTATTTATTATAGTAAAGTGCTTTCTGTACAGCAAGAGTTGGCTCTGATACATCACATCTCAAACAAAAATACAGAATAAATGATCTCTCAAGGTCTCTTTCAACCTGTTTTCCAAGACTTTACAAAGAAAAAGAGCAGAGCACAAACCCTGTGGAGCAGCCCTGGCATTCCACCCCTTCGGAGCACACAAATTCCTACTCTGCAGCAGCACTGCAACAAGCTCCTGTGCTCCAAGCTTCCAAGCTGCTCCAGTACTGAAGATACTACTTCAGACCCTCAGTCACATCATCTAAGACTTAATTTCAAACAAACAATAAAATCACCAGAAAAAATAAACCTGCTTTGCCAAACTACAGCAAAGAAAATATCCCCAAATCTACCAAATCTCTGCACCCTCAGTTCTTCCACACAGGCAAAGTAGGTCTGAGCAGTGTCGTTCAAGGACGTTTGTGAACTACAGCTTCACTTTCTAACAGAGAGATCCTGCCCAACAACTGCAGGCAATGGAGCCAGTTGTTTTGGGAGGAAAGGGAAGGCCAGAAATACTATTTATTTATGCAAATAATTTTCCTTAGAAAGGAACAATTACTGACTCTCTTTCTTTGGAAGTTCCCATTGATCTCAGTGGGAGAGAAAGGCTAAGCGGGACCAGCCCCTATGGAAGACTCAAAGAAGAGCAAGGGAAGAGAAGCAGAGATGTTTGTTCAGGAGCAGGTACTCACACTATTTGTTTATGGCAGACACATTTTAAACTGATCTGACTGTTGCAGGTCTGGGCCGTGGAGTGAGCGGTGCTTTGTTAATGCTTTTGGGGTTCTCTTCAGTTTTATACTCACTTTTGTTGTTCTTTCTAGATCAAATAGCAATGATTGACAGGAATCCTGTAAATCTGAAAGGACGCTTGTTTATTTCCCACATTTTTCTCCTATATTTTCAGAGATTAGTGCACGTAATATTTTAATGCTATGGCATAAACATGCATGAGGGGGAGAGCTCTTATATTTATACACATAGTGTGTGTGATCGTGATATCCACGTGATTGGATACAAGGACGTGGTAAAATGCACTTAACACAAGCTTGTTTGGGGCTCAGGACCAGCCCTACCCAGTGAGATGCAACACTCAAGTCTGGATTTTTCACTAGAAAAGAGAGAAAGTCTCTACTTCTAACAGATCTGGTATTTTCTCTCCATTCCTGATGTTCCTGAGAAATAAGGTTAAGACTGGGGATGTTTCAGGATCAAAAAACATTAATTTGCTTTAAAGACTTTTTAAACTAAAAAAATTCAATTTATAATTTTTTATCTGAGTTGCATTATGGCAGGTTATGTAGTAGATTTATGGGACAGAAAGGCACTTTATAAAATACTTTAAATACATATTAAAAGAAGAAAAATCATTGAACTAGAACAGCCAAAATAAGGTGAAATCAAATCTAAAGCCCATCTCAGTAATTGTCTTCATGAAGCCTATGCAAGCATCAGTACTTCTGCTAATGACACAGAAAGGAGAAAGACAGAAGAAAAAGTGGGATATATGGAATATTCTGGAACAAAGAAAACAGAGATGTAGTTACTATGAAGGTTACTGTATGTTTATTCAGTCAAGGCTGGAGTCCATCACTAGGAAGCCTTGAACCTGTTGGATCCTCACCCGTGCTGGACTCTGACAGCCCACACACTGTCCTGCCTCCTCATTCCCGCTTGGGAAAGACACATCAGTTTTCCTAACTCAGGCCTCTCTTCCACTCAAAAACATAGGCAGGATTTATTTCAGGAGATGAAATGACTGAAGATTGTCCTGAAGAAGAACCATAAAACACAAAAAGCTGCACACAAAAGGTAAAGGAAACATCTTACCCAACAAAATAGTTGTGCACTTCAGAAACGTAAGAGAGGACCAATATTTGGTTTGCTTGGGGTTTTTTTAATGTATAGAATCACAGAATTGTTAAGGTGAGAAAGGACCTTTAGGATCATCAAGTTCAAACCCAGCATGACCACCACGTTCATTGTCAAACCCTCAACTACAGGCAACTCAATCCATTTGGGCCATTTCTTACTGAAATTGTTGAGTTTCACTACTGCTGGGTTCTCACCTGCTCATAGCTTAGTCATGGACCCACACTCACAGAGAAGTGATGGACACTCTTTGGGAACGGGCGGGAATGTTTATCTTCACAGCAGTCACTGCCTGGGACCAAAGACTTTGGCAAAGCAGTGGCTCAGACCTGGGCTGATGGGACAAACTTCAGTTCCTTCCCAATTTTAGCCCTTCCAGCCATCACTCAACACCTGGGTAAGAACCAAGTCACAACAACATCTAATGGGCTTGGACCATCAGCAGAGAGTGAGAGCAGAGTGAAAACCCTGCCAAGACCCTGGCGGGCTCACTCAGTCCTTGTGCCCATAGAAATGGTCTTGGAGGCAACAAACAAACCCACAAGCTCATTCCCACTGAGTGGTAAAGGAAAAGGTCCCTCATTTACCCATTCTGACTCATTCTGTTTCCCAAATACCACATTAGAAAAGAGAAAAACAACCAAAAAAATAATAACTATTCTTTGATTAAATTCAAGGACATGTCAAAATGTAAACGGACTAAAAAAATAAGAGGAAGAATTTTGGTTATAGAAATTTCAAGTGTCTCTCCCTCCTGATGTCCTTTCTGTCTCTAGAATAATGACTCTAATCCCTGCTGAAAATGTTCCTCTCTTTTCACTAGAGATGTGACATGGGACAGCTGGGAAGAGGACAGCAGCAGCCTGACCTGCACCTGGTCAGTCCCCTCTGGTCACCGGGCAATTCAAAAAAGTATCTGAGCAAGGAAATACTCTTTTTCCCCCCCTTTTTATAATAGTATGACGAAATCTGTCTGGGAGGTTGTATACAGGTCATCTCCTTCCCCGAAACCAACCCAAATGTGATGGTGTTTGCTGTGAAAAAAGACTGCAATGGTTTAAAAAACAAAAACGAAACAACTTAAAAAAATCAAGCCGAAAGAGCAAAATGAAATACCTATGGGGGACCTGGGCGAGCGAAGACAAAGCAATGGACTGGACCCACCTGGAGAGCAAAGCCAGTCGGCCGGGCTTTGTGGCGGGAGGAACGTCCGCTCGGGCGCATGTGGCTGGAGAGCGTCTGGCGGCCGCGCCGGAGCCGCGCCGAGCGCTCCACGTCTGCCCACGGCCCCGGCACACCGTGGAGATTGGCTGCCGAGCCTGCCGGGGAGGGGGGACCGACTGCGAGGTGCTGGGGGAATCTGCCTGGCTGGGGAGAGGGGCTTCAAATTTGTTATTTTATTTTTTTATTTTATAAGCTACATACATGGAATGCAAAACCTCCATTTATTCCTTCTGGGTCATATGAGGGAGCCACTGGCAAAGATAATAATATATGAAGCAAGAGAACGAGAGGGAGAAAGAGGGAGGGAGGGGAGGGAAGGAGGGAGGAAGGGAGAGAGAAGCAAAAGGCTTTCTATTATTCGGGACACTGGTGATGCACACTGAGGCAGTTGGAAGATTAAATTAAGTATTATATCTGCTGACCCCATTGCCATGGTTACCGGACAGCGGAAAATATTAATCAAGCCAAGCCTTTTCAGCTGAACATACCAGAAAAAAATGCTAAATATAAATATATATGTACATGTTTGCTGCTCTGCCATGCTAATATGGGCTGCCAGCAACCAAACCACCTGATATCACGGAGATAAACAAATTTAAAATATCCTTGCCGCACAAGAAGGCTGACGTCAGCGTGGCGAGCGCAGCGCGAGGACGGGGCTGCAGCGCTCGCTCGCCCTTCAGCCGATTAGAAAGGGAATTTGAATAAGGAATGGTGACATCTTGCTGGGTGCCTGAGCTGAGGAGGCGTTTAGGGTTCTCTTCCCAATGGGAAGAAAAGGACCATCCTGTTGTCCAGCACGAGTCCCAGCCATGAGCCGGTTCTGCCATGCGGAGCCCTGGAGCCATGTCCAGACCACACATTTCCCATGGGGAATTAAAGCAATTCCCACCAGCTTGGTCTTCACCTTCAAACCAAAATCAGTGCTCAGAGGAGCCCCCGCTGCAGTGGGATTTGCACTCGGGAGGGATTCCTCGTGTGCAGGTGACCTGCAGGTCCCTGCCCTCCCACAGGTGGGACAGCTCCAGGGTGGGGGGTTGGACACAACAGACACACGACACTGAGGTGCCTGAGGGCACGTACAGCCAGCGTGGCCAGGCTCAAAGAGAACACAGCCAAGTTCTCAAGGGTATCACAGCGCTGCTGAACCCCTGAGCCAGGCTGCACCTGCAGCCATGGCCCTCCACGCCTCGCCTGGGATGGGGGCAAGTCCCTTTGCAGGAACCTCTTCAGTTTTTGGAAAGGGCAAAGTGCAACTAAACCAAACCCAGGTGAATATAATTCTGATACTAAACTACTACCATTTTTTAACTCTAATTTTAAACACAGAAATGGGAACAATACAAATTAATCTGTCCTTTTTCATACAGTAAACCACTGGCATAACTAAGAAGGGAACATAAACTCTTCATTCTCCGCTCTAACCACATACTAAAAAAGGATGTCCATACAACAACAGTACTTCCTCCCAGTCACCATCTTCACTTTTGCCTTTTGCCTGGTTTTGTCTGTATTTTACAGGAAAGCTTCATGTGGCTGCTGTCAGCTTGTGTCATTTTCCCTGAGGTATTCAAGCCAGCAAAGCACTGAGGTGACAACACATCCTTTGCTGTGTCCTACCCACACATGGAGGTGTTAGAGATGAGAAACAGGAAAAACTGAAAAATAAAGGAATAATAAGCCACTAGACCCAATGAGAAAGCCAAGCATTTTAAAGGAATCTGAGATGGAAGCAATCAATATTTGCCAAAAGAAGCCGTAGCTGGCCCATTCCTGAAGTGTTCAAGGTTGGATGCAGCTTGGAGCAGCCTGGGCTAGTGGAAGGTGTCCCTGCCCATGGCAGGGGCTGGGATGAGATGGGCTTTAAGGTCCCTTCCCACCCAAACCATTCCATGATTCTATGAATACATTAATAAATGTACCTTATAACAGTTCTGTGGAGCTGGATATATACCAGCCTTCTCAAAATCCAGCAGCCTGAGCTCTACAAATATACATATAAAATATTGTATAGATTATACAAAACAAATGTTCTGGTTCATTTACAGTTCTGTAAAAGCAGAGCCAAATTTACTGAAGGCATAAACAAGGACATCTATTTCATTTTTAAAATGTTAATGAAGAATGAGATTGTTATTTGTTCTTGGTCTATTTTGTGATTTTAGCCAATAGTTCTAGTGATAATTATCAACTGTTTATATTTAGATAAAAGCAGCCCATATGGCAACTGCAGAACAATCTGATGTTTAGATCCTCAGCTACATGTTTTCTATAAATAATATGATTGAATAACTGTAACAAATTATTTCATCAGTCTAAAAGCAGATACCAATATATAACAACTAAGAAAGCCATTTACTCATTATCTGCAAATAATAAATACCTTCCCAAGTACATTTAACACTTAGGAAAAGACAAAAATATAAAAATACAGATATTAACCCATAAATGCTTACATTAATGTATCTTAAAATTTACTTCTTAATTTCCATGGACACACACAGTATTATGGGGGTTCTTATGGTAATTAGCAGGTCTGCCTAATTTTGCACACAAATGTGCCAGTTATCTGAGATGTGTGTACCCGAATCTTACCAAATCTCACGCCTATTCAAGCTGTCCTGCCCATTTCTCACATTCCAAACCTTACGAATGCCCTGCTGAAAGGGAGCTCGATCCTGGACTCGGGAACCCTCCTCAGGTTGCAACAACTGAACTGATGCCATTCCCAACATCACCCAGAGAGAGGGGCTTCAGCACAGCCTTCCCGGGATGTCTGGGCTCAGTCCCTCGGGCAGGATTGCAGGCTGCAGAGCCCTTCTCCTCCTCCTCACACAAAGGAGGGGCCCCAGGCCCAGCCACCGCTTCCCGGAGGGAAAATGATTGCGGCACAATGGCCGGCACGGCCAGCTTAGGGCAGCTGTGTCATATAAATTGTCAGCAATGACCATAAGCACTCAGAGAAACAATTTAATTCCTCACTCCCGCCATCATGGGCTGATATATTCTTTCAAGGTCATTACCCAAGGCTAGGAGGGTCGCGTGATTAACGAGTGACACGTCCAATGAGGGCGGCTGTGCCTGAGCAGGCCTTATATTAATTAGACAGAAGTGCTGAAAAATAAACGGTGCCTGGCAGGGAGGGGCCAGACCCACACCTCCATGGCTGTGCACCTCCCCAAACTCTCAGCCACCACCATGCTCCTTCAACCTGCCACCACTTTCCAGCAATTCACGAGCAGGATACACAAAAGATGCTTCTTTCCTGGTTTAAATGACTTGGGCTCTCACCCCAACTTTTCCTTGAGTCTTTGTTTTATGCTTTTCTTCCTTCTTGCCATAAGTCACTGACTTACACTGCACAGAAGCACAAGAAACTACTGTTCACAATTAACTTCACATCTCCAGAGCAAATTTAAATTAAAAAAAAAAAGTCCCAAGGCTTGCAGGTTTGTGCCAGGCACTCGGAGAGACCCAGAGCAAACACCAGAACACACACTGGCTCATGATCAGCAATAACTGGGCTCCAGAACCTCTGAGTTTGGAAAGCCAGGCTTTCCAAAGCAGTAATGCACCCTCTGGTAATCCAGGACACGCCACTCTCCAGGGCTCTGGGACAGCGAGCCAGCTGCACCACACCAAACTCATGTAATGCTACGGAACCAGGAGAGATGGCTCTCAGCAAAGATACAGCTCAGACTATCTGGCCTTATTATTCAGAGAAAATGTCTTTGGACACCACCTCAATCTCAGATCTCCCCTCTCAAAAACCTGGAAATCAGCCTGCTCACTCAAGCCCACAGCACGCTGAACTGGGCTTGGTGTAGCTGTTCCAACAGAAAGAGGGAAACCCACTTCATTTTCATCATGTTGGGGGTGCTGCCAACAGCTCTGTCTGAGCTTTATGAGTCAGTAGAAAAGTACCTTCAACAAAGACAGTGTACTCCAGATCTGCCTGAGCAAGAAGGACCCAATTTTCCAAGATTCTCAGCACTCACAGCTTCAACTGACCTAAATGAAGGCACCTCAACAGCTCTGCAAGGTTACAGTCAAGTGTTGTTGATATGCAACTGTTCCCCCCACAACACTGTGACACCTTCCAGCTGCTCACTGGAAACCAGGACTCCTTCTGGTATTTTACCTTGCAATGGTCTCTAGACAGCACCTTCTCCTCAGCCCCAGCCAAGATTTTGGTGACGCAAACCACTCACCCCTGGCAGCAGCGCCTGGCCTGCAGACAGCTCAGAGAATCTGACACCCAACCGCGTCCTCCAGGCTGGAATCCTCCGGACTCCTCAGATAAAATCTTGCCCCGGCAGTGCCTCACAGCATTCCTGAGGCAGAAGAACCCCGGTGCCTCCATTCCTGTAACATATTCCCAGCCCCTGGCGGCTCTGCCCAGTGTAGGGAGCAGCCAGACCACTCCCCCACCCCCCACAGGTGACCCTGCTCTCTGCTAATCACCACCAATTAACTCGTTAACTCGCCACAGCTGATCTTTACAGAACCCACATTTTCTACGTCCAATACGTTATGACAGAAAGGAATCATAAACAATACGAGAAGTTAAATCTGAACAGCAGTTTTTTAGGGTGTCACTGGCCTAATGACACTCAGTGGCTTCGCTGTGTTCTCACTACACAGACACAAAAGACAGCAGGAAAGAAAAGCAAAACTCTGTCCTAACCACTAACTTTTGATCATCACCTGCTTCTTATAATCCACCATCAAGGATTCCAAGACATTTCCCTGGGAATGTCTGTTGGGCACTTGGAAAAGAGCCAACACCTGAGCGAGGGAATTGAGACAAAGAGACAAACACCTGTAGCTACGTTGTTAATTAGACTCGAAAATAATTTACTTTTTAATCCAAACCAAAGTTTCAATTTATTTTCTAGCAGCGTAATTCAGATTGATTCCTGTCCTCCTTCTGAAAAAACAATTAACAAGAAAGCCCTCCCAGTTTAGGCTTTAGCCCAGCTGCCCACCTTGTGTCAGCCCGGGGAGTCACCAGCTCCGGGACCAGCGTGGGGCCCACAGGTGCTCGGCTGTTGGGGCACCTCTGCAACAAAGACCTGCCAATGTTACAGCAGGTGAAATTCAGCAAAAAAACAATTACATAGAATATGTATCAGGAATAAACAGTAACTATCAATAAACCTGGGTTCCTACTGAAATAAAAACTGAACATTCCCCACTCCTCCCAGGCTCCGAGCTGCCGCTCATCCCCTGAGGCAAATACTCTCTCCTTCCCTCTCTTCCTTCAAAGCCCCAAAGCTCAGGGCAGCCCCAGCAGGCCCAGGGCACCGACCAAAGGTGGGGCGTCCACAGGGTCCCCAACCCTGCAGGCCGGGACAGGTGGCAGCAGCCGCAGAAGCCTGTGCAGGGAAGGCACACACTGTACACACACACACACACACACAGAGTACATATACACACTGTACACACACTGTACACACAGTACATATACATACTGTACACATATACACTGTACACACACACGGAGTACATATACACACTGTACACACACACACACAGAGTACATATACACACTGTACACACACTGTACACACAGTACATATACATACTGTACACATATACACTGTACACACACTGCATGCACACACACACTGTACACACAGTACATATACACACATAACACACACACACTGTACACACAGTACATATACATACTGTACACATATACGCTGTACACACACACAGAGTACATATACACACTGTACACACACTGTACACACACACACACAGAGTACACACACACACACACTGTACACACACTGTACGCACACACACACTGTACACACACAGTACATATACACACATAACACACTGTACACACACACAGCAACCAAGACCTTTTGCACACCCAAACAAGAGCTAAACTCCACGTTACCCCAGGCTTGGCAGCCTTTCCCACCTCAAGGAGTGCCCATGATTTTGGCAGGTATAAAAGCACTCTCCAGGCCTTCACAATGGCCTTTTCCACCTTCCCAAGAATGACCACTAGGAATTTAATTTGATTTTAATTTTTTTTTTTTTTTTACATTTCCTTAATTTTGTCTTGCCTAGAAACAAGAAAACTGAAAAGAAAGAAAACATGAAAAGGCTACATTAGCCTTAGAACCTTTTTATGACATGGGGCTATGACTTGGAGCTGGTAACACTTTGACAGTTCCCTACTCTTAAATTGCTGCATTTTTGGCCCTTCCTCATAAGACTGCTCTTCATATCAATAAACTGCACTGCCTTGGAAATCTAGTGGGAAGAATTGAGGTTAAATCCCACTCTCTCCTCAATTTCTGTCCTCCATCGCCGACATCAGGTTGGATGCAGGATGAGTTATGGTGGAGGGAGAGCAGTTTGCAGGATTTCC
Organism: Orthonyx spaldingii; assembly: GCA_013397795.1. NCBI lineage: Eukaryota > Metazoa > Chordata > Aves > Passeriformes > Orthonychidae > Orthonyx > Orthonyx spaldingii. The sequence continues at coordinate 180,387 of VZTJ01006799.1, read as the reverse complement.
AAGGGCTGCACACCCCGAGCAGCGTGTGCGCTGCGTGTGGGGGCACAGACGTGACCCCCAGATGTGGTGCAGCTCCCACCAGCACAGCCTGCAAACACAGCTCACACACACAGAGCGACTCCACACGCTCACACATGATCCTGCGGTATCCCAACACATCAGAACTGGATTGGATTCATTTCCCAGGCGCCTGATACTGAAGCTCTGCAGGCACATTCCTTGCAGAGCTCGGGACAGCTATCTGAGCAGTGGTTTTTCAGCACCAGCATCATCACCACGAGCAATAACATTCCCTGGCCTTACACCACACAAAGGCCAACAGTAATTACAGAGGCCAGGAAAGAAAGATTCCTCCCTTTCTGTTGCAGTCCTTCCCTCCCAGTAACACCCCATTCCTGCACATCTGGGAAATGGGAACAGCAGTGGGTACCGCCAGGTGGGCAATTCAGGTGAAAAGCTGGCTCTCGGGCTATTTTTAATGTCTTCCCTGTGTATCCATTTATGTTACATCTATTTAAGTGCATGTGAGTTCGTGTGTTAATGCCTGCTCACATCCAGGATAAAAATACACAACACGATTAGGCAAATACATGGAAATACAGACAGAATCCAATTCCTCTGGCAGACCACACAAAGGCTAAGAAATGAAAAATGCACTCACGCCCTCTGACACCCTGGCCGAGTGCACCGCGAGAGCTCTGGTGGTGGGGACTGAAGGCTGGCTGCTGGCTCCCTCTCTCTCCCTCTCCCTTTTCTGCTAAGGAGACACTTTGAGCGCCGGAATTGCTCACAATCTGGCTCTGTGATCCACATGCAGGACTGGTAATATGCCTGCTATTTCCCTCTCTCTCCCCCATCAAACCTCCCCCCCATCGCTCTTGTTCTCATGTTCAGTGGTTATTTTAGCTTAATGTGGTGACATCACAGCTTGCTCAGTGAGTAAAGCCCTCGCTGTGAATACAGAGAGAGGCTCCACTGATCACCTCGCACCGATGGGATTTAGTGAGGTTTGGTATTTAGTGCTCATCCCCACAGCAGAGGATGCTCTGTCCTGGCGCAGCCGCGTGTGGGTTTGGCGGTGGTTGGCACAGCCCTGCTGCAGCCGGGGGGGACGGCGATGTGTCTCACGCCCCAGACTGGCAGTGAAACCTTTCAATAAGTTCCCTCATTTCTGACTAGCAGAGGAGAGCTGCTGGACACCTGTCTATTGCAGTCCCTGAGACCTGGGGAGGGGGGGCATGCACAGGCTGGAAGGAGGTGGCTCTTTAGGTGGGGGAGAGATGGAGCGCAGGAAGGCATCTCATTTCTCAGCATCATTGAGGAGTCGAACCCCTGCCTTGCATTAAAATGAAAATACTCTGTGAATTTTAAAAACTGAACCCCTCTACAACTCTTCATCTCCCAGTAATTCCTCCACCCCATTATATGGGATCTGCAATAGTCTCAACAGCTTTCAGGATTTTGTTCCATGTTCTTCTAAAACAGGAAACAAAGAAACAGCACAAGATATTAGAAAAACTTCACAGCAGAACAGATAAGATGCAGGAGGAGAATAATGCAGTCAAATAAGCTTTCCATTATTAACAACCGTGCCCTGAGGTCTACGGGCATAGTCCCAAAACCTAAATTATCTTAAATCATGAGGTTACCAATAAAGACAGCTTGGGACAGCAGAAGGGGTCTGTGATTTCAGGGGGTTTGCAGACCACATATACATGATTAACATTTCTGTGCTATGGTTTATTACTTCATTATAATATTTTCCATCACAAATGAATAGGTAAAACACCTGGCTATTAAATATAAACCTATCCCTCAGGATGATCAGATTATCACTTGAATTTAAAATCTTTCTGAATTTTTAATAATGCATAACAAATAAGATTATTTATGCACTTTCTTGGCTCTGCTTGCAGGGCCCATGGTGACGTGCAGCCGCCTCTCCTGAAATCCAGGTCTGGGGGGGACACACTCCCTGCTCCCCCTCTCCGCTCCTTCATCCAGGTCTGACCCAAATCCCCTCAGTTTCGGGCGAGACTGTCGCACAGCCAGGCCGCTCCGGAGCGCGGCAATGAGCCCTGCGGAGCCGCCAGCCGCGGCGGTGCGCAGGCAGCAGCTGAGGAATCGGGGCAGGCTGATGGAAAGTCAAGTGGAGGCCTGGCTGTCTGAAACCTCTTCAATAGATCTGTAGTCTGGACTTGAACCCTGCCCTCTCACCTCGGGGTCCCATATTTCTTCCCCCACCCCCCGTCGCCGGCGAGGGGCTGCGAGTGACCCCGGCACTGCCGCCAGCG
>VZTJ01006799.1:135134-172582 GCA_013397795.1 Orthonyx spaldingii | reverse complement strand
GGATCCGTCCTGCACTCCCTGCCCGGGATCCATCCTGCACTCCCTGCCCAGGATCCGTCCTGCGCTCCCTGCAGGATCCATCCTGCACACCTTGTCCCCGCTCCAGAGCCCACCACGAGCAGCCCGTGCTGTCCCTGTCACGGGCAGGCGCTGCCCACACCTACAGCGGGTACTCCAGAGGGGGACACCAGAGCCCTCCAGCCACCACCTGGGCAGAGGCAACTGGGGAACATCCCCTAAAAACACCCCAGCCAACATGCCAGAGCAGGTTATTTCACACCATGTTCTACTGAATACACCACTTCTCTTCATCCAGAGAACAATTCTTGGGAGAAGAAATCAAGTTTCAAAGTATTGATTCTGCATTCATCAGCCAAAAATAAAAAAATTACCAGAAATTTCAACCTTAGCTGTTTTCTGATAAAGTATTGATAATTGCATTTATATTATTTAAAGAAATTATATCTACTTTTTGTTGTTGTTTCATGTGAGCTTATTAGTATTTACTTTCTTAAGTTTCTGCCAGTAAAAAGGGCCCTGGGTTTGACAGAGCAAATTTTCTAGTATTTGGAAGCTTTTATCCCAATTTTAACACCTTATCTCTTTTTCTCTAGAGAATTAAATGATACTGCATTAAAGCAAAAAACGATATAGAATTTTAAACGGTCCGCACAAGTGAGGAACTGACAGGTCATTAAACAGCTCAACTGGAAAAAACTTCCTCCAAAAAATTTAGGGGTTTACATATTATACAGGAGTATACCTATATTTACACATATACATGAGCACACATATGCAGCAATTTTGCAATAGCTAAATAGTTTGCCTAAAATTAAATTAAATAAAACCTATCTCCTAATATTAAATAGTTTATCAATAAAAAACCATTAAACACAGAGATTTTCTTTCAACCTAATAGTCAACAAAAAACAACACAGCCAAAGAATATGTAAGTATAATCCAGATTATGCTGATCTCACTTGTATTTTCAGTTCAATCTTAGAAGCTTTTAACAAAAGAAACATCCTTTTTGGCGTAATGCATTGTCTAAGATATATTTATAAAACGCCATTGAAAAATCCTCAACAATTTTGTGGCACGTTTCTGACTGACTCAGTTAATGTTGCGTTCGGATGAATCCAACAACAAGTGGGGTTTTTTCCAATGCCCCAGGTAACGGCTTTTGCTCAATGAGTCAGAATATTTTTTTGTATTTATGTATTTATATATAGTTCATAATTTTTCATTGTCATTAAAATAATACAGAAAAATTAAGAAGAATGCCAACTTTTATTTTTCCCTGTAGGACCTGTTACTTTAAAATACTACAAATAGTCTGGAATTCTCCGGGAGTGCACACTCCCGGGGCACGAGGGCACGTGGGCTCTCGAGAAGGAATAATTTAGTTCATCAGAAGGTGAAAGAAAAAGCAGAATAGGGGGAAAAGAAGTCCTATTTTTGCAGAAAGCCTTCTCCACCAATTAACTGAGAGGGCTCTTGTTTATCCCGGCTGGAAGGCCGCGGTTTCCCAGGGCCTGCGGATGCAGATCCCGGAGTCAAAGGGGAGCCGGCACCGTTGCCCGGAGCTTCACCTACGGCTCCTCTTTGTGCTCCGCTTCCCTCACATCTTCCCTGCTGCATTTCCATTTCAAGCAGCTGCACGGGGATCGCTGCACGGATCAATTTCCACATCGAATATTTAGGAATACAACCGATGTATATTTTATATAAATATTTTCATTTAGTAGGAGCAGAACAGGCCTTTCGAAACGAGAGACACAGAAGCTTCTCACTGGCTCTCCAGGCCTTCCCCTTTGGATCGCCACAGGTTTTGTGGAAACTCTCAAGTGTGCGTCATTCCCACAGTTCACTGCCTTCTCCGTGAAGTCTTTCTTGCCCTGGCAGTGACCTGTGGGTACCGAGAGGTGTCACGGAGCCCGAAATGGTGGCTTTGTGGAAAGTGACACCTCACGCAGGGCCCTCTCTGTGCCCTGGTCCAGTCCTGTGGATGCTGCCCCTGCAGAGCCGACCCAGCGCACGGAGCACCTGAGCCATGGAAAAAACAGCAGGAACCAGTCTGAACCCAGCACCCACTGCCAACCACAAATGTTACAATTCTGTGGAATAAGGGAAATGTCAGGCACAGGGATTGTGGCGACACTGAGGCCTCTGGAAACGCGAGCTGTGTTCCTGCTGCCCACCTGGCACCGCGGGGCCCCGGCTCCGGAGCCCGTTCCTGCTGAGCAGCACAGACTGCAACACTGACACACTCCCAGAGCTCAGAACCCACGGACACGGGCCAGGGAGGGGCTGAACGCCTAAAGCCGGTGGTGTGTGTGCACAAATCCCTGCCCTGACGGGGCTCTGTCACACTGGCCACAAGGGGAGGAGCGGAAAACTCCAGACTTCACCAGACATAACGGAACTTTGACCCCCAAACCTACACAGCAATTACATTCCAACAATCATTCAGATCTCCCTGTGACAGTCCGTTTATATACCATAAAACAGCTACAACCTTGGGAAAAGATATTGTGAAAAAAGAAGGATTTAAAAAAAAACTCCAGCCACTTTATTTGGGCAGAGCAGAAAGGAAAAATGGTTTTAAGTACATAATAAAACCCCAAAGGTTGCATCCCCACAATCTCAGTTTTCATGTCCACCTGACTGTTAAACCCTTCCCTGCACAGCACAGCTCAGCCCTGTGAAACACTCTCCAGCCAGTTCTGCTCCGTGCGCCTGCCCCACACACGCTACCTGTGTGCTGCACCTGGTGTGAATCCCACCAGGGTTCTGTGGGAACCTCTACACTGTTCATGCTTCAAAGAATTCGTTTTTCCTCCTTTCCTATCTTTTTGTGTAATGTCTAAAACCATATGTGAGCACTCCATTGTTTTTAATTGCAAATTTCCTTAAACACCATAAACCTGCTTCTTCCTTTTCCATTTTATCTTTTGCAAATCACCTGTGTGTTCCTCTGTTCTCATTTTTGCCAGACATTTCTGTGCTAACCAGCAAGGTCACTGCAGAACCTGTATTGATTTTCCTCCCAAATATCCAAGTGTACAAATACAGATTTTACCAAGGGTTCAGAAGTTATCCCCGAGCGCCCATGTAAACACCACCTGATGCAGTGCAGAAGCCTTTGGAACATGGAGTCAGAAATGGACTCGTGCAGGTTCCCTTGGGATAAAAAGGGCTGGTTGACCTTTTTTAGGGTAAGTGGGGACTTTGGCTGAGACCCGGCCCCGGCCCCTGGCACTGAAGCACAGACTGGGAGTGCAGCCCCGGCACCACCGTGTCATTTATCCCACAGGTGGTTCAAATACAAAATATTTTGCTTGGTTGATTGATCGTAACATTCAAACACACCTTCCACTATTTCAACCCAGAGAGATTCTCTGTCCTTACTTTGAAATATATCCAGTGTAAATTTGCCAAACTTATCAGCCCAAACTGGAATCTCTTCCCAACCACGATAAATATCCACAATCCCGCAGGGCTGAGCCTGGCCTGATCCTGCTTCTGTTCCCCACAGAGTTTAAACACCAGGCCTGGAGCTCACCAGAAGAACGCCTGACTTGGGCAGGAATTTAATATTGGTAATTACTTTTATTTCTTCCTGAGAATGACCGAGTCCTTTTTGGAGCCAAGTAAGGACCAGCTCTCCCCCTGAGACCACAAGCAACATAAATTCACAGGTAAAACCAGATTTTCTTTTTTCTTAGCTTGGTCACTGCTAGGTACTGAAACATGTAAATCAGGATTACTAGGAAAAACCCAAACAACCAGCATGGATGGCAAGGAAAAGGGATCAATGTGGGACTGTGCCTCAGACACACATTTATAAGAAGCCAACTTTGCATTGTTGTACCAGATGCAGTCCCAGGGAAAAATGTATGCAGGCAACAGGGAGTTAAGTAAATAATTTTTTTCTTTTCTTTGTCGATGTGTTTAGTTCTCTTCCTGCCAAGACTCATTTCACTCTGCTATCTAGTGAGAGACACATATGGTGCAGTGAAATTGCCATCCAAGAAAGCATGTCCCAGCCTGTTGAGACATCATCAAATAAGATTAAAGCAAAGTAAAAATAAAAAGATAGAACGATTTTTTTTCTTTTTCTTGTACAGAGAACATCTGATGAAAGTCACCAAGGTACTTGAATGCTTCTAAAGGTTTTGCAACCATTTCTTTACTTTGCCTGGTTAAGAAAAAGGCAGAAATAACAAGCCAGTATTTCCTTTTTCTTCTTCAAGTTAGTGAAAAAAATGTGTTTCATAATCAACCTGATGTATGTGAATAAAATACAATATTGCCTTCTCTGCTTCTGAGAAAACAGCATTTAAATGCACAGAAATACCCCATACTTTCTGCATTGGTGGCCTCTCCACCAGCATCTCTTGATCATCTTGATCATCTTCTTGTATGCAAGAATTGGGCCAGGACAAAATAATCCAGCTACTAATCTACCATTGAGGAGTTGGACTGTGATGATCCTTGGGGGGTCCCTCCAACCCAGAATATTCTCTATTCGATGATTACAGTCCACAGAAAGGTCCGAGTGACCTCCCAGTCAGCACATTCAGATGTCTCTACCTAACAACTGCTACATTACATTAAATTAATCCAGAAATCCAAACTGCAGGATTTAAACATGTGTGAAACCACTGCCTGTTTTCCTTACACAGGGACACTGGATGAAGGTGACTTTACAGGTTCATTCCGTATAAGATCCTTTCAGTTCCCACATTAAACAAAAAGGACTGGTACAGAAACCCCAGCACATCACCACTTGCTCTTGCACGTGGTACTTGAAGACAACCTGTAGGACCAGGGTGGAACTGTTGTAGAAACAAGAATCACCAAGAGGCAACTTGGCAGCTCCTCTCCACCACTTTGACATCAGACTCTAGAAATATTCCACTTCCCACCAGGAAAGCATCAGCAAACACAACACATACAGTATGTTCTGTACTCTAAGTAAATAAACAGGAGTTTGCTCAAAGCCAAAAAAAAAAAAATCCCAGGGGAGAGGAGGAAGCCCAAATCAAATTTCCATTATTCATCATGAGAGAAGTTCAGGGGAGCTTCTTAACCACATAGAATAATCCACAAAATGGGTCCAGCTTCAGAAACAAGACATATTTTGGGTATTTCTCTGCCAACCTCCCCAGCTGGAACTCCATTTCCAGTCTTGTTTCCAAGCCGTCACTGGACTGCAGGAAAGCAACAATGCATCAGTAGCAGAGATTATCCCTGGCCTTAATAAGCTGTTGTTGGCTTTCATAACAACTGCAGCCTAGGCCGAGTCACACCGAGCTCAAAGACAATCTTACCAATAGCCTGGAGCAAGGATTATAGAAACAAGAATCCAAGGGGGGGTGGGAGGGAGAAAAATCCCAAGAAACAGGGGCTAATGTAAAATCGTTTACATATTAACCTTCTTCCCTTCTGACAGTGGTCAAGTTCTGATTCAAAATACAAATTATCTCCAATTACTTCAAAAGAGGCAGTCACAGAGCTGTCACTTAACCTTCACCATCTGTTTGGCTCAAAAGCAAGCTGTACAGCCTGCCACTTTGACCTCATCTTTCTCTTTCCACACTGGACAGGCACCAAAAGAAGAGAAGATGGTTTATTGTTCTCCCGAGAAAACCCGGGGGCTCAGGGTGCCGGAGGGAAGGGCAGCGCTCGGGAGGTGACTTAATTTAACTCTTCAGGGGGATTTGTTTGGGGAGGATGAGTTTGCAAACCTTCCTCACTCCTCCCGCCAGCTCTCTCCAGAGATGCGGTTTGTTTAAGAGTGGAGCCTCTCTGCAAAGAGCAGCGACTGTGAAATAACCAAGTGGGGGAAAGGCACACGCTGATTCACGATGGATTCTGGCTTAGGGACTTCTCCGAATCCAGTAGCCAGATGTACACAGAAAAATATCAGCTATTTAAGATGTCAAAGGGATAAATCCTGGAAATGAAACAGTTTTCTAGGAATGACAGTAGCACAAAATGTTAGGGGAAAAAAAAAATCCAAACACAAAAAAACCCCAAACAAACCAACAGAACCCCAAAGAGCAGAACACGAGATGGTGCACAGTCTAGGAAAAGTACAGTTTAAAAGTCCTAAATATGGCCTCACTGTAAGATAAATCAGAGTTACCACTACTTTCAGCTGCACAGATCCAACCAAGGCTTCTCCCAAGCTGCTCATTAACCGCTGCATATTCCAGCCCCTCTCCTGGCTCCAGGGAAGGCAGGAGCTGACGCTCAAACTCACCCTGGAGCAGTGGCAGCGTGAAGGACCCAGGACAAATCCCCCCCGCGGGGTGTCAGGAGCTCGGGGCGCAGAAGCACAACCTACAGTGCAGAGGTGTTGGGAATACAACAAATCTGTTGGAGAAAAGAGATTCCAGAGGGGCTGGAGGGCACAATAACAGGGTGCAAATTTCTGAAAGCCTCATGGTTTATGGGCAGCTTCTAATGCTTCTGCCGAGAAACATTACAGCATTTCCATTGGCTCTGATCTTTATTTTTAGTTTTATTACCCGCTGCATAACAGGTTTCTTTTAGAGAGAAAGAAAGAAAGCAGATCCCTCTGTAAACAGGAGCAACTCCTGAACGTTTCACATCGCAGTGGTTTAGCACGAGGATAATTCCCCATGCAAAAGCAGCTCTGAGAACAAACATCTCTGTCCCTGTGCAGTGCCTGACACTCCTGGCATCATTCGGCTTGGGGAGGGAAGCCCCTTTTCTTGTCACGCAGTATTTAACCCAAGAAACACCCCACAATGCACATGAGCTGCACAGTTCCCATTTCCAGAGCAGATGGTAACAAGTCAATTAAACCCGCAGCGCTCAAGCACCGCTGATAGCGGCGTGAAGCACTGAGCATTCCGGTCGGTGGGAGAAAGAAAAGGGCTGCAAAAGGTGCTGAACCAAATAATGATCTCAGACAAACGGCCCTGACTTCCTAGAATCCAAATTCCTTTGCTACCTTTCTAAGAAGGCAGACAGAATATTGAACTCGATTTGCAGTTCAGAGGGGGCAGGAACCTCCCCGTGCCCTCGTGCTGGAGCCGCCTGACACCCGCCGCAGCCACACTGAAATGTTTAATTTTACTTAAAACATTCTCTCAGGCCTATGTATTATTTGAAGTATAATGTACAGAATTATCTAATGAATTCTCAAATCAAATACTCTCATTTTGCTGCAGGCCATTTCCTGACAACAAACTAAAGGCACAGAGGCTGCTCTGTGTGCCTGACTGCTGAATTTAAACAGATGTCCAGTGGACATCAGCCTCGCTCACATTACCTCTCCCATTCACTCGCCTCTATCTCCGCCAGTGCAAACCCCCTTAAATTAAAAACAAACAGAGACTCAAGATAACAAAAAATACAGCAAGACTTCCAGGCACAGAACGGCTCGTGGTGAATCGTGGCCGTCCCCTCGCTGTGGTGAGGGCCTGGTGACAGTGAGAAAGTCGCAGGGGAGCAGCATCTGGCTCTGATTAGGTAACAAGCTGTAGCATCTGCAAACTTGTCAGTCCCCGGCCCACAACAAAGCCCAGCCAGCAGATCTATGTTTAAAAAGTAAACTGGCTGTTGGGTTTTATAAGACAAACATTATCTGTTCCCATTGCAGGGTGCCATTTTATTCAACGCCACCTAGAAGGGGAGAAATTAAATGTGCTTGTTACATTTTACTTTTCATTTCAAGGAAAAAACCCATTTGGTTTTGTCTATCAGAAACGTTTTTCCTTGTCTTTCCTGTGTGAAGGGCAGTGAGATACCAGCAGAGCTTTTGCAGCCCGCAGTAAGCAGCCGCTGTGACCCTGGGGTGCTCTTACAGCATTTCTCTTTTCTCTAACCAAGAAAGATAAAATAAAACAAAATAAAACTTCCATGCAGTGAACCTAGGAGCGATGAGGCTCGAATGCACCACAGCTCAATTAAAATTTACTCATCTCCATGTTTTTACTTAGATACTTCAGCAATGTATTTGACTATGAAAGCTTCTACATTTCAACATTTTTTTCCTCCACTTTTTTCTGGGTATGTTGGAGTTGGCCTTTTTCTCTGCCTCTGCCTTACTGAATGACAGCTGCAGTTCTCAGCGCCTCTTCTGTACCCTGAAATGTATTTATACTTCTCTTTTGAAAAATGAGAAGAGAATACTCTGTGCCCCACATAAGACCGAAGTTCAACATAACTGAGGAAGAACTGAAGGATATTAAACCCGAAAAGTCAAATTTCTGTCTAACCTCACAGTTATTTTTGAACATCTAAGGGAAACCACCTATGAGCACCTCCACAAAACAGGGACCTGTAAAACTAAGCATTAGTCAAATCAGTAGTAGAGACTTAGTGCAGATCCTTCTGCGAGGTTCTGGGAATCAGTCAGAAAATAATGGAATTCAAGAATTCTTCAGTCTGAGCAGTTTGCTTCTGAAAGCACTTCCCGTGGTGCCCCAGTTCCTCTGGGCCCAAGCTGCATGGACTTCACACCTGGCTTCAGCCTGCCGGCGCCGCGCGCAGCGCGCACGGGGACACGCGAGGGGCAGCGACAGCAGCAGCCAGGCACACACTGCCCACGGAATCCCAGCAAAACACTCTTCCTCCCGTACCCATGGTACCGCAGAACTCCAAAACCAGGACTCTGAGGGAAAAATGCAGGCGTAACGAGAACTTGGGTGCGGAGCTTTTGGTTGGCTTTTTTCAAAACCTTGCTAAGAGATGTGGCCTGTTTATTAGTTGTGAAATACAGACCACGTTATCAACCATCTTAAGGAAATGGATTGATGTTAAGTGATACTTGAGAATCTGCCCCGTAGCAAAGCTCCCACACCAGCACAGACAGATAAGCAGAAAATCCTTCCTGCAAACACCGTGGCTGTCCTGATACAACGTAAACCTGGAGGTCTGAAACCACTGACGTGACTTACGGGCCTGGAACACTTTCCTGCACGTGGAACTGATGAGAAAAGAACAATCCCTAATTCAGGTAATTACCCCAAATGCTGTTATATAAGCTGCAGCTCCAACTCTTTTTGCTAATAACCCAAATGAACCTACAGGTCGCCTGAACCAGAGGATAAATAGAATAAACCTCCCTACTTGCAAAATTAGGAATTTGCTGCTTCTGAAAAATGGCACATGATATAAAAAGTAACAGATGTGTTTGGTGTTTTAGCAGTCTGGCTGCTGTGGGATCACTGAAACGGCACAGTGAGAACTGGAATGTGCTGGAGAAACCCCATGGAATGGGCCTGACAGGAGCCACGGCCTCCCATCCCTGCTGCCCACAGCGGGCACTGCCTGCCGTGGAGAGCCCTCCTCTCTCTGCAGAAGGAACCTCAGCTCTGCATTTGCTCTTTTCTTTCTGATTTCAGAGCTTTCAGGATGCTGACAATCCTCGGGTCAGCCAGCCCTGTGTGCCACGGAGTTGATCTCTCCTGGTGCCTCCTGCAGTAGCACGGGGACCTGGGGGTACAGCTCAGGTAATTTCCTTTCCCTCCTGCTTCTCTATTCAAAACAAAACAGGGGCTCTTCAATGCTTCAGTTCTCTCAGCGTTACAGCATTTTTTCCCCAACTGCTGTGATTGCCATTACGGAACTGACGGAGCTGGCGTTCCCCGACAACCATTTTAAGTGCTCAGCAGAAGGCCGTGCATTCCAGCAGCAACATGGTTTGTCCATTATTATGATTTATTATATTTTGCATTACAGTGGTACCCAGAGGCCCCTGCCAGGGTTCCTGTGCTGGGCACATACAGAACACACAACACACCGATCAGAAAAATTCAGCCTAAAGGGTCCCAGATACATCTCTCTAGGCATTGCCACGCTCAATGCATTCATCATTTTTATCATCCTCATAATAATTAGAAATTTTTTTCACAGAACTAAAGATTTATAAGTTTCCCAGCACCTCTGCTTCCAGTTCCAGATACAATCCTATAATTAACAGAGCAACAGGCTCCAAGATCACCCATGAAATCTTAACAGCCTGGATTCAGAAAGTCCTTTGGATCCACGGACACGCAAGGTACTTGTAAGCATCGAGATGATACTAACTGGCCCGCACTGAAGAAATAATCAGGCAAAAATAACATGATTTGATGTGATTGTCTTTCCTTTAGTTGAAAAAGAAAGCCCAAAGCAGCTTCTCTAAATAAGAAAAAATATTCAGAGACACAGTAAACAAAAAGAGCAATATGGCCATGGATGCACACAATGTTGTATGGAAACAAAGGGAAGGCGATGAGACGGCATACACCACCCTGGAAAGCAGGAGTGGAAAAGTCTCTCCTATCTCTACAAGCAGCTGGGGATGATTCGCAGTAGATTTTTCTGTAATAAAATTCCCTCACGTTTCCTTACTTGGAAAACTCAGTTTATAGGTCAGTTAACAAGTATTAAAACCACAAGAGAACATGAAACGCACCACCTTTTCCTTTTGATCCTTTTCCCTTTTGGATGAAAGTTTTGAAGTTGGGAATATAAAATCCCCGAATTTTTGTTATGTTTTATGCCTCCACGAAGGCATTAAAACGGCAGTTTGTGGGCTGAAGAAATATCCCCTAAGTGGCGGGGAATTAAAGCAAGCTGTCCCGAGCACAGCCCTGCTCGCCAGGTGTGCTGCTGCCCAAATGGAACACCTCATTTACAAAACAAATCTGCCTCCAAAATTACCTGCCCCTCTTGATTGCTGCAAATGGTTTTCATCAACCTGCACTGCTCTGCCTGGATTTACAGCACCGCTCCGGCAGTGGTGACAGGCGGCAGAGGAGCAGCAGCGACGCTCCCCAGCCTCACAAAGCCCGGGGTCCCCGCGGCGAGCGGCCGGCCCTGGGTGTCCCCTCGTTAGGGCCGCGTCCCGCTGGGCACGGACAGAACCCACCACCCAGCACGGAACTGCCTTGGCTTAAAGGTTCTAAAGGCCCCGTGCTCTCGCAGGATGCTTCGGTTTTGAAATCTATCAAAGGAATCTCAAAACAAATTACATGGTAAATTATTATCTGTGTTCTGGCCTCCTCTCTACACCCCACTGTTCGGCATGAATGGCGATGGGAGAGCCCTTGTGAAAGGCGGCCAGATAAGCAGATTACGGGATGTCAGGTGCCTCGGGCTTTCGCAGCCCAACTTCGCGGCCGAGTCCGTTCATCTCCCCAACGTGGGTCACAGGCTATTTCAATTAATGCACCTCTAATGACCAACATTTGTTCCTTAATGGGAAAGGAATAAATGCGGAATACACAAAACAGCCACAGAGAGCAAAACACTCTCCCCAGCCTCGCTGTGTTTGGCTTCTCCAACCAACTCACAGAAAGGGGAAATGGGCTTGTGAGGAATAGAGAATTTCTATCAGAAAGAAACCTTTTATGTAGCTTTCCTATCATTACCCACGCATTTCTGGCAGCTCTCAGTGTCCTCTAGATCCCAGCGCGCTGCCTAACAAGACCTGCTATGAAAACAGAATGCAGAAAACAAATTAGCATTTTGGAAATAAAAAGCCTGGCTTTTAATCCTATTAAGATCTTGCCTTTTTTTTTTTTAAGTTCTCTGAAAGATATACTGATGTTTCATTACCATAACTGCTGAAATCAGCATTTCCTTTGAAAGAAGTTGTTAATATTTGGAAATGGTCGGATTTCCGATCCTGGATTCGATTGTTATTCTGTGCTACCCCGCGAGTGCCAAGGTCACGGGGAGATTCACCTGCACACCGAGCGAAATGAATGCGCTCGGCCACGATACATGTATAATTTAACATTCTCCTCTCCAGTACCACCATGCATTCCGAAAAATATTTTATTACAATAACAAATTGGTTTCAAAATCATGCATTATGTATCCTGAAATTAGGTCTGCCAATGAAACCTGGATGTACAAACACAGCAGCAGCCATGCAGGGCAGCGTGAAGACAGGAATTATGGGTTCTAGAGGGGCTGAAAGGAACAATTAATTCTTCCCCTAACTCCAAAAAGACTTTTTTTATTACTTTAATCTGCATAGTTAAAAAGAACAAAACAATCAATCGCTGCAAAATGCATTTAGCAATCCAATGGCATGTCTTTTTCTAGATGTCTTTATAGAAAGGAAATGTTTAAGTGCAAAGTGCCCAGTATATCAAAACATCCATTGGGGACTTCAGTTCTCAAGGGCAGGGCAGGAAAAAATAATACAAAGCTGCTCAAATATTTAAAAGTGTTAGGTATATTTCAAAAACTTTACCATTATAACATTTTAAATTTTTTTTCCCTTCAGATCAAGCTCCTTCAAATATTTCAGATCAATTTATCAAAAAATTCCTGCTAAATTCTTGATAAATAAAAGGAGTCCTTTGCCATTTCCTTTTTAGCTAGTTAGAGTTAAAAATTTCATAATATTGCTGAATTTTCAGTAGCAAATGCTGTAAGGTTAATGCACTTTCATGATAGATGGTTGGTTCTGTTTTGCAGGTTTCATTTTAAGTTAAATCTACATTGATAAATCTTCCTCTTACAGCCCAAATATCCTTTTTTCTCATGCAAAATAAGCATGTTTCTTGGTCAACTGACATTTTGTTCAAATGGACTTGAGGTAGCTATTTATGAATAATTAAGATTAAAATGTTTCTGTGATTCCCTCAATGCTTTTTTATTTTAAAACATTTATATCATGTCAAAATGGACTTATTCTTCCAAAGGTAACTTTCCATTAAAATAATGGAGAAAATGACATTTCTAATTTTGATAATAGCCCTGAGTTCGGAACAAAAGTCAGAGCCTCCTGCTGCAGAGCATGAGGGGTTTTAGGATTGAAACCATGATGTGAATTCTTCATAATGGTGTTAAAATCCTGGATCTGAAGTATTTACAACAGGACAAATAAAATCAGCTACATTTCCATTTTAAAATAGCAGCCCTGACTAAACCTTTATTCTGGACTCTGTTTCACTCGGTTAAAATTATTTGCTTTTCTGTTCTTTATGGTAAAAGAGTCTGGCAGATATTGCTATTAATTAGACTTGGTTCAATTTTAAACTTTAGGAACTATTTTCATGAATAGCTTACAAGCAGCTATTCAACCTGGACATTTGTTATTTCATTTTCATTCTAAATAGCAAAAATGAAGAATACTCTAAACATAGTGTTTTGCCACAGGAAAGGCAGGAAATATAGAAGCCTTTACATTTCTAAGATATTTTAATTCAGTAAATATTGCATAAAACGAGGACCTTGACACTTCCCTGTTTGAATCCAAGTGCAACCGTTGCCCTCAGCCGCTGTTTGTCTGTAATTTCGTTGAGCTGCTCTGATCTGACCAGACACAGCTCGCTCGGGAGCAAAATCAGGAGAAATAATTTAATCTAATCAGGATATCTGAGAATGGGAAATGTTAGCAGCTTAATTTGGGATCTCTTAAAAAGCCTTTTGTAGCACTATTTACTGACACACTGAAGCTTCTCTTTTAAAGCAATAATTAACAAATTGTTGACAGAAATTAAATGTCGCTATTTTAAACAATTTCACTGTTCTTCTCCCTTTCTTTCCCGAGGGTGAGCCTGACAAACAGGGAAATCGACCCCACCATTAGCAGGGGAACGCCACTTTCCGGGGTGGTTTTTGCAGTAAAGAGACGTGATTCATATAAGTAATAAGCAAAGCCCACGCTCTGGATTTCAAACGTCCTGGCTCGTAATGCCGAGGTTAAATGATTAAACCCATCCCTGCCTGCTCGCTCCGGCTGCAGATACATTCCCTAGAATTTAGCTGTGGGCAATTCAGAGCTGAATGGGAAGTGCTCTTTTATTTGTTATTAAAGTCCCTTGCTATCTTTCAGAACTGCTTGTTACACAGATCTGAGCACATACATGTATTAGGAAAATACACTGAATAAGGACAAGGTTATAAAAACTGGATGAAAACCACTCAGTGTTCATTTTTCATGGCATCTTGCTTAACGAAAATGATCAATGGCAATACCTTAGATCAGTAAACACAACCAGTATCTGTCTTGTACAAATATAAGTACTAAACAAAACTATTTCCCAAATCCTGAGGGAAAAGGACATTCAGACAAAGCGGCTGGGGGGCTCTGGGCTCTGGACAGGGACAGTGGCACTGGCACTGCTGGCTCGGAGGGGGTTCTGTGAATCCACCGTGCAGGCTAAAGGCAGAGCACTGCAGCCGCCTGCAGAGCCTCTGCACAGCTCTGCCTGGCAAGGAACACATCTGAAAGCTAAAATGAAAGCAGGTTTCTACATACTTTTCCCACTCAGGATGTTGTGACTGGCTGGCGAGCGGGATGACACTGGAGAAATATACAGGCTCCTGACAGGATTAAAGGCAGAGGGAGAAAACCCACCCCAAAGCACACCGGTGCTTTCCAGAGCAGTTTTGGTTGGTTCACAAAATAACCCTCGATATGATTTAGTGCTCTGAGCACAAAGAGCCTGCGTGGAGCTGCCGGGGGCTGGGGCTCTGGGCGGGAGTGGCCCCTGCTCCTGTCCTGGTGTGACACCACCCCACTGCTCCCACTCCGCTGGGGACACCAGGCTTTACCATGAGCGTTATCTCGGGGCTGGATCCATTCCTCAGTTTCTCCTTTAAAATAGCTTTCTGTTAAATGCTGCTATATTAATTATAGAATTAATTATATAATGGTGTTGGAAGCCAACTGACGAATATTTGTGAATTTAATGGAAAAGTTACGAACCCCAACATCTCTATTTTACCATCACTGTCAGAAATTTAGTCCCACAGAAGTTTCTACTGGGAAGAAACTGCCCAGGTTGTTTTATTTCACATGACTCAAGTGTTTCCTTAAGCAATCCCAAAATCCAGGCTGGCGTTTATCCGCTGCGTGACAGAGAAGGAAAGCTGTCCTCCCTGCACTTGGGAACCCAAAGGCACTTCCCCAAAGCCACCCCACAGTAACGCCCGCAGAGGAGCTGCCGGGGCATTCCAGGATGGTGTTCGCAAACCACCGCTGCCACACACACACACTTTGCCAGGAAAACAACCAAATTTGACCCAAAGACAATCAGATGAAGATCCCCAGCAAGGAAGAATGCCAAGTATATAACCAGACCAAGATTAATTTATGGGTTTAGATGTTATGAGTAGCAGGAAGGTACAGTTCTATCCACAAGGCTCACTACCCCTCAGACATCACCAGAAATTATATTGTGGCCCTTTTGCAGGCAGAGCTCTAAAATAAAATGAAAAAACCCAAATCTGTTCATGTGATATCCATCTATATTTTGTAGCAGCATGTGAAAATAAATAAAACAGTATTTAAAGCATAGTCTCAAGAAATAAGACACACTAAGGAACAGTGGGACAATTTGCTGCTCAGAGAACTTTTAGGAAGATTTTCTTCAGGCCACAAAAAGAAACCTTGACTCCACATTCAAAAAGGAAGTTTTAATTTCCTTGAAAAGTAAATAATTTTTTTCCTTCTCCCTCTCACTCCTGCTTTACCTTTCCCCTTCTCTACCACTAGAAAATAACCTCTTGTTTGACTTCACTGTCTGAGTCCTCACTTCCTCTAGACTTTAATTTTTACTCACAGCTTCCATGATTTTTGTAAGATGTTTTGTTCCACAAATGTTGTTCTTCCAGCAAGCAGAACCAGAGAGTGAGATTTATTGTTTGTTTACTAAGTCATGGGCACGTGGGCAGGTTTCCTGCCATTTCTACACTGAGGCTACACAACGACATTTAGGCAGAACTGACTGTCCCGTGTGCCCCCTTTCCCCAAGGTGCCAAGCCCCACTCCCCTCTGTTCCCACAGACTCCCTGGCAGCAGCAAATCCAAAGTGAGGAATCCAGGAAATGATCACCTGCATTTTAAGCAGCAATTCCAAGCAGGGCCCACACCACATCACTTTGGTTTTCCTGGTTCTGTGTTTATTGGGGCTGATCCATCACATC
The DNA here is from genome assembly GCA_013397795.1 of Orthonyx spaldingii. Classification (NCBI taxonomy): domain Eukaryota; kingdom Metazoa; phylum Chordata; class Aves; order Passeriformes; family Orthonychidae; genus Orthonyx; species Orthonyx spaldingii. The sequence continues at coordinate 156,664 of VZTJ01006799.1, read as the reverse complement.
GCAGAGTCGCTAGGAACGAGCCATTTCTCAGCGTAATAGGTTTGCAGTAAAATGAGATAATGGCTTTCTAAAGCCCTCAGACAAACCCCCACAGAGCCCCTGTGTGCAGAAAGGGACATATTGCCCACAGAGTCCTTCTGTAAGGAGTAGCTACTCTGCATCTCCCCCTTCTCAAACAGTTGAAGGGCTTTACTCTCAACTATTGGTATGTGATTGTCACTGCATCTCCCTTTGTTCTCCTCAGTGCATTTATTGAGTCCCTTGAGGTCCCTTCCTCTTCTAAAAAGGAAGACCTAAGAGACTGGATAGATGTTTCTGCTATTGTCCAGGAGAATCCAATGGCCAGCAGCAGATGCTCCTCCAAACTGTGATCTGGGTCACCCCTGAGCCCAGCACCCAGATATCCCCTTTCCTACGAGCAGGGTGCAGGACAGCAGAGCTGGAGGAGAAGGGAAGCACAGATCAAGCCTGAAAAGATTATTTTTAGATTGAATGAAATACACTGCCCACAAAGACAGGGAGAGCAAGACCTTGGGAAACCATGGGACTTCTTTCTTTCTCTGATTTAAAGGAAAACACTGTTTCCTCTTGGCGTTGTTAAAAAACAATTCCCATTTAAGCAGTGACAGGCAGGACTCTGTAATCTGTACATACAATTTAATCCTTTCAAGAATCAGCAGAACCCACATCAATCAAGCCTTCATCAACTTGTAAAAACAATATTTTGATTCAATCAGATTCAAAGCCCCGAAATTCCCAACTAATTAATGCAGGGTCACTCGGAGCCGCTGAGGCAATGGCGAGCAGAGTGGTCAAATATTTACCCCTCACCACAGTAGACATTAGGACAACCAAAGGACCTGGAGAGTGGGCAAGAATAGATAATGTGACTGTCACTGCAGCAGGTTTCATTCACTGTGAGTATTTGGATAAAGAATTATTACAAAGGAGAGGGAAAAAAGCAAGTGAAGCCTCTGCCGTAAGCAGCATTCTCACATCCTGCTCAGGGGCTGTGAAATGGGCAGTGACCCAGGCAACATCCTTCCCATTTTGGGATTTTTAACATGCATGTCTCCAGACAGTTGAGCTGCTTTGATTCTAGTCCTCCCTTATAACATTCACAATAAATTACATTATAAGAACATAGGCAGCAAAAAATTACTGAAGAGTCCAAGGCACTGAGACCTTCTGCCCTGCCTGTATTCCTAGAAACAAGACTGGAATTCAGCTTTTTCCTTTAAATATCCTTAAAATGTATGCCCAGCATGCAGGATATTCTCTGCAGGGAGGGTATTTTCCTAGTGTGGAGGGTGCCTGTGTGTGCTGCAGACACAGCTGCCTCATGTCTGCACACGATTCTGTGCAGTTCATTTATGCAGCTTTAAACTTTGCCTTGGAAGGACACATTTTGTGCATGTTCACTCCAATACTAAAACCCCACTGATCCTTTTAAAATGCAGTCAGTAAAGCAGTCAGAGCCACTTAGTGCAGGATCTGGAATCCCACACGTGTCCTCTGTGTCCGTGGGGTCTGTGTGCAGCTGAGGGTTCTGTGACCCCCTGTACGTGGCACAGGTTGTCCAGAGGAGCTGTGGCTGCCTCATTCCTGGAAGTGTCCAAGGCCAGGTCAGATGAGGCTGGGAGCACCCTGGGACAGTGGAACAGATGAGCTTTAAGGTCCCTTCCAACCCAACCCAGTCTATGACTCCATGATGCTCTGCAGAGACTTTAGATTAATAACTCATACATGCTCTTCCTTCCACAACAAAGTTTTCAAAAAGTTCAAGAGTAACCACTTAAGAATTCCGAATTTTTACATTACCTGTACTTTGAGACAACTTGAAAATGAATTATATGCCCATAGGAATTTTTAAAAAGCCATTCTGTAGAGCATGTGCTGATGATATTTCAGTGCAACAACAGTCACAGTGTGGTTACACCAGAGCAGGTTTTGGGAGGATGCCCTGGCCCAGACTGCTGCCAGGCTGTAAGGCAGCAGCAGCAATAGCAATAACAAGGAAAGAGTCCAGGTAATGGCACCTGGAAAAATACATTTCAAGGAATCATCAGGAGTCTTTACCCGATCTTATCACCATGTGCATGGGACAGTCCCAACAATAACCTGGGGCTGCAGGAGCAGGTCACTATTTTCAGAGGAATATCTCACCCATGAAATGGCAGGTGTGAAAACCTGGACTGAAGCATCTCCTCTTTAACCTACATTACTACCACTACTCAGCATCACAAAACAATACATGGAATCCTATTTGCTTTTCCAGGCTCCTGGGATTTCCTTGTGTTCTGCACTTCACAACCCCCCAGCAAAGAAGCTGCCTTGGTCAGTTTTGGGACAGTTTCCCATTCTGACTTCAAGTGCTGGTACAGTCCTGAAGTGTGGGGGATCCTAAAATAATTCCAGCTTTCAAATCACAACCACAAATGTAATTGCAGCGCTGGGTCGACCTTTTCAGCAGATGAGTAATTCTGGCACACAAGAGGGGAAAGCAGCAGAGGCACCTGCTCCACACGAGGCACTGGGGCCACATGGGCACTGCTGGAGTTGCTGAAATTCTGTGTAAGTGAACTCCTGCTAGGAAACCGCTCTGTCCAGCCTCCTTCTACACTCCAGTTACTACAGATGGGGAAATTCTGGGATGGGAACAGTATCCCTTCTGTTTTTTAAGAAGGAACAACTGTCCTGTGGAATGCCTCCAGGTCCCAACCATTGCTCAGATGGGTTCCCCAGGCTGGGGGTTCCTCAGCAGCCCCCATGCAGAGCAAAGCTTTTACTCCTGTCCCTGGCTGTCCCTGAGGAGATGCCACAACTCCAAATTCAGTGGCTGATAGGCAAGTATGGGATGAATGTTCTTTCCATACATCCTTCTTTCTAATTTACACCCTACAGGTTGCCATTCAGCCAGGCACACAACACTCAGTCATAGCAGCAAATTTTCATGTTGAAATTACAGCTCTTTTTGAAAGTGACACTGTTTCAGTTTCACCTTGGATATTAATTCAGCATCTAATCCATAACTGTTTGTAAATATGCACATTTGGGATTTATTCTAAGACACATCCCAAGTTCTTTCATCCCCTTGGTATCCTTACTTCAGTGATTCTGGAAACCAGCCTGAATTGCTCCCTGAGGAAGCGCAATGGGATGAGTCTATTTTTAAGTTTTAAAATATAACAGAAAGACAAATTTTAACAATAAATCATAGATCAATGTATTAAGTGCCCTGGATATTAATAGAAATATCACCTCTCACACAGAAGTTCTAACACTTTTGCTACTGATATTTCAACATAGTAAGGAACAGAAATTAAGGAAGTCTGAAGCCTCGACTACTAATGGCAATTCCCAGGAGGAAAAGCTTTTTACATCATACTTCAATGCAAAGTGCACTCCTCATATGAAGCTGTCCCCATTTTGTCTTTCCCAGAGCTTCTCCTGAAGAACAGGACAACAGATATGGCACCAGAGCAATCTTTCATTACGATGCCTCTCGTTGGCTCCTGATGTTCCTGTGCCCGTGTCCCGCCTCAGACACAAAATTGTCCCCTGGCCTTGGGGCTCTCCAGTTACTCCATTTTCTGCTTGTGGATCCTGCAGGATCCCAAATCCATCCCCTCACCTTGCATTTGGCCATGAAGGCACTACCCTGGCAGTGCCCTGCTTCCCCAAGTCCAGGGATGTGTCATCTGGCACTGTCACCTCGTGCCACCGCCACAACAGGCATCACCCAGCCCTCTGAACCTGCCCTTGTGCACCTCCACACAGCAGCTCTCACTTCACCCATCATGGGGTCAGGATCAGAAATTCCTCTGGAAATTAGTTTTTGTGTCACTCTCTAAACAAATTGATTTATTAATTTCTTTTTCCCCATCAGAATTAAGGAGTTTAAATAGCAACAAGATAGGCACATGCCAAGAGCAGGCAACTGTCGCTGCTCCATGGGCTACCTCATTTTTCTCTCCACAATCCTCACTATATATCTCAAACAGTGCATAAGCTCTTGGAAGTAGGGCTTGGCTGTTCTATATGCTCCGTTAAAACAAACTGTGTAATAAAAATAACTGATGTTTGAAATGTAATTGGTCACTAGAATTTGCAAATCAGTAAGATAAAAGTAGAACAGCTCTGTAAATCAAGGGGTGATGAATTGACCTGGAGTGGAATAAGCTGAGCAGCCCCTGTCAGTGTGTCACCCTACGTGTATTTACAGTCAGGAGGCACTTGCCTTCACAGGAGAATTTGCAATTCCTGATTCTAATCTCCAAAAGGAACAGACTCCACATGGAACAACAGATGGATCATCAGCACAGGGTGTGTAGGCAGCGCCCACACCCTGCTTGGAGGTCAGCATTTGATTTCATAAAGGAACAGAATCCCAGAATGGTTTGGGTTGGAAGGGACCTTAAAACAACCCGGTCGGAGGGAAGATATCCCCTGCCCATGGCATGGGGTGGGACTGGATGGGCTTTAAAGTCCCTTCCCACCCAAACCATCCTGGAATTTTGTGATTGTGTGATCACTAACACCAACCTCTGTCCAGCTCAAGGCCGCAGGACCCTGACAGCAGTGTGAAGATGAGCCTGGCACTGCCCCAGCCTGAAGAATGGGGCAGTCACAGCCCAGCTCCAGGTTTTCCAGAACCTTCAGCCATGTGGGTTCCTGTGTGCTGGGACTGTGCTCCACCAACACAGAGAGAAAGGCAGCTGCAGTGGAATAATCCCCTGGCACTGCTGGTACCGTGCAGCCTAAAGGCTTCCACGGAGCTAAACAGAAACTGTTTTCTCTCTTTGCATCTCATCTGTTTGTACAAAGTGAGCGAGATATCTATAAAGGATTAATTAAGACAAAATGTGTTAAATTAAACATGTTCTTACACAGTTGAGGATTATATCCCAGCATTTTGTCAGTCTGAGGAAGTGCAGATTTATAGTGGGGAGGGGGAGAAGGGAGGGCAGAGGCAGCGTTGAGGTGGCTTTGGCCACCCAGCTCTGAGTGGCATCGCGTGGCTGTCACCACCAGCAGTGCTGCCTCCCTCAGCTCCCTCAGCTCTGCTGCCAGCCAGGCTCTGGAATGGAGAAAAAGCAGCATTTTCCCCAGGAAGCTGCCAGCCCCCACCCCTGATCCCAGCTGCATCCCTGCCTGCTGTGCCAGGAGCAGCCGCTTATTTACCTAATAGACTCTAAAAGGTATCAAGGGAGTCATTCCCTTCAATTGGGTCATTCTGACATATGTAAATATGTATTTAAATTTGGTAAATATGTACAGTATTTAGAGTATGCGGAGAATGACACTTCTGTGGAATGGGGCACCTCTTTCCAAAGGGCTTGTGCTACTCCAGGTAAATTAAGCTCCTTTCCACACCAATCACGAGAGCTGGAATCTGCTGGAGAAGAGAGCTCTCCTTTGTGAGCTGGTGTGAGCAAACCCTGCAGAGCTTGGCAGCATTCTGACTGCAGTTAGAAATTAAATGTACTGCAATAACCTAGTGGGTTTGATATAATATCTGATTTTAAGGGCAGAAATAAACATTCAGTTTCACATGGGAAATCATTCATTCATTCATTCATCAAAGCAATTCCATTATTTAAGGACTCTATATATTTATATGTAGTATGTACATGTATATATGTGTGTATATATGTGTATGGCAGCTGGGGATATGGTTTAGGGGTGACTGTGGTGGCCCTGGGTTGACAGCTGGACTCAGTGAGCTCAAAGGTCTCTTCCAACCTCAAGGATTCTGTCCATCTGCCTACCTTCATGAACCCCACCTATTGAAAAAGCCTTACATACACGTGTAAGTATTTCTCTTCTCTGCACTTAAAATGCAAACATTTCCCCAAAATAAAATTCTTAGTAACATTTTTCTCTTCATCTGTTACAAAAAACCCAACAAACCCTTGGTCTCTTCAGCTTCTAGCCAGAATCCCTCATAAGAGAATAAATCTGTGGATACTACATCACTATTCCCACTGCTCTGCAACCCCGAATTTCTTGGGCCACTGATCTAAGCAGGCCTCTGCTACAGAAACAGTTTATTAAAGAGTTCTCCAAGTAAAACCACAGCCCGCTTGATGCACCTGGGTTAGAACTCTTAACAGTCCTGAAATAACTCTATTTTTGAGTACTTATGTCAGGACTCATTTCTGTAGGAGAAGCTCATCCACCATCCAAAGGGTTATTAAGGAGTACTGGTGGGTGAGAGAGGGACACAGGAAATCAGTGTTTCAATGCTTAGAGTGAAGAGGTTTTGAGCCATGGCAAAAGCTCCTGAGGTTTCATTTCACAGAAAATTCCTCCCTAGTCCAAGCTCACACCTCGCACAGTCGGTATCGAATGAGAAACACATTAGACTACACTTATTTATATTGCAGCCTAAACAGCCAGTCTAAATAATTTAGGATTTCTACAGCTTGAAGGGGGAAATAAACCAAACCAGTTCCCAGTTTGAAATGGTAACTCCCTTTCTGGAGTTTCTGGACATGGCACTTCATACTGAGTATTTATATGTGTGTGTATTGTAAGTACAGAGTGTAGCTATGCACACTCCTTGAGAAAAGGAGATATAAAACCATGCAAAAACCCAGTAACATGTTTATATTTTATTAAATGTAAACAGTGCTGACACATTTCTAAATATAGTCTTAATTTCTATCTTCAAAAAGGCTTGTGAAAACTAATATAACCTGGATTTTCATATGCCCCAAGCAAACAACTACAACCCTGTAATATTCAGGTAACTTAGAGGTGACAAAGGGAAACACATGGAAGATGGGATGGTCAATAGGAATTACAGAATTGACCTAAGAACCAAAACTGTCCAAAACCAGGAATAATTTTCATAATCCTAATAAAATCAGCCTTTGCAACCAGTGCTGACACCTTCGGCTGACTGTTGTTTGCCATTAGAGTCTTCCCTTAGATCAAGTTATACAATGAAATTCAGCTTTCTGCTGCCTCCATTTTCAACAGATTATAATGAACAGCATCTTAGGTGTGCATAATACCTTTAGTAATGTGTCAGAAAAGAAGAAAGTGCTCTTTCCAACACAAGCTGGGTTAGGGTAGGAGACACAGAGAAATCACGCCAAAAAAAATCTTACGAACTAGTATTGAATTTCAACATTCTACTTGCTTATCATATAGTATAAATAATTCACACTTGAAAATCTTCTTTTCAGAAATGTTTACTGACACAGCAAAAATGTGTGTGAGGGGTTACTGACATGGCATGTAAATGCACACCTGAAGAGACTGGAGTGATCACCAAAAGGAGAAAAGAATTAATCTAAAGAAAATGTCAGCCAAGAAAATACATCGTCCTGAGTAAACCAGGTAATTAACAGCTCAGGTCCCTGAGTCTCCTTCCCTTCAGATCTGTCCAATGGTAGATGTGCTCCAAAACACCATCTCATAGTACAGACTTCTGCTACCGCCTCAGTCTTTGATCTGGTTTATATTTTGATTTGAAAGATACACAGAGAAAATTACTAGGAAAAATCTACCATGAGAGGGAAACAAAATTTGGCTCAGATGTTTTTCCTTTATGCTGTTGAAGTGAGCTTTGTGGGTTTGAACTTGTTAAATAATGCAGTTTACCGGAGGGCGCTGGATCGAGCGGGCCGGTGGCAGCAGGACCAGGCATTGTCTTACCTGCTCCCAAACCAGGGAGTCCTGGAATGCTTCTCCCACAGGGATCACGAGTGAGCAGAGGACAAGAGGAGCCTGTGGTAGAAGAACCCAGACAATGGTAAGAGCCAAGTGCCTGTACGCACAGCACGGCACAGGGACGGCGTGGCAGATGGACGGATGGCGGACGGACAGCGGATGGACAGCCAGGCCCAGCTGAGGCAGTGCCTGGCCCTGGCCGGGCATCCTGGGCTCCCCTTCATGCCCACCATGGCCACCTTCGGTGACCATCACACCCTTCATAGGGAAAAAAGCACTGAGGGAAAGAAAAGGTTTGCTACTTGACACAGAAAATGGTTCAGGGAAAGGCAGAAAGCTCATGGAATTGTAACTGCAATTATCTTAGATTAGAATATTTGGCTTGAAAGATCTGGAGGGTATTGTTTTTGATAAGGCAGAGCCACTTGACAAGGCCTGTCACCACTCCAGGTCTCTCTGTTGTCAACTCAAGATGAAAGGACATCACAAAGAATTAACTTCAGCTTTTAAACATTTGGAAAATGTCAAAGAGGTCATAGCTGATCTATTTCCTTATACAGCATATTCACTTGATGAAATTTGTGGTAACAATGTGTTTTTACTTTTCATTCAAATTGGTCTCAAATCCTGGTAATTGATCCCAGACTAATGAGAGCTGACAGGGCCCCGGCGCGATTGGCTGAGCTTTGTATCAATCACAGCTGCTGCCGGGCCACGCTGGGCACATTAGACTTTGTAATGGCACTAATTGGGGACTACAGAAAAACCTGCTCAAGCTCCTCGTGGAGTTTCCAGCACCATTTATTTGGTTTCCAGTTACACTAAAGCCAATTTAAGCCCTTTTATAACCAACACCTTCCTGCACGTAGGACCTATTGTTCCAGCCTTCCCACAAGCCATCTAAAGAGTCCTTAAAATATTCAGGGAGATGACTCTAAATTAAAAACGGGTCCAATCTGTGAAACAGCACAAGTACAAGTAGAAGCTAAATATTTGTATTGACCTTTTAGGAGCATTATCCAAGTCAGTAAAATATCTTGAAGGCATCTTATTATGCACAGAGAGGTGAAATTTTAAAATCTCATTTAAACAAACATGTGACCGCATTTGCTAGAAAGGATTTTATATTTCCAGCACACATTAGCATCTCTAAATATGAAAGTTATCAGTTAAAACAAGTTGAAACGTGGTTGGATGGTGCTAATTCTGCCCCTACCCCCATGTGATTTGGGCAGAAAGGTCAGGGCTGCTGTCACGTCCCTCTCAGGGATGCTCAGAGCCCGTGTGCACCGAGCATGAGACGGCTCAAAGAGCCCAAGAATCCGGCCATTTTCTGCATCAACTGGATTAATCATAACCCTCCATCTTGAGCTAAAGCAAGGGATAAACACACGTGTGTGTTTGCTACAGAGAGAGAATACCTGAAACAGCAACAGAAGAGACAGAACGCGGCACTAAGAATCTGAAATATTTTGTATTTCAAGCCATAACAAAAAACAAAACAAAACAAAAATCCCTCCCAAGACAGAAACAGAGGTAAAGTTTAGAACAAGCAAGTACTAAGGTTTAGAACAAATAGACCTAATTATGCTGTTTGTTCTCCAACCTGAGATAAAAATAATCCTTAACATATTAACAGGACTCTTCAGTGATACTTCAGATATTCCTCCAAGCAAATCGCTTAGTGGAAGTACTTAAGGAAAAACAGCTCCCACCCAGGTTTCCTCATACATTTAAGGTGGAGGGGACATGAAGAAAAATATATTTTAATAAACTTCTGTCTGAATTTACAATTATATGCTACAAAAAGGAAACCATTTACTGTACAATTAGTTAAATCTATTTCTTTACAATATTTAGCAGACAGCGTGAGGTCACATCTTCTGTACAAGCACAGCTGGCTGAAGCTTTAATAAGTGACCTGTCCTCCGAAGGTGAGCCAGGTTCTGAATGGAAACAGGAACAATTCCCAGCAGGATCTGCAGACATCACCCAAGGTGACTGTTCCATTCAGAATTGTCTCACTTGTATTTTGAGAAGTGTTTCACTTACGTGAGCCACTGTTCCACCCCGGGTAAGCTTGATCCCAATTCAATTAGTCGTTGGCAGCAGTAGTGTTTCAGCATGTAATTACCCTAAGTATCAACTCCCCTCTCCCAAAATGTAATTACCCCAAGTGTCACCTCCCCTCTCCCAAACAGGGACATCCAGCCACATTTCATCACTGGGCTCATCCTGCTCACCAACAAGTTGACCCCCTTGAACAACAGGGTGTCCAAAACCTGAGGAGAACACATAAATGAAGTACTGATCTTAAGGACACCCACGTTTTACTGAAAGTTCCCATACAAAAGCCTTAATTTGCCCATTCCCATGTAGTGGGAGCTCAGCTGGACAGGCAGTGGAACAGTCCCTCCCCTCCCAGGTGCTGGAGTGCCACAACAAAACAGAAGGTGGAAAGGCTCCCACCGTTGGCAGGTTCTGGAGGAGGCAAAGCCAAACTCTGACACTTTACTGGTTGCTGCCTATCTGGAGCTTGCTTGGCCTGGGAAGTTCCGCACAGAACCACAGGACCCTTATGGATGGGGAAGACCCGTGCGATGCTCGAGTCCAACCCCAAGCCCAGCAGCACCGTGTGCGCCATGCACCACGTTCTACACGGACACACACATGGAAAGAAGCACAGAGAAGATGAGGAAAAGGAGCTCTTTTCCAAGCCAGCCTCACAGAGCAGTGAGGAACTTGTCACAAATCTTGTCAGAAACAGATTTAAGTGGTCCTTACAAAATTTCTACCAGGCTCTCAAAAAAAGCGTAAAGCTCTTTTAAAAGTCAGTGCATATCAAAAAACCCTGAGGAAACAGCAAGGAGCCCTTTGCTTCCTCACCTTCTTTTTAGGTCCAAACACACTGCACTGACATTGTGTTTTGGCACAGCAACATCTAAAAAAGGACGAGGAAAGTCCTTGTTGAATATAATTTCCTCATCAAATTATATTTGATGGCAATAATAGGCATCTTCTATTTTCAGTCCTAGGATAAAAAATCAGCAAACCAACATAAAGGCATTTTACATCCCCTGAACTCTGTGGCCCCCACTTTCTTATTAAGAGGGTTTGAGGTTAATCAGTTTAAAATTGCATTGATTTATATAATCATTTTGATTCGGTGAGGGAATAAATTGAAATGAATTATGAGGTACATCTTAAGTATATGCTCCATTTTGCTGCTTGTTCAAGATTTGGATATAATACAAGGGAAAGTAACACTCATCCCATGGAATTCTCATGGATCTATGGCAGTCCCAGTGCCAAAGAGACAAAGCAAAGTCTCTGAAATAATAGTTAGAATGAGGGAAGATGTGAAAGAAAAATTGAATTTATCAGCAGTTTATAAACAGAAATGAAAAAGATTAAGAATTAATATAATTCCTGTTAGTACACTTCTTACTCCTGTGTTCAGTAGTGGAAGTGAATTATCCTGGCACTACCATCATCTTCCTCCCACAAACTCATACTCAGAGATCCTCTCTCTCTCTTTTCAGAGCACAAGGTATTCTGGAGTAACTTACGATCCACTTAAAAGCTGATTTTAATCAGCTGCTTTGCTAAATTGAGAGCAATTTGATTAAAGCTTTTTAACCTACTCCGTGGTAGTACCTTCATAATCCATTTTCACCTCCTCAAGTCTTCTTGAGGACAGAACAGTTCCCACAAACTTCATGCTCCAGCACCAGAAATCCCAGCTGCTGGAAGCTTGATGTGGAATTGACAACTGCCAACACAATCCCTCCTTGTTTACAACGTCTGACACCTGAAGGGCTGTCACACAACCTGGGTCACCAGGCTGGGAATGATGCACAAAGAGATGACGCCCCAGGGCAGATTATGTGCTGCTCACAGCACTGTTGCTTCTGTGGCTCCAGGAGAGCAGTTTGTATGAGTTTAGGGGCCCAGGATCTCTCCCAGAACACCACCATAGGAATGATGTGCTCCTACAGTTCTGTCCCTGGGAATCCTCACACACTGTCTGAAGCATTCCTAATCAGAGATTTTAAAACTCTGAGTTAGAGGTGTGGAGGAGCAACATCCCCTCGTGTCCAGTAACATGCAGATGATTCCAATACTAGCAATCAATATTTTAGGGAACAAAATACTGGACTATTCTATAGCCAATGTTATTTGTTGAAGCACCAAAGTATTCCCCAGAAATCTCTGGGCACAACTAGAATCTTGCTCCTTTTCAAGACTGGAGCCGATTCCAGCAGAAGGTGGGACAGTGCTGCTCCTCCATCAGCAGTGCCAGGGGATAAAAGCAGCCAGAGTCCCTTCCCTGAAGGATCCCTGCCTTCCTGCACTCCACAGGAGCAATGTCCCACCTCTGGCAGTGCCCCAGGCCAGGCTGGATGGGGCTTGGAGCACCCTGGGACAGTGGAAGTTGTCCCTGCCCATGGCAGGGGGGGGACTGGGGGAGCTTTAAGGTCCCTTTCCACCCAAACCATTCCAGGACTCTGTGAACTCCAGCTGCAAAAGCTTCTGTTTCAAAAAGCAGAATATTTTTTGTGGGCTTACACAAACATTACTGCAGCATAGTAAATCCAGAAACATTACTTTCTTTAGAATTAACACTAATTGCATTTGAAGACAAAGACTTTAAAGATTTTAAAAAGACAGCAAGTGACCCTCACTTCCAGCATGCTGAGACTGCTCAAAAAAGCCTAAATTATTTTCCATCTTCTTCATGGCTGTATTTTCTTATGCAATCGGAAGAGCTTTGAATTTTGTTGAATTTAGATCCCAGTCTGACCTTTTTTTCCCATCTGCTTTTATTTTGGCATCAGACTGGATTCTTGAACAGACACAAACACAAGCAAAATCTGGAAATTTCCCCAACCCGAGGCGTACCAGAGCAGGGAAGTTTAAGTCCCTCCAGGTGAACACCTTTACACTGACAAACCAGAACCTCCTCTGCCCTCCTAACTGGCTTTGCTCTCTAAAAAGAGCCAGCACACACTAAAAGGTTGGAGAAACAGATTATATTTTTAAAGTGCAACATATTTTTTTCCTCTAATTCAAAACAGCAAATGTTAAACTTAAAGACTCTTCCTAGTGCATGTTAGTGACAGGCAAAGCTCCCAGAGGGGTGACTGCCTTCAAAGACAGGTAAATGAGGGCCCATATAAAACAGCCAAGTATTGATGTTGTAGTAAAATTCAAGAAAAACACATTGGCAGACAAGTAAATTTGTCACTAATAATTTAATGTAATTTCCCTAAAATGGAGGTAATAGGTACTCAGGGAATACACCTCCAGGGTTTACATCAAATGTGCCTGTGGAAAATTGTGAAATAATATTTTTTTTAAATGTAGATGCTTTGGCTGACATGTTGGTTTATGATGAAAATCACTCTCCTGAAATGATAAAGGGGAGGGGAAAATATCAGCTCCCAAACACACCCAACTTGTATCTTCCCAGAGCATCCCCAAAACAACATCTCGGAGCCAGGCCATGCCGAGCTCGTTTCCCTGGGGGTTCCTTTGGGTCTGTCCAAGGCTGGACTGCGACTCCCAACAAGCCAAGAACCACGCACAGCCCCAGCACCACGGCCTGTGCCACCCCCACCTGCACAACCTCGTACCAAACCCGCTGAAAATATCCCAAGACTGCAGAGTTGTCTCTGCAGTGAAGGGACAGCTCAAATTGTGTTTAGCTGCATCCATACAACCAGGAGCAAATCAAGTACAGAAGTTTCATTTTCTCTCAGTGTTAATGCAAGATTTTTAGCCCAACTCCTGTGAGGGTTCACTTTGTACCCTGCAGGATGGTGCTGGATGCTGCTGAAGAGCCCTTATCAATTATCATGTGGTTTCTATAAATGTTAAACAATACTTGACTCACATAGGTGAAATTCAGAGAAAGAAAAAACAGAAAAAAATTATCACTACTACTTCATTGCTCCAGATAGATCCACTTCTGGTTATAAATTGAAATTTCACTGTGCAGGCTTAATATGGGAAAGGTTTGCATTTTTTTTTCCAGGGCAGTAAGAAAATAGGGAAGGAAAAGAATGCAAATAAAACATAAGAAAGGAAAAATGCATCTGCCACAAGCTCAGAGAGTGACAGAGGAGGAAAGGGAGCCCAGGAAAGCACACGTGAATTGGTTTGAAAACCAAAACTCCATCATATTATATAAAATTAAGATCATTGATTAAGTTGTGAGTAATTAAAAATAACAATATCCTCTGAAATAGACTCAGCATTTTATTATTTTTGTATGGTTGGCATGATTCACACCCCCTGAAAATCCGAGGGGGTTGAAAGATCAAGTGCTGAGCACAGGCAGGGGACGGCAGGTCCCTGCTCCCCTGGGATGGGCAGGGCCTCGAGGCCACTCAGCATCCCAGGAGCTCAGGAAAGGCTGCCCCAGGGCAGGGTGTGTCAGGGGAAGTCACCTGTGGGGTGACACGGCCGCCCAGGGGCCAGGCAGGGCCTGCAGCCCCTCAGCCACACCCGCTGCCCTCCCCAGGGACAAAACTCAGATGTTACTTTAACAAACCATCAAGAAATTTTAACGTTTGGGGATTTTCTCAATTCATGTATTTTCTTAGTTGGATCTTCAGAAATGTTTGGGTTTTGTGTAGGGTTGTCTGGGGGTTTTTCTGTTAATTATTTCCTTGTTTTGAATCTCACAGTTGGGCTGCATAGAGAACTAATATCTAAAGTTACAAATTACTGTAATGGAAGTGAGAATACAAATGGATATTTAACTTCTGACCTTCAGAGTTTGAACTTCAGAAAATGAAATAACAACAATTATGCTTCCAGCTACTTGGTAGTATTTGGAACTTATTTGCCTTCTGAAACAGAGACTGATTTCACAACAGACCAACAACTAAACGGACAATATCTGACCCTTAATTTTGGCAAATGCAGAAAAAAGTGATGGAAGATAAGGTGGGACATGTCAGTGTTTGCAGGAACGGAAGAATTAGGCTGTGAATCACTTAGTCACCCAGTTTTACTATAAAATGACTGAAGAGGGATCAAATTCTGGAGTAAAGTCTATGAATATAATTGGAAAGAACAGTTTTATAGTCACAGAAAGTGATAAAAAAACCAAGCAAACCCCCCCGCCAATTCCCTTCAAGCCCACAAATGGCAGCTTTTCCTCAACATTACAAAGAGCACAAAAAAGGTCCCAAATTATCCCTCATCTGAGCCAGTCCTGGTCAGTAAGAACCCCACTGGAATGAGAGCAGTGGCTCGTGCTGTCCTTGCCAGGCACCTGCAGACAGGGAGGAGCTTCTGCTCCCAGAGAGCACAGAGGAATCGGTGCCATGGAATCAATGTGAATTTAAATGTTCCTCTCCCATTCACTGTCACTGACTGTGTTTGTTGTGTTGCTCTGGGTATGTGTTTTAAGCACAGAGGGTAACTCCAGCACCTCTCAAACACAAAACATCCACAAATTTCTAAACAGACAGAAAAAACCATCTTTTTCCTCTTCTCCGTTGCTGTTTAGCTTTGCAGTATTACAACAACAAACAATATCGAGAAAATTCCCAGCTGCTTTGGTGAGAGCAGGGAAGCCAGACATCCAGATTCAAGGATTTTTCTTCTTCTGTGAGAAAACGACTCTTTAAAATTGCATTACTGGCATTTATGATTCATTCTGCAAATAGTGAGACTTCCCTGTATAAATCTGAAATTCATTTCAGATATTTTGAGTTTAATAAGAATAAAGGCACCCCATTTTTCACAGCAATAAAGAAAGATGCACCTGCCAGGAGCCTGACCAGGGAACAGACTGGGAAGATATTCGGTAAAGTTAAAACCAGAAAAAAACATGTATTGATACAAAAAAGAGAGCTCATCTATCACTTCATACCAAAAGATGTGTGTCGTATGATGCATTTAAAACAATAAAAAAAGCTGTTGTTTTTGCTTCTCCAGATTGGGAGAATGAGTGGAGCAGCATCAGAGAAGGGATTTTGTAAGCTGTGATAGGCAACGAGGTCAGCTCAGGTGTGAATGGGCCCTACCAAAGCTCTTTGGCCAACAACCTTTAATCAGAAATTGAAGTGTTTTGTAAGAGTTCATAAAATATTTAATTACATTTTTGCAGCAACAGATTAATTAGTCTTAAATCTGACCTGCCCTTTGTGTCTTTCACCTGCTAATTTTCTCTACTATTTCTCAGCTCTCCTGAACAGTCTCTCTTTTAGTAACTCCCTGGAGCACATCTCTGGCACTCACATCCTTCCCAACACCTGGAATTTCTCTTCTGTCATCCCCCTGCCCCACCAGGCCCATGCGAGCACTTCAGAGTAGGTCAGGCCTGCCCTTCCAGGAGGCTGAGAGGGGAACCCACCACCAGGATACAACTCCTCAACTACTCAAAGGCAAAGCTATCAAGATAGAAGAGATTATAAACTCTAATTTTAAGTAATCCCTTCATAAGTGATGAGCATTTTATTAATAACACTTTAGGATCTAAATTTTGTTGCTTACTCAACAAAACATGGAGGTAATTTAGGTTAATATGAACCTTTGCAGAGTATTTAATTTCTCCTCTCACTATTCCCTAGTTTTCCATATTATTTTGTGTATGAATCCTTCCCAGAGATGAAGATTGTACAACAGCAGCCTTTGATACACAGAGACACCAGCCAGGAAATTGGAAGTCCAGGCTGAGCTTCGTCCTTCATTTACACCACTGCTGAGAGGGGGAAAGCAGAGACACCGAGCTATGGACAGGGAACAGCTTAACTTTTAATTTCCTGGATGTTATCATTTTAAATAGGAGTCTTGCTGTTATTTAAATCTGTCAGAGACAGCTCAAGGGAGGTAAGAAAAAAGACATAATATGATTTCTTTGAGCAACAGGAGCTGGATAGTCAAAGTCATTTGCTCCAGAAGAAAAAAGCAACCCCCAACCCAACAACGCACAAAGTCAAGCCCCAGGGGCACCGGTTTTCTGGAGTTCTGCTGGATGAGGTCAGATGGTGTCAAACAGCAGCTGCCACCACGGAGCTGTGAAGCTGAGTGCCAGGTTATACACGCAGGGACACAGAGACCTCAGTGCTCAGCCCTGCTCTCCACAGAACCAAGAGTCTGGGTTCTGAGTCTGCTCACACTGGTGGCAGCCCTGATTCAGCCATCAGCAGGTGCAACACCTCCAGATCAAATTTTTAAGCAATACGGAAGCTGAACACTGTGAAAATATCACAGATAGGAGCAGGCCCTTGGGAACACCAAAGTCTTGCCATGGCCCAGTAGATCCCCACATTCTCACAGGAAAAACTACATTAACACTGATGTCTGCTTGGCAGGCTGCCCCAGCTAAGGTTCCCTGGTATCCGATAAGGCTGGACATCAGGGTCACTTGATGCCCAGCAACTCGTGGTGCTCTGGTCTGAGCAGAGCTGAAAGCTCTCCCATGAAAACAGTCCATACAGGTTGGATTTTAAAACTCCGAGCAGTTGTTACTCATCAAGTGTTTCAATACCCCAGTCTCACAAGAGAATGAAGGACATCCATTTACAAACTAAACAGTTACAAAAGCTGGTTCTGAAAAACAGTATAAAAGATTTTAAAGGGAAACTTTTGCACTTGATCACTTAATTTACAAAGTTAAATAACAAAAGTAGGAAAACAGAGAAGGAAGCCTTGACAAAAGGAAGCCTTAACAGTTTTTCATGGATTTCACAGTAGCTGCAGCAGATGAAACAGGATGTTGAAGCGCCAGCACAGGGAGATGGTTCAGGCATGGCTCTGATTTATTTCCCTCTCCTGCACAAAAGTGCTGACATACATCTCGAAGCTCATTTTGACATATGAATGCACACTACACCATTTACTCCATAGGTAATTGTACAATTTCCACTGGAAGACAATTCTTGGGTCTTGGTGAAAGGATACTTTTAGTAATGGATGACACCTGAATAATTAATTATTCCTCCCCATTCTACCTGTCTCAGATCCAGGAGTCAGTTTCTGGTCTCCTCCAAACATTGCCTGGTATTTTTCAGAGCTCATCTTTGTTATTAAGTTGATTTTCTGGATCCTATCGCTTAAATGTTGTATCTTTCAAAGGCTGGGAATATTTCATGTCCTGAATCATGTGAACATGGAATAGTCTGTAGTTCCTGTCCAATAAAATAGACAGGGAGAATGACAGAATCTGGTGGCAATAAAAGCTCATCAGTGTAGCTCTGATCTGGCTCCACTACATCAGCCAAATGAGAAGTTTATCAGGAAGATTTATATCAAGAAAATTTAACAAAGGAATCATCATCTCACTTTGCTATGTGGTCCTTGATATTGCATTTTATTCTTTATTTATCAGCAGCAATGGGTTCAGATAAAGATTGACTGTGGAAAGAAATACAGCACGTTATGTTCAGAAAACAGGCAACCACTGGTTACACCATTGTGGTGTCACCATTGCTGAAAAAATTCACAAGCAGATATAGGAAAAATGTCCTTCTTTGCCTTGTACGTAGAGAGGAGAGACAGGGACAGAAGGGATGAGAACAGATAACAGGCAGATACATGGGAGCATCTGACATAACATATGCCAAGAGCACTGATCACTTGAGGACTCCAGCGAGTTAAAATCTCTTAACATCCATGTTGCAAACCAAAGCTCCCAAAGCTCTCCTACCACTCTCTTCCTGAACGCAGAAAAAAATGATTCCTTTTCATCTGCAAGGAAGGCAGTGCCATCAAACCCTTCTGTGCCCCCTTTCCAAACCACCCTGGTGCTACTGGGGCTTCAGTAGAGCGAGTTGGTGATTGGTGTGAAAAAAAACCCTGAAGTACCACTTGTTGGAAGTGACATCTCTGAGGACATGTGATGGAAGAGAAGTGACCAAGGGCAGAGAGCAAGGACAGGGCAGTGGGAGGGGTGGGGGCTGGAGCAGCTCCCTGCATGGCAGGTGACACAGGGAACGACCCCCACAGGAGCGAGAACGGGCGCTGTGCCCTGACCCACCCGTGCTGCCCCCAGCTCTCCCAGGGCTCCACACCCTCCCACGACACCAACATGAACATGTCAGCAACCTGCACTTATGACCTAAGGCAAGTCAAAGCAGCAGCAGGATTTCTGAATGAGCAGGATGACAACGATGGCAACATTTGTCCCTAACAGAAGGCAAACTCCCCCACACACCCAGCAAGGTTTATTTCTACCAAGGCAATTTTAACTGGCATTTCAAGTAGCACAGTCATATTTAGTTCCTGGCTTTGCACTAAGAAACACTGTCCAAAGTAATTGGTTTCCACATTCACATTGGAGAGCAAAGACAACCATGGAGCATGTTTGGAAAACCTCAACATCTGGTTATAGTAATAACCTCATAAAGGGAGAATTTTAACTGACCCATTTCCTTCCGTCATTCCAAACATCGAGAGGAGAGAGATGTCATCAACCCTTTTTTTAGTCCTTTAACACCCAAGTGATCGACCCAGCAGATCAACGAGGTATGAGGTCCATGTCCTCAGCTGCTCAGTGGGAACAGGTGGCAGAACATGGGAAAGGGGCTTTGTCAGTCCCCATCAGTGACTTCTGAAACAGGAGTGACAATTTGTCCTGATAATCTGCAACATTTTGAGGCAAATCTTGTAAACAGGCTGCAGCATTCAGCATCACTTGGGATAATTACATGCAAATGGAAAAACAGGAGAAAAGCAGAGCCAACGCTGTTCCACAGCACCGGAGCAGAGACAAAGTGACTTCCAAAGGACAAAGCCACACCAGGCACGGCTGCCACAACAAACACTCGTGTACACACTTATTATTTTAATACCATATACAATGATTTTTAAACACACCTGAGATTTGCAACACTGGGGTTCCCACCTGTGGCAAAACATTAGGGATATCAACAACTCAATTTTCCAGCTACAAGGAAAACCATGTGCTCAGCTCTTGTCATTGCACTGCAGCACCTCCAAGGCTGGGATTTCAGCAACTTTTAGCTTTTTTAATGTTTGTGATGGAATTCTGAAGTAAAACAGCCCTTTACTTGGGAGCAGAGGCCAGAGACTTCACAGCCTGGGATTCAGAAGAATCCCAAGGTACATGGCTGTGGGGAGAAGGTTTCTCTTATCAGGCACAGAACAATTAAATCAGTACCTTCTATGTTTCAGTACCAATTTTACAATAAACATCTATGTATAATTTGCAAAGAGGGATTCTGTGCACTTACAAGGAAGCCCAACTGCTGTTAGCAACAGTCCTAGAAATCTGGGTTCTTTTGTATTTTGAGGCTCTCCACCTGCACTAACCCCGTTCACCAGCAGCATCTTCCCTGTTTTCCGCTTTCACTTTGAAAGACACAAGAAATTGAAGACTGCTGGTACCTAGGAAAAGAGTCAACCCTTACAATATTGTCTTCCACAGAACAGTGAACAAAGAAACTCACGCAATAATCTCTGCACCAAAGCCACATTTCTACTTTAGTTGTTCCAGTTACACAGGAAAAAAAACCTTAAAAATATCCAGCCTTGAAATTCCAGGCATTCAGTGACAGGGATCACACGATCTCTAGAGATGCTGTTTTAGCAGACAAGGACACATGCTGCAAAAAACACACATCTTTTATTTATTTACATTATACACAGATCAGGCTCCTGCTCTTTTCCTATTTTCACAACTTACAGTTCTTTATTTTTTTTTTTTAAATGAAGGCACAGCTTTGCATTATTAAGTATTAAAAAGTAAATTAATGATAAAAGATGACCTTAAAAATTATTTGAGTTTGTCACTAAAATGGACCCGGACCCATCATGACTTACACAATATGATTGTTTTATTATCTGCAGTTTTGCACAACTGTTTCATACCTTTATGATTAACGTGTTGACTCCTAGGTGATTCCAACCAGACCACAACGGATGTGAGTTACGTTTCTTTAGAAACAAAGAATTAGTTCCAAAACTAAAATTAAGAATTTAAAGTTTACTAAGGAAAGGAAAGAAATCTCAATTGGAGAATGATGAAGCAAAGAAAACGTCATAAGGTAAAATTCTCATCCCATGAAAATCAATGGCAAAACTTGTATTCACTCCATTGAGGTGACAGAATGACCCCAGAATTCCTTCCTTCCACGTCCCTGGCAGAGTCCAAAGGCAGGACAGGCATTCAAAGGCTTCACTGCGATCTGCTAACATTTAACCCTGACAGTTATAGTGATTTTTCATTCTTTAATTTAAATATTCCCAGTTTTTCTACTCATATCAAGCAAATAAATTATTTCTCCCTCAGGACTCTGTACAAGCCAAGTGGGAAAGTTCAGCTTTTTCTGTCTGCATCAGTCCTTTAAATTGATTTTTATATTTTAATGAAAAAACTCCCTCCCCAAGTTAATTTCTGGATGAGGGTTTGGCTCCAACATGAAAGGAGCAGCCGGGTGCACCCAATAAGGGTCTGTGTCATCCCCATGGAGAAATTTTGGACAAGGAACATAAAATCTTTCTGATGTACCATGAATCTGCAAAAGCAGATCACAAAGGAAATTCTTTTGAAACTGTAAATTCTCAGGTACCACAAAAGAAAAATGTGCATTTTCTCATCTTATCTGTGGGCAAAATAATACCTTTTTATGAAA
Organism: Orthonyx spaldingii; assembly: GCA_013397795.1. Classification (NCBI taxonomy): domain Eukaryota; kingdom Metazoa; phylum Chordata; class Aves; order Passeriformes; family Orthonychidae; genus Orthonyx; species Orthonyx spaldingii. The sequence goes on along the minus strand of VZTJ01006799.1, from coordinate 135,368 downwards.
TAATAAATTCTCAAGACAATTCTTGCACACTGGCTTGCAGCACAGAAAATACTGGAATATGCACATCCTTGATACTGGGCACTGACGAATTCTCAAGAGACTTCACTGGGTTTTCCAGCAATGATAAATAAATGTGATTTTTTTATAGGCCTCTCTAGGTACGTGTATCAAGAGCATGCACACCCACAAGTGCTCTCTCCGTGTAGAAAAGCAGGACTGCTTTAAAAAAAAAAA